>VZTB01004761.1:2473393-2502364 GCA_013397245.1 Thryothorus ludovicianus
GGCGGGGAAAGGCGGGGCGGCCGGCGCCGCCATCTTGAGCGCGGCGCCCGGCCCGGCTCCCGCCGGCCGCCATCTTGGGCGTGGCGCGGGGCCCGCCTTGAGGGCTCGCCCCGCCCCTGGCGTGGCCGCTGCGATGGACGGAGCGTGTCCAAAACTGCCCGAAGAGCCACAGCCCAATACGCACGCTTTTAAAAATGTATCGAAACTGTGGGAAAGTCGTGTCTGGGGTTGAAAGGGTTCCCCTTTAGCCTAACACCGCGAAGGCCACAGTGGCCCCCTGACAGTTTCATCCTAGTCAGTGACACAGATCAGAGTCCATGCGGTAGGCCACCCTTCATCCCTAAAAACATGTTGCATATGCAATTGCACATAGGGAACAACATTATCTATACGGATAAACCCAGTGCTGAATTCCTAGGAAAAGCTTGCTCCACACGTATTTGTGCCAATTTGTGCGTAGGCCTCAGTTTTTGATTGCGTACTTTTCTCTCCCACAAGGCATCTTTCTCATCTAGTGCACAGAATGAGCCAAAATACACACGTGGAGTTTCCTAACCTTTGAGCGCTTCCTTTTGCGGCTGGAATAAAAGTACTTCTTAAAACCATGGTAACACAGGTGGGATACTCTGCAGCGATCCCTTGCACATGCCGAGCTGTTTCACTTTTATCCTGTCCTGAGGGTAACTGGCTCCCTGAAAACCCTTCTGAGCTGCGTGAGACTCCCGGCTTAGGCTGCTCATGGTTTGGGAGCCCGCAGCCTGGAATCCTCCAATCCTCTCCTTTAGCCTCCAATCCTCTCATTCCCCACGGTGAAAAACAAAGGTTACCTTTTTGTTAGGATTTAAAAGGTTTAATAAAAGACAATAAAGACAAGACAATAAAACAAAATACATAGCTGGGGTGTCTCTGGCCAAGAGCCAAGACACACCAGTCCTATAGAACCCACCCCTTAAATATGTATATTTAAACTTTTCTAAGGACTTATTTCCATGTTTCTATGAGCTGCTTTGCATTGCTTTTTAGAGCATGCGTATTTCTTGGCTGTGGTTTTAATTAATTCTTCCTATCAGTCTTAATTTGTGCCTTGGTCTATAATTTCTCCAGATGGTCAGTGCTGGTAGCTGGGATATCAGTAGCAGAGGTTTTCATGTCAGCACCAGGGGTCTGCACTGGGTGCTATCCTGGCCAGGCAGTCAGTTCACTTACTACAAAGACACTTTATCAACTTACTTTAATCCTAAAGAAAACTGTATCTTTAAAACCATTTCTACACCACACATCTAATATCCACTCTATATGGGTGTGAAAAGAAAGAAAGAAAGGAAGCAAAAAAACCCAATACTATAATACGTATTTATAACAACCTTATATGTGCAGTACTCATTTTAATATTTGCGAAAACCCAACTTTATAATATGTGTTTATAACCCCTGCTAATTCTCCCTCTGGGGTTTGTTCAGAGTGGTTTTTATCAAGGGCTCCTTGTTATTTCCAGTTGTGACCCAGGCCTCCTCCTGATCGCCATTGCTGTGTCTCCATTCAAAGCCCAGGGATTTGCCTTTGGTCGGATGGGGCAGAACCGGAGTGTGAAATGCTGTGAAAGTTGATGTCTTTAACACCGTCACATTTGGGACTAGGACTGCCCTCGAGGAGCACTGTGGTGACAGGGAGGGAGCGTATGAACTCTCGAGATTTTTGTGTGAAGCAACGTGAGCGAGTGAGAGAGCAAAAGTTTCGTTTCCCCCATCTGCAAAGGGACTTTGCTGTCAGCCCTGGTCACTAAATATCATGTTCTACCTCTTCATCTCTAATTGTACCAATTTCTTCCACAGACCCAAGAAACGACTGAGTCATGCAATAAAGCTTCTGTAATTCCTGTGACTTTCTTTTCTTTCCTTCCTTCCTCCCTTCCTTCCTCCCTTCCTTCCCCCACAGAATAGATTACCGGGTATCATTTATGCTGCGCTGATCCTCCACTGAAGAAATGTAAAATACCTGGTTTCCACACCCCAGCTCCTGTCTTTCGGTGCCATCTAGTGCCTACGCATGGAAGAGATGGTGTAATTAATCGAATTTCTCCTCAGCAGATCCATTTGCTGTAATTGATGCATTTTGAAAATTGATAGATGGCACCGGTAGAAGGTATATTAATACAGTATTTCTGTATATAAATCTAGTGTTATATAAATTCATATTTTTATTTTATGGCACTAAATTCTGACAGAGATCTCTTTTATATTAATTAAATTAAAATCAATAGCACTCGCAAGTCAAACATGTATATAATAAATCAGTTATTTACTTTAGTCTATGCTGCTTTCTGTAATTAATTAGATTGCTTTGGAAATTAGTGGTCTCATTTAAAAAAAGTACTGAAATAATTTATCACCTTGCTTAATTTTCAGCTCTGCTAAAAAGGAGTAGCTCCCCCAAATGTGAGCCAAATCACAATTTCATTTACAGAGTAAATCTGCAAGATTTGGAGTAATGGGTACTTTTATCCATCCACAGAAAGGAACAAGATGATTTTTGAAACAAGGAAGAGACAGAAAATGAAGGGTTATCCAGAGATCATCTGACTTCAGGTTGTTACCTTTTATCCCTTCATGCCTTTCTTTACAGTGATAGCTAGTTATTATTCTCATCAGCAGTGAAATAGTTCTTAACCTTGGCTGCCTTTAAAACATAAACTTGAGAGATGCACATGAGGGAGTAACGTCATCTTCCTATATTACTGCAAAAAAAGCACTTTATGGCCAGGTAATTCCCCCTTGAAGATCTCAGATTCTAAATTAAGATGCAAATTGTGGGTAGCAAATACAACACAAGGAATACGAATACAGAATTCTGTACAATAGTCTTGTGCATATTCAGATCCTTGTTTACACGTAACAAATCTTACCTTTCCTACCTGGGCATGAAAGAACTGGAAAGTCACTCTTCTCTGGATTAGTCCAGCTAAGGAGGAAACAAAACAAGGTGCTCAGCTGCTTTCATTCTAGTAAAAATCTAATTTAATTAGAGCAATTTCAGATCACAATTCTGACAGCTGTGTTTATCACACTTTCTTCAAAGGATAGAAATTAGCATTGACTGACATTAGCATCAAAGCTTATTTATTCACCCGCCCACATCCTAGCAGCCCTTCTGAGTTTGTTTATTTAGCACTTTAATAACACCACTGTAAATAAGATTTCATTTCAGAGCGTGCTTGTTTTTTGTCAAAGCATTTAGTGCAGGCTTGTTGGAATGCCATGGTAGAGCCCCTCATTGCAGGTTTGATGAGAGAGCACTGGGTGTTCTCCAGGAAAAGCATTTTAAATGGTTAACAAGGACATAGCCTGGCATCTAAAATTTCCTTTTCTTTCTTTTTTGTCAGCAACTAGAAAATATCTGTCTTTCAGAGCAGCCAGAGACAACCTGTCAATCCTTAGGGTGCAGAAGACTGCCCTAGTCTGCCAAAAGCTTGGATGGGGTGGAAATGGAGGCTCCTGTGATATGACCCAGACAGAAATGGGTGACCACAGGCCTCGCCTGTTACAGTCTGCTCACTTGTGAAATCAGGAGAAAGACAAGCACAGCTCTGTGAGCAAAGGGGCAGTGTGAGCATTTTCTGCCTCACAGTGAAACATTTTCTGCCTTGCATCAAAACTGATGAGGGAAGAAGCTGTTCCTTCCCAAGGTTTATCGTGTACAGTCAGAACAGTAGTGCCCCCTAGACAGTGCTAGCAACCTTGGCTGAAGCAAAAAAATCAGAGCCCTCACTGAAAGACGTCATTCACAACATGAACAAGGGACAGCATAGCTGTAAAAGTTCTCTCTCCAGCAGGCATACGATTTTAAAGAGAAGTAAAATTTAAAAAAAAAAAAAAATCAAAACAGAGAAAACACAGAGAATAACTAATGGGAATCAATTTCACTGCTTTGACCACAGAATTACTTTCTCAAATCCTGGGACTTAATACGCAACAGAATTAACCCAAGACAACGGTTCTCTGTAATGGAAATAATTTCAGTTTTGATCTTTAGTGCAGCAGTGCAGCAAGGCCTGTGCAGTGTGCTATCTTGGCTGGAGCTCTTATTGAGTCTGACTGCTGCTTTATACAGCAGGAGCTGAAAAGTGACAAATTCAACTCTCCAATTCTGAAATTAGGAGAAACCAGAAATGCCAAGGAAATGAGACACTCAGCAGCTGGTTGGTGAGAGAGAGAGATGAAAAATTCACAACTTTCAATCACTCACAGCACATGTTATGCAGAAAAAGACTGAGCTCCCAGTTTTGCTTTGGAGGTTGTGTCACTTCCAATCTTTCCTGTGACACTCAAGCGTGGCTTATGGTGGCGATTTGCATGTGGATGAATGAATTGTCTGCTGTCAGTGATTGTATTTCTGTCTTGGCTTTCTCTGGCTGAGAGAGAAAGCAGCTTCTGAGAGGATATATTGCCCTTGTAAATACCCCATGCTCTAAACCATTACACTCAGACTGACTTTTTCAAAAAGACAAAAAGGAGGAAAAAGGAAAAAGGTAGGGGAGGCAACAGTGTTAACATTGATTTGCATTTTCAACGGACAGACCAGCATCTGGAAAATTTTGTTTATTCTGTTTAGCTAGCTAGAAACCACACAGACCATGTAAACCCAAATTTTGGACAACTACCATGAAAATGTCAGGGAAAATATATAATTTCAATACCCCTTCAAAAGCATGTCCAGAAAACTTGTCTTGCATAGTACTTTACACAATCTACTCTTCCAGTGGTTCCCCTCCCTCCCTTCAGGCATACCAGCAACGAAAAATGTGCAGCCAAGAGTAGGACAATTTTCAGTATCTCATAGGAGATTACAGCAGATCAACTAGGATACAAGTATTGTTCTTTTATTAGATTAGTTGATCTATAAAGCAAATCTACCTTCTATATGAATACTGACCAACGGTTTAATCTGAAAAAAAATATTGCTCTGGAGAGCAAGAATTAAGAAAATCACTGTTATTAATGTTCAGCTATTTGCTTTGCTGAAAATAGGTAAATTTTATATGTTTCCAGTCAGCCAAATTTTTTTTTTTGCTTCCACTTGGTTACTTTGATGAGTGAGAAAAAAAAGTCGGCATTTGCCCAGACCAAAAGAGATTTCTGCAGGCTGGTTTAGGGACATCAGGATATTGAATTCCTTTGTAATGGCCCAAGCAGGAAGTTTTCCATGTTCAGAAGTCATCAGCTAGTGACAGCTTCAAGACCCATGCATCAGAAAACGAGAGGTTCAGTTAATGGGAATCAGATGACAAGCTCCAGCCATCCCTTTAGCTTAAACAAAGCAGTAGATGCCACTGAGGTCATGTTCTTCCTCACAAAACTCCCTTTTCTCTTCCATGACCATGGCTTTTTCTCTACTGAACATTGAATCTCGCTGGCTGGGCAAAGGGAGGCGATCTGTTGTGCCACAACTGGGTAAGAATTCACTCCCAGCCTATTAAGTTACTTTAATCAGAGATATATTGGAACAGCAACAATCAGTGTTTAGTTGTTGAGACACTTTTTGGGTCACATTCTTAAACTTCATTAGTATTTGCAAAAGCACCTTGTGAGAAATCCATTGTATTCTTCGTTGATCTTCAGCATTCTGTACCCCAAGGTGTCTTTTGTCACTCAAAAAAGTCCATGTCATTTCCCTCAGAGCTTTCTCCACTATCTCTATGTTCCTGAAGATAAACCAGTAAAACATTCATTAGATAAAAGGCAACTAGTGTGTCTTCTGTTAGAAACACTTAAAAAATGATAATTGTTCCAGTGCTTCCACTTACTTGCACTGAGACTCCATCACATAAGATTGATTTATGGCTGTAGCCTAGGTGGTGAATAGTGACAAGACATTTGCAGTATGAGGAGCCACAAAACACAGTTAAAATAAATCTTGAAAAGCAACAGTGTGGAAACATCATCAGCAAGGCTGCTGCTACATTTTAGAAATGAACCAGTTCTGCTTTAGCAGCAAAGGGCTGCAAGAAGTTGTATTACAGCAGGGAGGGTGAGCTGCAATCACCTCTGGCTCATGTTTCAAGGGTCCCAACTCCTGAGCCACTCTTTTCCTCTCAAGTTACTCCCTCCACTAAGCAAGCCTGCTGTTAAACAGGTTTACGTGTCAAAGGTTCAAATTTAAGCCTTGTTAAAGAAAAATAAGAATAGAATTTGACGGACAAGACTCAAGCTCGAGGAAAAAACCTCAGAATATGCTGCCAGAGCTGAAGTCCTGTTTTAGAATTTAGTTGTATCACACCTAAAATTTGGAAAACTACAGCTACCATTTTTAGATATCGCTTTTGCAAAACAGACATTCACTTTAAAGCACAAACTGGCATAAGCTGACAGTTCAGGCTTTCAGGGAAGTTGTGTTGCACCTAAATTGCAAGAGCCCATGTGTGATTCTTCTCCAAAGTTAAACTGGCTAACTAGAACTTCAAATACAGATTCAGATAGTTTCAAGTTTCAACAATTTTTGGGACCCCTTCATTGATAGGTGATGAAAACTGAATTTAAAATTACAAAGTCCATAATCTGTTATCTTCACGTTAAAAAAAAAAAAAAATCCCATCTTTTCTGGACAATTCTATTGCTAGAAAAACACCACCACACATTTCATACATCCTTAGTTACGAAATTTTACCAATCTGATCATTCATGAAGTGTTTCCTCAAGAGCTCCTGGGACTTACCTTGGATCAGCTGAATGTCCTGTACAGCACCAGTGTTGCAGCCACCATAATCAGTCTTGCAGCATAACAAAGCAGGGCAGGAATTAGTAAAGGATAATTGGAGTTACCTTACATTATCCCAACAGCAAACACCTCTTACAGAACCAGGAGTGTTGCAAGAGGACCACACACTTTAGGGACTTTCAGAGAACTGCTGATAGGAAAAAGGTTTAGAATTCAGGTTTTGGGAAGAGTTTTGTATCACCCACGTTCCCAAAGGGCCTTTATGGTTAAAAGTGAACAGCATCACGTAGTTAGTGACCTGTCAAAAAACCTCACCTGATTCTTGGATCAGGCTGAATTTGGGAAATTGCCTATTGCAAAGATGCACATAAAGGCTCAAGCATTTCCTGTTTCATGTGGAAGAAGTTGCCTGATGTAACATCATAAAAGCTGCTGGGCTGGTTGTTTTTCCCTGGAGAAAATGGCTTTGTTGTATGTCCAAGGCCCTCAAGTGCTCTTCTCTGCACATCCAGTGTAGTTATCCTCATTAGCTTTCTCTCTCCACACCACATCCAGTTTTTTGCCACGGCTGCTGCTGAGGAATGGCACCCCTGCCTCTTCCTGGGCAGCGTTCTGCTAGAAAATCTGGTGGCTTTGTGTCCCTGTCCCCCAAGACACGTTTGGGCAGGTGCCTGTGACAGTGGAGTGTCCAGGAGCCCCAGGAAGGCCTTTTTTGCAATGCAAGGTTAGAACACACTGAGTTTAACTTCACATTCCAGCAGTGTTCATGGAAAATGGAAATGAGTGGAATAGACAAACATTTATTTATTGCAATCTTGTACCTCGCAGGGTGATAGATTTTCGTGGTTATAACTGAGATTACTTTCCGACAGCCACATTGATTTCCACGGGATCATTTCTTATTTGTATTCCTGTAATCAGGCCAGGAAGAATCAAATGTTCCATTTAAACCATGTTTTTTTCATTCAGGGGTAAATTTTTCATGCTCTTCTAGATCTGAGTTCTGGAATAACTATAAATGAGAAAAATAAAATTGTGAGGGAATAGAAAAGAAAAAGGTCTGCTTTATTTATACCAACTCCTTTGCATTAAAATCAGTCGTGGCTGAGGCTGGTTTTTGCAACATGCAAGGGGAGCTTTTTCAGGGCAGGTCCCTCAGTTCTGTGCATACCCAGAACTGGGTTCAAAACAGATTTTCATTGGCATTTGAGAGTCTGCTAAATTTGCCACATTTTATTAGTATTTATTTATCATCAATTTGCAAAATCAGTTGTTCCTGCACTCTGACTATGCAGTATTTATCTTATCCAAAAGAAAAGCTGGACACATGAAATCCTAGGGAAGGTTTCCTCCTATAACACCATTTAAAACTGCAGCCCCAGTGCAGGTTTCAATCTAATGCACTATTTTTCCTGCACATACATCCTGACTCTGTGTGGCAGTGAGGAACAGTCTGAAGGTTATTGCTGTAGCTATGGAATATCAACACCTCCATGGCCACAAATGCAATATCTATTTGTTTCTTAAAGCACTTAAACCCCCTATCTTATACTTAATTATTATTTCAGTGGTTGTTATCCCCAGATAATATTAAAAACAGGCAAAGTGCATCCTTTGGGTAGAAAGAGCCAAGTCTGTGTAAATTGTAAATTAGAACTCCCTACAACTGAATGAGCACAGGGGCACACAGTTATTTCTGCCTCAGAATTCCTGCAGTAGGTGGATGCCCTTGGTTACCTCCACAGGCTGTGCTGCCCATGTGCATTTGGTCAGGACACTCTCTGAGCTGATGGAGGGGAAGAGGTGAAACCCAGTGACAGCCCTTGGTGGCTCATTTCAGACATGCCACTCAGTAACTCTGTCATATTTACCTGAAACTCTCTCCAGAAAATGTTTTCTTATCAAGGAGATTTTTTCTTTCAGCAGGAGACAGAGGATATGATGGAAGCTGCAGAGAGATTTTGCATATGCCTTGCCAATAGAAAGGCTTTTCCATTAATAGTTACAGCATGGGGATTTTTAAAGCTGTGTTGCCAAAAGCTAATGGTTTTGAATTTTAATGTGTGGCTTTGAGTTCAACATTTTCCCCTTTCTCTGTTTATTAATTTTCTCTTATATTCCTAAGGATCTGCCATGTATTACAGTACTTTTCACAGGAATTCATGTAATCTGATTTTAAGCTTTATGTGGATTATTTTTCTGATCAATTCATTAATACTTAAGTTTCTGCAGTTTGAAATACAGAATCAAGAAAGTCCTTAGTCAGGCTGACTAAACCTGGTGATACATGGCTCAAATTTAACAAACCTGTCAAGAATTGCTTGGTCTTTTTTGGGCCACCCTTGATTAGAATCATCCTATTCTGATTTTTCTGCAAGTGCTTTCTGCCACACTGGCCCAGCTGTGAAGTTTGCACAAACTTCATACCACACCTAGCATACCACACTCTGATTGCTGTCTGCCTCTGTGATAACCATGGTTTTCTACTGTTTTCATCCACAAAGGCTGCATCTGGGCGGGCAACAGCTCCTCGGTGGGTACTGTAAAATGTACCCCTTGGAAAAAGCTGATACTGTGCAGTCTGAATTGTACTGATATATCATTTGGACAAAAGAAAACAGCTGATTTTACAAATCATCAAGGATTTTAAATCCTGGTGATAACCCCTTCAGACAACACCAGTTAGTATTAAAAGAAGGAGAAAAAAAAGCAAAGTGCCAGCTTTGTTGCTTGACTGATTGCATTCCAGTTAATCCATCTTTAAAGTAAATTAATCAATCATACTAAAATTAAATCAAGAAAAAACAAAAAAAAACCAAAACAAAAACCAAATTTAACTTGCTAAGGAATTAAGTGGTTACAATTCAAACTGTCCCAAACCAGAGATATAGACTCCAAGGACACTGTAAACTATGGAAGCCAGAAGAAAGCTTTAATTTTGAGCACAAAACCAAGTTAATCTGTGAAGTTGCACCAAACACAATTCTGTACCATTTAGTTTACAATATGATCTGCCACTTTGCAAAGAAAAAAACCTGTACTCTCTTTTAATTGATCTCCTCAGACTGGCCAGATTCAGCTAATATATTATTTACTTTAAATAATCCTGCCATGGGTCAGGTTTTGATAGAATAGTTAGTGTATGCAACAGCCA
The DNA here is from genome assembly GCA_013397245.1 of Thryothorus ludovicianus. NCBI lineage: Eukaryota > Metazoa > Chordata > Aves > Passeriformes > Certhiidae > Thryothorus > Thryothorus ludovicianus. The sequence goes on from VZTB01004761.1 coordinate 2,483,259, forward strand.
TAGAGAGATCCAAATTTGGAAAGAACCAAGTCTTAGAGATATATCACCTGCATCCTGTTTGCCAGTTTTTCAAACCAAACACAACAAAAAGGGCAAAGTTCCATGTTTTATCCCACAAATTCATAACTCCATGACTGAGCTCTCCAGACAAAAGTTTCACATCGACCTCAGTTGTATCATATTAAACGTATAATACTGTCATATTAATAACATAGAATAACTGTCATATTTAACATATAATGTGGCTATTGGAAGACTCACTTGGCAGTCTTTGGAAATACCACAATTCCTGTATTTGTGACTTTCACCATTTTTAATACTGATGTTTTGCTGTGTGGTGATTTCTTGTCATACTGGTGATTTTTTCTAAACATCCATGGCTAAAGCTCCTGTTTCCTGCTGCAGTCCTGATCTGCAGATGCTGCTTGTGTCCCATCATTCAGACTTTGTGTGCACAGGGCACTGCTGTTATGGATTTACAGAGGACTGTCATGATTTATCCCTGGTTGGCAGCTCAGCACCACACAGCCACTCACTCACTTCCTAGCCCTGGGAGAGAGAGCTGGAATGGTAAAACACTGGTGGGTTGGGATAAAAGCAGTTTAACTAAATTTAGAAAACAAACGAAAAAAAAAAACCCATATCAAGACAAAGAAACAATCAAAAACAAGGAAGAGGGAGAAAAAAAAAACTCCAAACCCAAGAAAAACAACAAACGGATGCCCAGCCTGTTTCTGAGCCGGGGTACTCCTGCCAACCTCCATCCCCGTGGTTTGATCGCTGTGCATGGCACCGTTTGCTGGGGAAATCTCTCTGGACACTGGGGGCCGGCTGCCTGCTGTGTCCCCTCCCAGCCTCCTGTGTCCCCTCCCAGCCCTCTGGGGCACGCTGGCAGGGCAGTGTGCAGGAGAGAAGCCCTTGGCTCGCATTTCCAGCTGCCCAAGGCCTCAGTGTCCACCTGAACGGCCTTTTCCCCACAGCCAGGAGCAGGCAGCCCCGACGGACACGGCTTTGGCCAGCAGTGGGTCTGTCTGTCTGTCTGTCTGTCTTGGCGCTGACCCAGCCCATGCCCTGGGGAATCCCCACACAGATGTGCACAGCATCTGCCGCTTTCTTCCCAAAGGGCAGATGTCCTGGAGAGGCTGCCAGGGACACAGGGCAAGAGCTTGTCTGTGTTCGCCAGTGGCCCTGCTCCATGGCCTTGGCAGTGCCCTCCATGGAGGGCTGGCTGCTCTCCTGCTCACAGAGCATGCACGGGCTGCTGGATGCCCCCCCGACAGTAATCACAGAGATGTTCTACAAAAAATGATGTACAAGGTGTGGCTTGTGACTCCTCCTCCCGTTTTAAGGCTGCGGCGCTGTTCCTGGTGCACAGTGTGGAAAACTGCAGGAGAACGCGAGCTCTGCTGCCCCTTGGTGGCCATCACTCCAGCACAGTCCTGTGGGAATTCATTCGAGAGGGCTCTGTGGGTGCTGTCATGCAGTTTTTGACGATGTTTGGGGAGAAGGTATTGACTGAGCTGTGCTGGCAGAAACTCGGGAAGCACGGCCAGCAGAGGAGAGGGTCCAGCTGTCAGAGGACAAGGTCCCTGACCTTCGGATTTGAGGGCAAGTTAACAAAGCAAGGACAGCCTTGCATCCAGGGGCCATCAACATCGACATTGCAAACAAGTCCTTCTTTGGCAAAGCCATACAGAAAGATTTGAGGCATGAAGCAAATTTATTAAAGACCACCACATGGCTCTGAGAGACAGATGGGGCTCCTGGAGACACCAGCAGAGGCATGTCTGGTTCAGACAGGGACAACTGAGCCTGCTGTGCTAGTGAGGCTTCATCCAGAATATCAGAGAAGTTATTCCCAAATAATTCCCCTCACGTAGTATACAGAATATCCCACAATGTCACAGACTTTGGCTAGTACTGGATTTTGTACAGCCGTAAGAAATTCTGCGTAATTACTCTCTTTTTTCTAAACAGGAATTGGGGAAGCCCATCTCCTCTCTTCCTGCCCCAGGACTTGACATGCTTCATTGCAGCTACTACTTCCATAGGCACCCAATTCATGCATCTTCCTTGTTTAAGTCCTCCTTTAAGCAAGGATTAAGCATTCTCTATAATTAATAAAGTTGTATTAAATTTCAGAAAGTAACATTCAAGGCAGAGCCTTTTTCTTGCTACTGTATGTAAAATTTTAAACAATGAAATAAACCATGATACTTGAAGATTGTTTATTTTAAATGGTATTCTGAAATTCGTGGCTATATACAAATTTTCCAGCTATGAAGCTTAAGATTGCATGGTGACCATGTTCACAAAGTAAGGCTGCTTGGTCAGTGATCTCAGAGCTGATTCCATGGAAGGGGGATACTCAGAGTACAGGATGGCTTCAGGAAGCTCGTAATCCATGAAGGCACCAACACCAAAGGAGGGAGGCCTTCCTAAAGAAAAAGCTCATCAAGGGTCCCCTGGGTTGCTATGAGACCTTTGCTGAATTTGAGAGCACCACAAGCAGGGAAAGGTGTGAGTGAAACCAAGGGTCACTGTGGACAGTGCACTTTCCACTGCACACACAGCCTGCAGACAGGTACACACTGCAGGGGCTTTCCCATGCCAGTCTTACTCACTGTGCTTTATTCCTCACTCAGCTGGGCCAGTGACAGGAAAAAAGACACAGAAAAAGGAAAAAAAAAAGCAGCTTATGCTACTATGGTAATTTAAGAGTGATCTTTAGAGACAGAATCTTTTTAGGGATAATTAATAGGCAAGAACAGGATTTATGTTAATGCTGAAACTTCAGTTTAGATACCAGAGACAGGGATGGGAAGAAATGTTTCACCCTGCAGCCAACAGACATTCACTCCTTGGAGTTCCCATGGAAGACAGATGAGCTACTGCCTCCTCTTGTTCCCCAATACTAAAGGCAGAAATATGCTTCATGAGTTTGTTTTATATACAGACAATTAAAAATACATTTTAGTAATGTTTCCCATTAAAACCTTACCCATACCACAGTACTGAAATTGGTGCAACAAAATGACAGGAAGGAGTATTTACAAGCATATTGTATTGTACCAAATTTGCAAGACAAGAAAATTCTAAAGTGCAAAGTTGTCTCTATTCTACAGACACAGGGATCCATTTTCCTGCTCGCTGTACAAACCACTACCAACGTTACAGATCCATGCTGAACATCCAAGTGACCAAACATCATCCCTAGGCTGACAGGCAAAACTCTCCTACCAAATCCAGTGGGAGGCAGACATCAGCATCCAAGGGCCAGGTTTAGTCCCTCAGCTGTAGGTGTCACATGCTGGATGGAGAGTAACTACTGAAAACCCAGGAACGTGAAACATGGAGGAAGTGTATTGAAATACATGGAGGAAGGTATTTAAATAGAAATCCTAAAAAGAGCTTAATGGTTTGGTTTACAGTAAAGACAATCACTGCTTTTCTTAAAGCACAAAACAGAGGGCCCAGCACTCCGTATTTTATTCTGCTGCAGTTCTGTCCTGCTTCAGATGGGGCACAAATTTTTAAAGACTATTTACACCAACAAGATTTGCAGGCTTAGCCATTAGAGCCTCTAAAACCAGAGAGAGGCCACAAAAACAGGCTCTTGCAGCATTAGAATATTAAAAAGTCACCGTTCAAAATACCTCACTCTTAAAAATTACATTACTAAGGGGAGCTATAAGAGAAGGAACATGGCTGCTGGGTTTCCAGATTCACTGAAACTCCCAGTTCATTCACCCATATTCTTAAGTATATTGGACAATTAATCTATCTCCTATTTACAATAATTCTTGCTACTACCCAACAAAACCAGAAGAGAAAGCTGCTCATTGCCTCGCAGCTCTCTCCACTTTGCAAACAAAACAATCTCCAACTTCTTATTTTTGGCAAAACCATCCAATGTTTGCCACAGGATTTCAGCTACAAGTAAACAAAGTTTGTCTTGAAAAGCAACACATGTTAAGTGAATTAGTTTTTTCCATTAGTCTATTTTTAAACTACTACATCATATTTACTGAAACAGCTATGGCATAAAAGGTTACACAGCTAGGCTTAAGTAATGCCATCATCTGACACAATTCACTTGGTTATGCCCCAAACTATTTACAGTGAACTTGATTCAGAAAAACCGCTCCATATGACAAAGCGTCCAAAGAATTCCAAGTCCATAAAATAATCTTTCCTACCAAGATGTTTGGGAATGATTTAGTCATGATTTGTTAATTTGATCTTAAGATATTCCTCTACTGGAACCCACCCACGGGTAAAAGCTGCATTGGAAATGAGTCCCAGGACCTACACGTGCATTAGCAAGCAAGTGTAAGTCTGTGCCACAGTTTGTAGCAGATGGAAGGGAAAATGAGGGGAGAAGGGAAAACAGGATCTAGTCTGCACAGAAAGAAAACTAATTCAGTTGAGCTGTGTACATATTGGCAAAGAATTCTGAAAAACAGTGAGTAGCTAAAAAAATTGTGATTATGAAATGGAGCTAACTGTATCTTGATCCTTAAAGGGGCTCAGCAAATGTTGATGACTACAGCTGGAATACATTTTTAGAATTAAAATTTATGTAAGAAAACTAATTCCACACTCTACTGTGGCAAAACCTAAGCTGGTCTTTTAATAAAGCAAGAAGTCTAGTGATTCAGCTGATCAAGTTAGGGACAGATTTGAAACATACCCCAGGTCCCTGTGCAGCACCAGAAGAAATGGAGCCATTTCTGGTATATGTTCTTCTTGATACTTATTATCTTCTAGGCCCCTGCAGAACAGAAACTTGTTCCAAAGAAAGTCAGCTCACTTTACACTTATTTTTTGTGCAGAACTGACAGAAAGAGGTCTGCATTTGATCAACCCACAACAGCCAGCATTAAAAGTCTCTTTGCCTTTTGTATCAACAGTTTTGTAATTTGGTCCAGTAAGTCAGAAAGAGTCTTGAGTTGCCTATGAACCTTCTCAGCAGCTTTTGTTACACCAGCCTTCAAAGACTTACACACCTGCCCTCTAAGGTAAGTGACTCCAAGCCCCATGGAAGATTTTAGAAGCACTGAATTACACAGCATGGTGGAAGGTGAACAAAGAGCACAGAGTGAGGAATGTTTACAGTTTACATCACAGTAAGTGCATTTGCCATCATGTTTGCTGGAAGGGTGAACATTGTCAGGCTGCTCAGTTTCTTTCTCAGGCAAAGAGAAATGCAGCAACTGGTACCCAGGGATTGCCAGGCTCTCACTTCAACACGTGCATCATATGCCTTTGCAATTGCAGCAAATCAGAAAGATGCTTCTGTTGTCACGGGTGTTTTGCAGTGCTCAGCACTAAAGAATGCTGTCACATTTTCCACAGCAGGCAGAAATGGAAGCAGCAAGTTCTACAAAATCCTTTCTTTTTCAGCCTTGACTGGGCTTGGCTTCTGGCAAGTCTTCTTCAGAAAGAGCTGATTTCAGTGCAATACTGCAAAAGCTGAGAAGCAGCACTGTTTACACAGGGCATAAAGGAAATCCAGAGCTTGGCTTCCCAGCTGTGCCATCAGCTCTTCAGCTCTTTCCTCCCTGTTCTCGTGACAGCATCTTATAGACACCACCCAGACAGAAACACAGCAACCTACTTCCAAATCCATGACCTCAGCATGACAGCTTCAGGAATTCCAGTGCCAGGAGATTTGAACTGTCTTAAAGCTTTGAAGATTGAAAAAACTCTGAATGAATGACACAGGGATGCTTTGCTTTAAGCACTTCCATACTGCTTGCTGCATCACTTTCAGATACACTTTGATATTAAAGGATTTGGATTAAAGGACAGACAAGGCTAAGGTACCTTACTACAAATTCTGATATAAAACCCCCAATCTATAAGGAAAGAACAGAGACTAATAGTTGCAGAACATAAATTGTGCTCCTGTTATGCAGAACTTGAGGTTTCCAAGTTCTGTGCAAGTCCTGTGAAATACCACAGGAGTGTTACAAAGCAAACCCAGACATTCCTCCCTCACTACAATTGGGTGAATTGGAACACGACAGGGTGCTAAGCCTGAATGACAGAACTTGAATAAATATAACTGCTCATGCAAACGTCTGTTTGCAGAATTGGACATGATATAGCATATAAAGTAATGGAAAAACTCTCAAGCATTACAATCATGATACTTCCTTTGCTATTTGTGGATAAAACTAAACCCACAAAAAGAAACTCCCTAGAGGCACAATAGGAACATTTAAGCCAACTCATTCTATGATATCCCACTAAAACCAAAAGTAAGTCAGATATAAATAACCTCCTAGAAATCCACCACATTCTTAAGCATGATAGACATGTATTAACAAAGATAAGTTAAATTAGTCTTTTAAACGAAAAAAGGAGAATCAAAAATCAGAGATCAGAACTAAAGCCCCAGAGTCCTATGAATAGGAGTTTCAAAGTGAATTCAAAGCACTTATGGCACTTAAGAAATCTGGCATCCACTGTCTTTTTGAGGCTTTATATCTGGTTCCTTCAGAGGTTTTACTTCTTCATCTGGTTTTGGTTTAGCCTGCAAACAAAAAGAAAAAAAATATCAACTAAAGACCACAAGCACAAACCACTGCGTCTGCACAGTATTTATGCATAGCTAACTTTACATGTTATAATCTAATAGTCCCCTCTCTTTTCAAGGCTGAAAACTTTGAGTAAGCCTCAAGCAAGAGGGAAAAGCCATCTGTTCTCTGTTTCAGCATCCTTATGTGAATTCTTTTCTAAAAAAGAATCTTTCTCTAGCATTCAGTCCTGTAACGCTACAGGGCTTTGTACAAAATGAGCTGATTTTCCAGATGCTGGCAGTGTGGCAGGGTTTAATTGACTTGCCCCTGGCACAACAGAAGGATGAGCTTAGGTGGTAGCCTTGTGTCTGCTTCCCACACTGAGCTGGGGAATGTTACAGAAAAGCCAAACTAACTCTGTGTGATACACAGAATAAAGCCAGAGGGACAGAACAGCACGTGGGATTATCTTACAGTGTCCTCCTTTGGCCTCTTGGTGAGATCAAATGCTGCAACTGTTTCAGGAGTCCAGTGTGTGTTCAAGGCAGGAAACTCAAAAGGAACAGGCTCTACTAAGCCATAGTTTGCTTTCAATTCCAGCTGGGGAGCCTCTGCTGGCACCTTCTGGAAATAGCTGGAACAGAATACAGAAGTGTATTTAAAATACAATGCACCATCTCTGCAAGTCTTGCTTGCAATTCTAAACAAAACAATTTTGGGTTTTCACAGTGGAAAGCACTGCTGCTCTCTTCCATTTCATTAATGCACTGCCTAACATGCATTCTGCCAGCAAGGTTCACAAGAACAAAAGCAACTCCTTCTTAATCTTATTGCTTGTTCCCTAATTGTGTGGCAGGTTTTCTCTTACCTAATAACCATTATTCCCAGTGCTTCAATGAGAAGATCATCTTTTGTCCAAAAAAACCCTTCAAAATACATTTAAAATACTTCCCAAAGAAGAAGAGGATGGTTCTTCTCCTAAACAGGCCTAATGTGTCACAGTGCCAGCAGCCTAACCCAGCAGTCCCCCAAAGACTGGCTACAGAGCCTGATTTGGGGTGTCCCTCTGGCCCTGGCAGGCCAGCAGGAGCTCACACACTGACACACTCTGCCTCACTTCCTGTGCTGTTCTCCCAGAACAGTCACAGCTCTCTCGTTCCAAGTTCTGTTCTAGAGGGACACGGATGTGTTGAAATCTCCAGTATGCTGTTGTTGTAAGCTCTGACAATGGGTATTTGAACCAAAGCAGAGCAGAGCATTTCTCTTCCTATTTGCAGTTCACTCTGTTGTACTTGACCATTCTTTCCATTTAGTCAGTTCCCCAATTATGCAGGTCTTTAAATATCATAAAAATGGAAATAACAAGCCTATTATGGAATACTAAATCATAATGGGAGGGAAGGGGAGAAATAAATGAGGAAAAGCACTCTAAGACAAACTAATCTTGGTATTTTCAGCTGAAATAAAAACTTGGTATTTCCAAACCCTTTTTGGAAGGACATTAATGAGCAGAAAGCTCATTAACAATTCACAATATTAACTATACCAGGACTGGCAAAGCTCCTAGCACCCTAAGCATGATCTTCACTGAAGGCAGCACTGTGTTTTGACTTCCCTGCTTGCAAAGCAGAATCACCTACTGGCCTTCCCACTTCCCCCTCTGTGCTCTTTTGCCTACTAGATCCCTGGAGACAGCAAGAGAGCATTGGAGCAACACAGCAACCTCTGCAGATTTTCTCCTGTGCAGAAGGAAAAGGTGGCTGAGGAATGAGGGAAGAAAACTGCTCAACCTCTCCAGATGTCAGTCCAACCCACCCTGCTGAACTGGCACAGGACACAGAGTGGGACAGCACAGACCCACTGCAAATTTGCCAAGAGAAAATTATAGAATGGCAAATTTATCTGTAAGCTACATGCCATGCCCTGAAGGAATCTAACAACTGGAGAGCAAAATTTACCATCCCATCCTGAAATAAAGGCAAATGAGATAATAATACTCCACACAGAGTGCTCTACCAACCATTAGTTACTTACATAAATCCATTCTCTCTCTGGCATTTTTCTAGTGTGTTCTTAATCAAACTTCCTAATTTCCTAAAGAAAAGATGTCCAGAAGGTTTGGCAGTAGTCCCAGGCCCTTTGGTTTCTCCATACTCTTTGCACAACGCTTCAGCCTTGGCAAAAACTTTGCAAGAAAGAAAGGAAATAAAAATTATTTACATGGCCCTCTTAAATCAAATCATGGTTCTGCTCTACAGGGCTTCAGTTTTGGAAAACACCAGAATTCAGTCAGTTTGTTTCTTCTTAGAAACAAAACCAAACTAGTTCAAAGACAGCACTTCCAGCCAAGATTTGCTGCATCCAACAAGTAACTAGGAACAGGAAAAGAAGAAGATAGCTCTCTGGTTGGGAAGATGCAGGAAAGCATTCTTATGTGTGGGGCAAAATGCAACAATAAGCCCAAGAACTGTGCCACATGGTAGGGAAAAACCGAAGGTGTCCACACACAGCTGATACCCCAAACCAAACAACAATAACCAGTATGGAGTGGGAGAAGAAGCACTCTTCTCTGAACAGCAGAACAGTATTTGTTTTACTCCAGGAAATCCAATTTAGTTTGTTCTTAATAAATTTTTTATTTATTTTTAAAACTAATATTTAAGTTTCCACTCTGAAGATTTGAGCATTTTTATACATAGCAGTAAAATTATGCAGTGCAGACTGCTGGGGTAGAAATAGCTTTGAAGAGAAAAGATTGGGCAGAAGACATTGAAACTTGCCTAAATATACCTTTCAAATGAATAGAAAAGAAGTAAGTTACTGAAACCTCTTTAAAAATAAACAAGTATGATCTAGATTTACTATTTAACCTCCAAAGCAGAAATTTCTGCACTACTCTTAGATGCAGATCAGAAAACAGGATGACCAGACCATTGGCTTTTACACTGTATATTGCAGGGAGCTCAAAGCCAGTCTTTAAGCCAGTCTGAGAAGTGAATTTTTCTGCAGCACTGTTATTGAAGACAGTCTTTGGCAAGACAAAAAAAAAAATTACACTGTCTCTATTCGAAGGTGTGCTGGATTTCCATCAGGTGACATATAAAATCTTTACAGGGGAGCAAATGGACACAATACAGCAAAACAGAACAGGCATGGCATCATCATACCCTCTACTCCAGTCTCAACCACACTTACATCTTTCTGATTCCTGCAGAGATCTGATGGCTTCTCCACATTTATCACTCGCCAGCAAAGTCTGGCCATGGTAACAGTATGCCTGATGGGAGAGGACAGAATCATTGCCAACATCACTGGGCACTCCCTGCACCAATTCCCTGCTCCTCCAGCAGCTGCAGCTTTTTGAAGCTGCCATTCCTTGCAGGCAGTTGACAGCTGGGGAATGCAAGTCAAAGCAGCATTTGCTGAACCATTAATGCAGTTCAAAAGAACACTGTGAACCAGAACCATGCATGCTTGGTATGAGCAGAGCTGTCTCAGGTCCAGCCAAGAGTAACTGAGCTGTTTCACCTGAAGCACCACCACACAGGCCAGTCCAAGCTCTCACTGTAGCAGTGTGCAGCATCAAGCCCCAGCACAGAAAGAGAATGAACCCCAGGCAAGTTCACAAAGCTAAGACTGAAAACTAAAACTACCTGAACACTCACAAACTCCATCTGTGACAAACATCACTGAATCTGGAAGAGATGAGCTGTTCTGCTGTCTATTTTGTCATAGTCCAAATAACTTTTCCACCCCAAAATGTCCTTTTCCTTCATGCCTGTGCTTGAAGGTGATATTGTATTCCAGGGAGAAGGGAATTGCCTATTATCTACTATCAAGAGTTGAGTTTAACTAGTAAATACAATAGGTGAAGGAACAATCCCATCAACTAATGCCCCCCTTGCTTTAGTCTCAGTTCTCACAGTACATATCTATCCAAATCTATCACTGCCTAGATCACTCAAATTTATAAAAGGAGAAGTACCACAACTCTGACCCTCCCTCACTTCTCAAACCTGCTAATAAGGCAAGTTAGCTTTTAGCTGCAGGTTCAGCCTAAGCAAAAAACAATTATGTAAACTGCATAGCTTGGGCCTTTTGTACAATATAAAAAAGACAGATTACAGGCTGTGGCAGGCTATAAGACAGCAAATTGAGCAGCTGAGGATCTCAAGGGCACTGCAGCACCTCTGAGGAGATCCATCAGGCAAATAGGGACAGCTCTTGGAATGGTAACTTTTGCTACTGGATGCAGTTTCATTCAGGGCCTCCATAAAGATGCTCAGCTCAGTGCCTAGGGTCAGACTGTGATGTAGATGATCATTATGAATGGCTTCAATTAAAGATCTGTGATCACAGCAGTTTCATTTGGCTCCACTGTCACTGACACTACACAATTCCGACTCACAGTATGGAAAGAAAGCCAAGGCAATACTTAGCCCCCATTCCCTATGCAATCCTTGGCAGACAGACAACAAGCTGTGACTGCTGCCACTCAAAGTACTTACGTAGGCCATATAGAAACAGCTCTTCAAGTTTAAGTACTTCCTCCATTTACCTGCATAGGTTGGATCCAAACTGGATAATGTTTGATCTGTGAACACATATGTAAAGTTATTCTTAGGACATTTCCAAAAAGAAAAACCCCAAACAGATTAAAAAGTCAGAATTCTTAAACTTAGCAATAGATCCTAACTCTAAAGTACACAGAAACAAGGGACAAAAATTACTCCTGCAAAAACACAGAACAACTATGAGAAAAACCCCAAAAATATGTAGCTATCATGCAGCTGCCCCTAGAATCCCTAAAACTGCTGTCCACTAAGTCTGGATGGCTAATTCTCTAAGCATTTTCAGACAGCATTTTAAAGCTTGTTCCTAGTTTAAGTTCCAGTAGTGACCTATAATGTGATGTGTGTTACAATGTTCTCCTGACTCCCATACTTCTGCCCTTCTCCCACTTGCCAGAGATCATCTTACTCATCTGCAAGGTGGTACATAATGGACCCACTCTCCATGCTCTGCATCACGATCTGCTGCCCAAAGGCAGCTGGAACACACTTCATTGACATCAGGACATTTGTCTGCTGTTAGTCTGTCTCCCTTCACTAGCATTCCCTACCATCAGCTACAGAAATATTCCCACAAAACCAAAAAAGCCTTATCAAAACACATGCTGATAACTGAAGCCTTAAAAGTGCTAAATAGAAGCTAAATAAACACTCCACATCCACTGAGAACAGGGTTAATATTGCAGTTTATGGGTGGGTGAACTATGTCTGGCAAGAGTGCATAAACCAAGTCACTAAGGATACAAAACAAGACACTCACCAGCTTTTTGGTAGAAGTTGGCTGTTTCATAAGCAAGAGCAGCTATTAGGCCTGGATTGTGTTTCAGCTCAATAGCCCGAGCAATTGTCACTGAAAAAAAGTTCCACACCATGGTTTGAGTTTAATTGAAATGTCCCATCACTTCAAATCAGCAGAAGCATTTAGGGTTTTAAAACCCCTGCATGAACAGAAAATAGATGCTGTGCAGTCAAGCAAACAGCAGAATAAAGACATTGTTTCTTGGATAGAATGATTCCAATTTAATAGAAAAACTGAAGGAATGTTAGCCTTAAGATTATCTTATAAACAGAAGCTGCATATATTTTAAAGTAAAGGAACTGGGAATTTCTGTTAGGCAAGCATGGTGGTAAGAAGGTTGAATGAAAGGAAAAAATAAGAAAAAGGAGGAGTGCCACACACAAGTTCTTCCAAAGTGAAAGTTATTCCATATTACAATTGTAATATCAGACTGATTTGTGGCATTTTCCTTCTATAATTGTAACATAATTCTTTAAAAGCATTCTGCCCCACTACGCCACAGTACTTCAGGAGAATAAAAACCCTGTGGCCTTGCTGCCAAGCAGAATTCATGAGACATCAGTGACCTACAAAGAGTCATTTCCCACACCCAATCAATGTATATTTGAAGATACCTTCTTGAGCTTCAGCTTGACACTGTATGATGTAGGAGTCTAGAAGTCGAGCTTCCAAATCTCTTCCCTTTTCCACAGGTGTAATCAATTTTGGAATGTGACTTTCCTAGACACAAAGCAAGTCTCAGAGTTAATTCAGGCCTAATACCAGTGCAAAACAAGTGCCTCATTCCTAAATGGAGGGGACACACTGAGTGAAGGTCCCAAAACACCACTGTAGCCCGTGACAAGGAGAAAACAAACAGACCACTCTTCCAGTGCCACTGGGAATGAGTGGTACCACAACATATTAATATCCTTCTGTTTCCTGTATCATTCAGGTGGTTTCAGGTATGTGTGCATAGCAAAGGCCTCTCTAAGACAAAAAGTCAAGTATTTGGAGACATCTCAAAGAACAGACAGCAAAGAAAGTCCTTCTACCTTTAGGTGTTTAAAAATCCCAGCTGCTATCTTCAGGCTGCGGTGGACATCTTTTGCTTCATCTTCTGTTATACTGAGAAAATAGAATGAATCAGTAAAATTATAGTCAGAAAGGACCTCTAAGTGTCATTTAGCACCACCTCCTTCTTTGGGGCACCACAACTGGCAACAGCAGATCAGGTCAGTTATGGCTTTGTTTAGATGAATCTTAGATCCTTCAAGAATCAAGAGTCCACTAATTCCCTAAGTGACCTGTCTCACGGCCATGCTGCCCTCAGAGTAAAGGAGTTCCTTGCAGTGTCCAATCATAAAATAATCATCTAGAACTCACTTGGAAAAAAAAAAAGAAACGTGAGATCCTGTGATGACTCTAAAGTAAAAGGCAACCTCAGTGCTAGAAGCCAAGCATTTAGAAGTCTGTAGGGCTAAATGTCAGCAGAGCTGTGACTTGGAGAATTCTCCATTTTGTACCTGGACATTTAGAGGGGCACTGATGAAGGGTTTATTGACAACTGACACTTCCCCTGTATCAGTCACATGGTACTCCTGCACTTGCTTTACAGAGGCAAGAAGGGATTGAAGTGCTTGTGTGTAAAGGACAACTGCCTCCTGTAACTGCTCTGTCAGAGCCGGACATGTCCCACAGCAGGCAACTCCCAGAACCTGCTAAATCTTTGGTGGAGTATTGCTGCAGCAGAATTGCTAAGAAAAGAAAACCACTTACTCTTCTTTTCCAGCGAGTCTTGATGCATATTTTGTGTACCATAAAGCTACATTAAATCCCATGGAAACCAGTTCAAACACTGCATCCTGCTGGGCACTAAAGAAAGACAGACAAAACCCCCCCAAAAATTTAATGCATTCAGTTTTGTTCTTACATCTCTCTCTACTAATAGTTCATGTAGCAAAAGCCAATATTTCTCTCCATAAAACATTTTTCATTTAAGATGTCAACAATTTCCAATTCTGAACCTCCTACTTGCTTGAACCCCCTAAGAGACTTCCATTTTTTTACTTATGCCCTTTAAGAACTCATAATTAGAATCTCCCACATTCAGATGCCCACCCTTCCCTTTTGGGAACTTTTACTTTAAAACTGTAACTTGAGATTTGTTTAGCTTTGGGTGTGGCTGACATTTTTCCATCTTTTTTTTTTTTTTTTTTTTCTCAATTGCACATTTTGTGGAAAGCCTTGCCCTGGAATGTCCATTTTAAAGTTGTACTGTTAAGTTATTAAGTCAGAATCTGTTACAACCCTTTGAAATTAATGTTATTGCAAGTATTTATGTAACTGCAGACAAACAAACAGCATGTGCAAAGAGCAGGAAATTTCAAAAGCTAAAAACAGAGTCTTTGAAAAGACTGAACTTGCAATCACAAGCTCAGTATAGCTTAGGAGCTAGTGAACCTTTTAAAAAGAAAGATGTGGGAGTGGGAAGAGCAGTGTTGGCACAAGTACAAGTGTGTATGACCGTGAGAGAATTAGAACAAAGTCCTAATCGACAGCTTTTCTTCCATGGGGAATAAAAGCTTTGAGGAGGTCAAGCACTTCTAGCTGAAGCTTGACAAATTTGTAGGCGTGGTTATACAATAAAATTACCTCCAGGAGCAAGAGACAAGTGAGTAATTCAGAAAGCTACAGATCTGTATTCCTGCTGGAAACAGAAGATTTGTCTGTTTGAACCAAGAGGATGTACTCGGAGCTCCAGAGGACAAGAACAAAATCAGATCTTCAGCAACACTGGAACCTCCAAACACACAGAAGTTGCTGGTCAAGCAACAGCGTCAAATTAAATTTTAAACTGCAGTGAGCTTTGTTACCATGCTCAACTCATCAATACCCTCAAGGCTCTTCTTTGTACTGCTCTAGCCAACTGCAGGTTCAGTTTGTAGATCAACTGAGACCCAATGGATCCTTCTACCATTATTGTTCATTCTCACAGCTTTACATAAAGGCCACACACGCTTCAGAACACCTAACACAGTACAGCAGTTACCAAAAACACAGCAACACCTTTTTAGAAACTGCTTTGTGTTCAAGACTTGACTGCATTTCTGTTTCCCTTCAGGCCTGTGCTGGCACAGAGCAGCAGAGAGCAGCTGCACACCCTGCACTCAGAAAAGCACACGCACCTCGGGACTTGTCCTTGTAATGTGTCTGTCCACTTGAAATTCTGAATATATCTCAACTTGCACTCTTGGGAAGAGTCATCCAGTGAAAGGATAAAACCTATGGAACCATAAAACAGGCAATCTCAAAGCAGGAAACAGAAATGAGTAATGAACAAGATGGATCAACATGAATACAGATATAGATAAAGGAATGTGTTTCTTGCTGAACCCCTCAAAACCCCATACTACTTCCTGGGGCTTTTATTCCTCAATATCTTGAGAACAAAATGTGAAAAAACAACTGGCTACTCCAGGAATCCTGAGAATCTTGACTACTCAAGGAAAACCTGGCAGATGTCTGCATGTCCCACATGGTGACAAGCTGGGAGTGGGACTGGCCCAGGTACAGGATGGCCGAGGCTGTCCAAGGTGAGAGAGTGGCTGTCTCTGCCACCATAGGGGCAACCAGGAAATTCCAGGAAAAGCTGCCTGGTCAACAGGGAGAGGGAAAAGGGCTTCTAAGAATGGGCTCACCTAGTCATCATCTATCTCCAGGGCTACAGGAAATTGGTTCTTTATGTCCAGAAGCCCAGAAAACAGCAATTTATGGGATGAAGCTCATGCTATGGGATGTTCAAATCCTAGCACATGCAGGCCCAGGAATTTTTTAGGGAGGCTGAAGAAGGGCCTTGGTCTGATCACCTCTTACAGATGTTACGAGGGCAAGAACTTGCCACAGCAGCTACTGGGGCTACACTTGTCAGTGTGTCACATGTTTATAAACAGAAAATACTTGTTCCTTTCACATGAAGAAGATTTTAGTGGCCAAGCATGATGATTTTAGTGGCCGTAGCAACAGGGATTCTTATCTGACCTTTATATGTGACATTAGCCTACACCCTCCCAGAGACTCACTTCCTACAGATTTAGATTGAAAGATGCCACTTTCCACAAATTAGCTGATTCCTGAAAACTCAGGCCTAAGAAACCTGGCCAAGCACCTGACTGCTAAGAGGGAGTTACCCAAATATTGGCAGAAGGAATGTTTCAAAGGAATGCATCAGCACAGGTGAACCATCTACTGAAAATGCAGATACCATGTTAATGAGCACCTACACATACACACACACACCTAGGACAAGCAGCAGCAGAAGGTAAACTTGCAACAAGTCTATGGTCTAGTATTAGACAAACCAGCAGTTTACACTGAATAGAAAATGATATCAACTAATTAACAGACTCAATTTTTACTTAGGGAGCAACTCTCAACCACCTAAGAGACAAACACACGTTTCTCCTCCAACAGGAAGAAGAACGAGGTTAAAGGTAGGAGGGCAGGGCTGCCAGCACTTAGTACTGGCAGGGTCACAAAGGACACTGAAACTTGGAGAAGGGGCCTGGTGAGCAGCCACCACTGGTATCAAGCACTGAACCCACAAAGACACTCGCCCTCCTGAGAAGTGCAAAGCTTCTTTACACGAGATCAGCACAATTCACGTGCTGAGAAGTGCCATAACAACTGAACTGATACTTCTCTTGATGAATCAGTAATACTGCTAATAAATCTCCCTACCTTGCAGGAGGGAGAAGTACAAGTCAGCTGCATTCTTCATCATTTCTGGGTTACAGCTTGAGTCTGTAAACAGCTCCAACAGCCGCGCTCGAGATAACCGCAAGTCACTAAATGAAAGGAGAAAAAAAAAGAACAAAAAACCCTCAGAAATCCTATTCAAAAATTTACTAATACAGAAAAATCTTCCTTTCTCCTCTGGATACATATGACTGACTTTAGTACAAGCCATTCTGGACAGACAGCAATGAATAATCAGTACTCTATCTATTGTTCTAACACTTATTAAATAATTATGCCTTTATCTACCCAGACATTGAGTGCACAGAGAGGAAAGGGAAGTAACAAGCAGGAATATTCTTCAACATTAGAATGGGATGATGAGATGAAGAGATCTGCAAAACAGACTGAGATCCCTTTTCATTACATTTCTATTCACAACAGAACAGCCAGGCCTTATCCACTTATGGAATTAATCTTTTGCAGAGGAATGCACAGTCATCAGAAAAACAATGAAGTACTTCGTCTTTTGCCTCTGCATGGTTGTAACTGGCCTTGCTGTGCACTCAGAGACTCGAAAACTGGAGAATTCACTCTCTGTAAGCAAATGTTCAGTGTTAGCAGTGTCTTACTGCCTTCCTGCCCACACATCTCTAGTCATCTTCAGCACAAAAACCGAAGAGCAACCATAACTTTCAAGGACGTTCCCGAAACTGTACGAGGCAGAGTGAAGCCAGTCCCAAGTACACTTACTTGCAAACCTTTGTTGCAGCTGGAGTGGTGGCTACTCCATAATAATTAAATGATACGGGAGCTGTAGCCTTCAGAGGGTTGCGATGGAACCAGTGGGTCATCTTCTTCCTGTAATGTTATTTAGGTCAAATCTAAGGAGTGGAAAGGAAAGAAGAGCTTCAGGAACAGGTACAACTGAGGTGCTGCACATCTCTTGCTCCTCTGCTGACAAAAAGATTTTCCAAATGTAAACAACTAGACAAGAAATTAATCTGAAATTGATTTTTTTTTTCCCATTTGAAATGCCAAGCTTCCATATGCCTTGTGCTCATCCTCCATGTGCTTAGTGTGAGAATACAAATACAATCTTGAAATACAAAAGCTTTCTGAGGCAACTACTTTAAATTAGGCAAAAAGCTACCACCTACTTTGCTTAATGTAAGCACACGGATTACTAGGAAAAAACCCTCCACATTTGTTACCTCCTGCATAAGGCTGTAATCACAGAATCAATTGGGTTGGAAAAGACCCCTGAGATCACTGAGCCCAACCTTTGACATGGAGAACACTCCCATGTCACCTAGACCATGGCACTAAGTGACATGTCCAGTCTTTCCTTAAGCACCTCCAGGGATGGTGGGTGACTCCACCACCTCCCAGAGCAGTCCATTCCAATGTTTAACAATTCCTTCTGAGAAGAAATTCTTCCTAATGCAAAACCTGAACGTCCCTTGGCACAGCCTGAGGCCGTTTCCTCTCATCCTATCACTTGTTGTCAGGGAGAAAAGGCTGATCCCCACCCTGCCACAACCTCCTTTCAGGGAGTTGTAGGGAATGATAACGTCACCCCTGAGTCTCCTTCCTCTTTTCCAGACTAAATCTCCATTCACTGAGACCATTATACTATCTGGTCCATCTGTGAACAGCTTGTATTTGGGAGCCTTTGGTATAAATGGACCTGCAACCCCAAATCCTGACTGAAAATATGAATCTGTTTACATACGTTTATCAGACCTGGAAGGTCGGGAGGGCAGAGATAACCAAACTATCTCTTTTCTTTCACTTCAATTTCAGCAGGCAAATCTAACACAAGCATTGCAGTGAGTTTTACCACAGCAGTGCAGGGTGATGGACCACAATGGGCACATCCCGAATATGGGAAGGCCCTACTGGATAAAAGGTGAAACTCCTTCACCGTGAGGACAGAAAAACTGAGAAGCAAGCTGTGTGCTCTCCATCCTCAAAGGCATTCCAGACCTCAGCGGACAAAGCCCTGAGCCCCCGGTGCGGCTTCGGAGCTGGCCCTGCTCTGAGCAGGACGCTGGACCGGAGATCCCCCAGGACCTCCATCATCTCCTGTCCTTTTGGAATCCCTTAAGTTCATCTTTATAAAACACTCAGCTTTGCTGAAACAAACAAACAAACACACAAAACAAACCCAAGGAGGTCTGCCAGCACTGATCCCCCGGCACTGTCCGGATCCTCCTGGCCGAGCAGGGGGCTCGTTCACCGCGTCGGCACCTATCGCGCCGCTCGGAGCCTGCCCGTCAGGCCAGCGGCTGAGGGGCCGTGTCCCCACCCCTGCTGTCCCCGCGGTGTCGCGGCCCGGGACAGGCCCTGAGGGGATCCCGAGGCCGCGGGACCCCGGCCCGGCCCCGCCGTGCGTCACGCGCCCGCCGCCGCAGGCAGCGCCAGCCGAGAGCCGATGGCACCGCCCCGTCGCGGCCGATCGCATCCACCCCGCCGCCGCCCGCCCTCCTC
>VZTB01004761.1:2502639-2545954 GCA_013397245.1 Thryothorus ludovicianus
GAGGCCGGGCTGGGCTGTGCCGGGCGGGGCGGTGCCGGCGGCGCGGGGCTGGCAGGAGCGGCTGTCCGGCGCGGTGGGTGCCCCGGCGCGGGGTGAGCATGGTGCCCTAGCGCTGGGGCTATGTCGGAGGCGGCCCGCAGCCTCCTGCAGCGCTGGGGCGCCAGCTTCAGGAAGGGCACCGACTTCGACTCCTGGGGGCAGCTGGTGGAGGCGATCGACGAGTACCAGATGTGAGTGCGGGCCCGGCACGGCCCCGGAGTCCCGGGCGAGGCGCCGGGGTGGGGCGAGGTGGGGCAGGGCAGGGCAGAGGGCCCCACCGGGCCCAGGCCGCGGCCCCCTCACCCCTGGGGCCCCGCCGGCCGGTCCGGCCCTTCCATTCCCCAAGGCGCGGGGCCTGGGGCCGGGGAGCGAGGGGCAGCCGGCCGTCCTGCTCTCTGGGAGGGCGGCAGCGGCCGGCGGAGCTTGGAGAAACCTGGTCTGCTAGAAGGTGTCCGTTCCCCGGCAGTGGATGGAACAAGGTGATCTTTAATGTCCCTTCCAGCCCGAACCGAGCTGTGATTTTGTGAGCGCGGGCTGCCGGAGTGGTTGGTTAGTGGAGTCTCCGAAGCACCACTGGACCGGAATGCCCCCATCCCATCGCCCTGTTGCCCCGGCACCACGCTTGTGGGTATGGAGCGACCTGGCAAATGGGCTGCCTTAAGCATGAGCCTTAACCACCACCCTCCCACCCCTGAACCAACCCACGAGAATGAAAAGACATCCATCACACGCTAGTGTGCTGTGACCCTGTTGGTACCGGGCTGGAAGAGTGGGGAACCTGGCAGCTCCAGTCAGGTTGACTGGCCCAGGGTGAGGCCGCACCATCCATGACCCATTTGGCTACAGAGGGGTATCAGCTACAGGGC
Source organism: Thryothorus ludovicianus (assembly GCA_013397245.1). Taxonomy (NCBI): domain Eukaryota; kingdom Metazoa; phylum Chordata; class Aves; order Passeriformes; family Certhiidae; genus Thryothorus; species Thryothorus ludovicianus. The sequence continues at coordinate 2,503,545 of VZTB01004761.1, forward strand.
ACTGATGATGGAGTCCTTGGAAACACACCTGGTACCTTTAATCTGATGTTTTTCCCTACTACTCCTTTCAGCTGTGATAATGAAGGTTTATTTCTTCATGGTGGGAGTATTTCAGGCCAGACTTCTCATGGTGAATTTTCTGGAAGTTGTCAAGAGGGTTTGCACTTGTTTGCCAAAGAAAGTCAGCTGAAGAGATGCTCCCTGAGGGATCTTTTAGGACTGGTTAAGTTGGACTGTAACCACACCAGCTGCCAGTTCAGTTGTCATTCAGAGTAACTGGTCTGCTGGCCATGTACCGTGTGGTCAGGAGAGGCTGTAATCTCATCATTTCATTCACTCACCAGGAAGGATGATGCAAGTTCAGTGATTTGCAATTTGCTGATGGCCTTTAGAGTAGGGCAAGCTGTTACTCTACAAACCTTGGCAGAGAGATGAAAAGAACTTCTCTTCCAGATCTGTATCTCGGCAGAAAAAAAGAATCATCAAGAAGTGAAAGAAGATATTTTTACTAACTGCCCTAATGTGGATGTCTACAAGAAGTCCAGTAGAATCCTAATGCTTTAAACTATCTGAGCAGTCTGAGCAGTGAGTTTCATATAGTGATGTTTCTTTGGAATGAAAAGTCTTTGGGCTCTCCTTCTGAGCTCACTTCATTGCGAAGTGAGGTCACTAAACATTTGCAGACACTCCAGTTTGAGAACTGAAGTGCAACTTCTGTTGCCTTCCTCACCCTATTGCTTGTGTCAGACAAGAGCTGAAGTGATCTCCACACCCTGGCTCTGTTCTGACCTGGGAGCAGTGTGGTGTCTTTGTAAGGAAGCTCCTCTCAGGTGGAAGCTGCTCTTATCAGTGATTTTCTACTGAATACTTGTCAGTAGATGAACTCTGTGTGGTCTGAGGACTGAGTAGAAAGGACAGAGAAGATCAAAGATTACAGGGAGATATTTCCTAAGGAGGAGCAAAACCTTTTCTGTGTGTCTGTCTTCTTTATCCTCTATCTTTAGCAGGTAAATTAATAACAGTATCAAGCTCTAGGACAGAAGTTGCAAACAAGCAGCACAGGCTGAGATAGCGAGCTGTAGTTGTGGGTAGACATTGCAGGATGGATTGATGGTGTTGCCTTCTCAAAGGCACCATGAGATGGGATGAACAGGTGTGGTGCTGCTCTTGACCAGGTGCTGATCAGCACTGTCTGTGCTGATCCACACAAACATCCTGGAGAGAAGCTGCTTACACTGAGCTTGCTCATGCTGGGAAAGCTTGGATTTGGGAAAAATCTAAGTCCTGATGGCTGCTGATGTAAAACACAATTATGTAGCCCTGTGTCCATCTGCTCAGGTCTTCATGTTACCCCTGGAAGTATAAAAAGCTTGGTACAGAGATTTGCCCTCAATCATACAGGTGATTATTCATGCAGGAACCCTTTGAGCTGTCAGCAGTGGCTTCCCTGTTAAATGTCCCCATCTGTGGAACTTGGTCTTATCCAACTTTGAACGAGCTTCAAGGGGAATGCCAGATGCATTTATTTGGATTAGGGTGGATTTTTTTTGTATTAGTGACAAATGGAAAGAGGGTTGTGTTAGTGATGCTTGCAGAAATGTTAATGCTGTGATGCTGCCTGTTGTGGGTGGCATATTGCTGCTATAGTGATCTGTTTTCTTAAATCATTGTTTTAAAATGCCCTTTCTTTGTGTCCTGTGTATCATGGGACAGGGCAGTAGGCAAGGAGTGTACTTTTGGGTTAAAGCATGGTTTGTTTTTTTTGTCTTCTCAGCCCCAACCTTTCTCTATTTTTGAAGGGGGACAGCACCACTAAGTTGTGCAGTTATCTCATCCTGTTTGGTTGTGTTTTCCCTGGTGAGAGTTAAAAGTTACAGTGGCCTCAATCAGTATGGGCATTTTTTGAGAGCTTATTTTGAGGAAAAACAAAGAAATTGAGTTCTGATTTTTTGTATCTGCCACAGGCTTTGACAACAATCTGTTCTGCTGGATGTATCTTGGTGTATATGTTTTATAAACCCCTCCTAAAGCTGGGCCAATGCCCACAGCAGTGGTGGGGAGAAGCAGCGTCCCTTTCACGGCGCAAACTTGCGAGGTTCCAGGAGGAAGCCTATTGTGATGTCCCTGGGTTTCCCCTCAACCCCTGTCCTCCCTCTTCCTCTGCTTGTAAAAAAAATTATTTACAGGGAATGGCAACAATTGCCCGGAGATTTTGCTTGTTTAATGTTCTTCTTCCTCCCGGGACGGAAACTGTAACTCTTCCCATAGCTTCCCTCCAGCTTCCTTTCGCTTTCTCGAGCTGTTTGCTTACTGTTACTTTCCAAACCCCTTGGTACTCCTGCCTTGGTGATGACAAGGGGTGGGGTTTGTGCTCCGCCTGTGATGCTGACAGGCACAAATGGGAGCGGATCCGCCCCGCCAGCCTGGGCCAAGCCGCCCTGTGCCTGGCTCCCAGTGCTGGGAGAGCGTGTGCCATGGCTGAGGGTGCCCTCCCCCGAGCCCCATCTCGCTTGCCTCAGCCTCTCCCTGGGAAATGTGTGTGGGATTGCACCGCAGAGAGTCTTCACAGGGGCTGTGCTTTGTTATTATATAAGAAAGGGACTGGGAGAGGAAAAAAGTCAGTGCTTGTAAAAGGGGCTGTTGACTATAAAGACCCTCTTAGCTGCTCTCCCTTCATGATGCATTAGTCTTTCCCGCCTAATGTAGTTGCACACTTTATCCACCTTTTGGGGTTTTTTCTTAAGTATGAACTACCATGGCTATGGGAGACTGTTTCAAAAGTCAAAAACAAAACAAAAACACAACAGCAAAACCAACCTGAACCTCTTTGGATCAGCAGTCTGTGAACTTTTGGCTGACACGTTTTCTGGAGCTGGGGTGTGTGTGTTTGTGTTGTATTCCCACTCTACAATCTTCTTTTTCCCCATCCAGATTAGCAAGGCACCTCCAGAAAGAGGCGCAGTCTCAGCATAACAACTCGGAATTCACAGAAGATCAAAAGGTGAGTACTGCTGTTTACTCAGGCAAGGAGCTTGACTCATAGATGTTGATGTGTGTTATGTTTTTTTATCTTGCAGGCCAGAGCCTTATGAGACCTTTTTTCCTCCCTCAATGTACGCAAACAGAAACAGAGCCCAGCGTGGCTAAAATGGTTGCTGTCATTAGATGTGAGGGATGCTCTGCTGTGCTATTGAATGTCAGGCATGCTGGCTAGAGTCCTTCATAACCTGGGTGTTTCTTTTTTTTTTAGAGTAAAGTTTGATAACTTGCTTATTGAATATTAGCACAATTTATGTCGTGAGTTCTGAATACAAAACATCTTGAACTGCAGACATTGAGGGTGTGTGAGGGGGATGAAAGCTTAACATGTAACACCTGACAGGGAAGGGTCCTGGCAGAATACACCCTAGCAGCCTCTTAGAATGTTATTTGTTTATAATCTTTCAAAATATTGAAATTACTTTACTCCTCCCTCTTTCCCCTCAGTTGAAAAGGCTGTTGCTTGTCTCAGCAACATACTACTGCAGTTCTCTGATGGGATTTATGTGGACTTATGCACTCAATCATTTACTGCAAAATAAAATCTTTTGAGCTATGAGGCCCCACTAAATTTCCTTGTCTTCTATAAAGGCATGTTTTTCTTAGGAATAAAAAACTAGAGATGTGTATTTCCAGATTTCCATGTGATAAGATTACTTATTTGAGCAATGCTGTTACCTGAAAATCAACATTTGCTAGCTCAGAATCTCACCAATGGTAATAGGATCCTAGAGATATGGGAACTGTGCTTGGGAATGTAAGTCCTGAAAAGAGGTACTGGCTATAAAAATTCAAGAAGATCTTGATGTGTGTAAAGAAGCTCAAAGAAATGCATCTTTACATAGACTCTGAGAAAGGTTTGTAGCTGTTTCCTCAATGTGTACCAATATGAAAAGCAAAGACCTGGTCTTCCATATTCTGCTTACCTTCTGCAAAGATGATAAAGCTCATGATTGCCTTAAACAGAGCCATAATTTTGGAGAAGGATTTGGTCCACTTTTCCTGAACTGTAAGCCATGAGAGCCTTGCTAATGTTGGACAGCTGTTTATTCCTTGAATGCTTCTGCTCTCCCTCCCTGGTAGCTTTCTCCATCATTCTCAGCTAGAGTCATCTTTACTGCATGTTTCCTCTCTGTGGAGACTTTTGAAAATGTAGTTACTTCATGAAGGCGAAGCTGTTAATCTCACTTCTGAAGACATCATCTCCTGTGAGTATGGGAACCAGAACCACACAGGGCTTTGCCTCCAGATGTTCCCTGAGTCTTATGAAAAGGACCTTGGACCAGATTGTGGAAGTGAATGAGGTCAGCCATGAGGGAAGGCCTGGGGGGCTCAGGAAGTGGAGATAACTGACCTCAGATGTTTCACGCACAAGTGCTGTCATATCTTAAGGCAACCATCTCCTGGAAAGAAAAAAAGTAATGGGTGGTGGCTTTGCATCCTAGCAGAGTGATACCCCTTTCTAAAGCTCTAATTTATAAAAGAGGATGGCATTTTTATCACTTGCTGGTTTTTGCAGATCATTAAGTGGCTGATGCCCTGAATCTTTGAATCTGGTTATCAAATAGCAGTGCCTGTTTCATTAGCCACATGCACAAACCAATTCCCCAACATTTTGTTGAAAGAACACTTTATCTCCTCTACCATGAGGAATGCTAATCACAAAAAACCATTTGTGACTAGAATCTTGCTATTGCTTAGAAGAAAGCACTTAAACCTCTGCACAGCAAAATCTCTGCTGTAAAGCTCCTTGCTGTGCTGGTCTTCCCTATTTCTGCAGGAGGCCAGCCAGTATATCATCCAGTGATTATGACTAATTACTATCATCACTAATATCATTCACATGGCATGTGGCTGGAGGGCTTGGTGTATGCTGGGTTTGCAAGCAGTTTGATTAAATAGAAATGTATCTTCTTTCCTGCTGCCCTTCTAAAAATCAGCTACAAATCAGTAACTTTTGCTCAACTGTTCTCCTGCCAGTGCACCCACCAGCATGCTCTTTCCTCCTGGTTCCCAAAAATCCCTTTCCCTAATATCTTGACTTTCTGAGGCACTGTATGTTACATAAGAGCCACTCTTTTTTAACTTTTTTTTTTTTTTTTTAACTGTGGAAGAGTCTGTAACCTTCAGGGTTTGCTTATCTGATGTCACTGGCCAAGGCTATGTGCAGAATTTCATAGACGGAAAGGCCATGAAGCTAATTATGATTTCCACTTGTAAAATCTACCTTCATTGCAGTTTTTTGTAGATTTTCAGTCAGCTGTTTTCCAAAGGACCATACCTACTGCTGAGAATTGTGAAGCTGTCATTTCTTACTCGACCTACCCTGCAGGGAAGGTGGATTTCAGCAGTGATTCCTCTGTACCAGGAGGATGCTACTTTCTTTACAGCTGCAGGGAAAGGACAAGACTTGGTTCAAATCCTCAACCCTATGTGTCTGTGTGAACTTTTACCACATTTGGGTTTATTTCATGCAGCACAGGTGGTGTTACAGTGCAGATAGGGCCACATGAAAATTGATGGTGTGTTACTTGCTAATGTAATCACACAATCTGTTAATCTAAGAACACTTGACAGATACCACCAGTTTCTTTTGTGGTCATACTGTGAGCCAGCTATCATTTATCTTCTAATGCATGTATTGTTTATGGTAAAAATTCAGACTTTTAAATAGTTGTATTTTTGCTCCTAAAGAATCAGTTTTGAAACACTGTGTGCTACTTGTGTTGATAGAGCAGACCCCAGATTTTGTTGTTCACTCCTGTATTTTTAAATTCTGAGGGGTTGTCATCTTATAACTGTTGCTGGACTTAATTCTGGAATTTTAGTCCTTAGGGAAGGCTCTGTCTTGGCTTGGGTAATTGACAGTGCTGGAATCTTTCTTCATTAGTGATTGTGAATTTTATTGAAGAATTTCTTTGCAGATCCTGTAAACAGCAAATCATTGTTTTAGTCTCCCTTCAACAGCTATAAAGAGGCTGTGCAACACTTTTATCACCTAGAGGCAGCATGTGTGGAATACTAAGAGATACAGTTACTGGTGAATTTACCTCAGTCTTAACACTTTGAATACTGCTTTTCATGGTTTTAACTCCATTCTCTAAAAAACCCATCTTCATTCATGATCAGCCACTGTGTTTTGCAATAAGAATTGTTCCAGTTAGGTTTGGCCCTGCTTGCCTCCAGCTACAGTTACTCTCACCCAGTTCTCTGTGCAATAAATGTGCTTTAAAGCCCTCTTCCAACCACAGTTGTTGCTTCCCCTGTAACTGTTTTTGTGCTAGGCTGAGTTCTGGTCAGTGTTAGAAAATCCTGCTTTTGAAGCAATGATAACTTACTGAAATACGAGCACTGTTGAACAGTCTTAGCATGATTCATTACACTACTGGTCTTCTAACAGCCTAAACTCTGGTTAAAGCCAAGCTCTGCTCTGGCTCCTTGTTTGTGCAAACATCTTTGCCTGCATTACAGTTAGCACAGTCATTACTCACACAACTGCTCTGAAGAAACCTTGACTACGAGATCAACTGACTTTTCCCCATTCTAATCATGAGTTTACATAAAACTGAATCTAAACTATTTTAAACTAGCAAAGTTAATTATGGCTTCAGTCTTTCTAATGAGATGCAGAATGTTTTCCCTGCTGCAAAAAGGAGCTTTTGCATGGGATAGTTGCAGCTGAAAATGATAGCAGTGTTTAGCTGCATTTTAAACTTTTGGGTTGGGTGTGGTCCCTTAAAAAAATAGTTATGAATAATGCCTGCTGGGAGCTTGCCATATTTCAATAGATTCCATATAAAACCTATTCTTTACTATTTTAAGACTCCCAAACTCTCTTCAATTAATCTGTTTCTAGAGCCATTATTGCCCTTCAGCCCCCAGGAGCCAGAGGACACACATTTTGTATTGCTCTTTGTTCTGTGAAGAGGTTCCTAGTTCAGGCAGTTTTCAAAACAAACAGTTATGAATCTGCAGGGTAGGGAATAGTGGAATTTACTGGTGAATTGACCAAGGAGATAGGGGCTTCTGAGACCTCATTGATGGTGTGGGCTTAATGAGAGACCAGGAGGGGCAATGCCAGGTGAAAATCTGCTTATGTGTCCTGGTTCTGTGGTAGGACATGGAGACTGTGTGCTGGTGCCCTGCAATCTCATAGCCCTCTTTCTGTTGTGCAAGTGGAGGAGTTTTGATCTCACACAGAATGGGCATGCTCTTTGCTCAGCAGTCAACACCCAAACCATTGGAACAGCTGGACTTTTGCAAATGCTGGAGCTGTAGTCAAACCTCAGAGATTCCCCTCCCTTCCCTAGGGAACCTGTGGATTCCTTTCTTTTACCCATTGTTTCACACCTTCTTCTTTAAGATCTACCTTTGCAAATAATATTTTTCCAGATGTTCACAAACATAGAAAGGAATTCCTTTTGTTATACTGCAGCTGATTAGATGGATGTGGTGTTGTTCTCATTCTAGGGACTGAGAATCTGCTTCTGCAGTGCTGCTTGGTGTCCTCCCACCCAGCCTGGCAGTACATGTAAACAAATCCACAGCACCCATGTATGCAGTGTGGGTCTGAAAGTATCAATGTGAACTCAGGACTCTATGTGCTGTTTACTATTTCCAAATACCTGTATTTCTTCAGGCTCTGCTGGAGACCCACTCATGGGTCTCTGTTGTATAGCAGAATTTATTTTGGGGAGGAGGGAGTTTGTTGACTGAACAATGTGTCCTGTGTTAATAGGCATCCCTCGCTGCTTTCTGGGAAGGTGCTCAGAAGAATTAAAATTTTGAAAGGCCTCCTCCATACAATGGACAGTAATAAAAATTATGAAGATGTAGAGTCAGGCCTAGTGCCATGTTGTAACAATGTTAAGGGGAGATGCCAGCTGTGGAGAAATGGCTTCAAAAACTTTGATGAGCCTGTGGTGGCAGATGAAAATCAGATATAGGAGGCTTTTGCACACTCCAGCTGTTGGCTCTGCCTTTGAGGTATTGATGTGTGATCTACTTATGATTCAGCTCCTGAACTCTTTCAACTTTCAGTGTGGCCTAAGGTGAACTGAAACTGCAGTCACTTAGTTTCTATCCCAGCCTGTTGAAAGTACTGGGGACCTAGGAGCTGATTGAGAAGGATTTGTGACACCCCTTTTCAGGAGAGCCAGAACAGGTGATGGGGGTAGGTGTGCCTAGTTTTCACCTGCTGTTACCAACCCCTTGGAGTCCAAAAAATATAATCCTCCTTCTGGATTTGACTGACACTGCACAGCTTGCCAGGTGCCCATACTCTTGAAGTTCTTTGTTGCTACAGTTTTGCTCTAGGAAATCTTTTCCTCCCCTTGCATCCAGCTTGTGGAGGAGCTGTTTTTATGCTGCCTGATTTAAAAGGAGAGAATGAGTTACAGGTGTGCATTTCAACTTTAGTCTTCCTTCTGGGGGGAAATTTAATTTGAAAGTGAACTACTTTTCTTTGTAGCTTCATTGTTGCTGGTTTTCTTGCCCTAGGAATGTTCCACAGAGTATTTTGAGTTTATATCTGGCCCTTATTTCTGCAGCTTGTCTGAGTTTTTCTTCACAAAAAGGTTTTAGTCAATGAGCAAACTTGTGATGGTCAGGAAAAATATGCTGGGCACTTGTGTCCTCTTGATGTCTCTAATGGAAGTCTTAACTCCTCCTTTCAGCTGGTAATAACAGAAACAAATGTGACTTGCTGGAGCATCTTACTTTGTGAGACATAAAAGCTTAAAACTGTCTTCAAAGCAAGACTGCTTGCAATGGGCTATTCAGAAGCCCTTCCCTCTCTTCTACATTTTTAAATGAAAATGAGAAATTACTTCACAGTTCTGCTCACAGTTATTGTAGATTGCTGACAAGTTTGAATTCGGGCATATATTCCATGATTCACTCAAAGTTTAAATCTCTTAAAATCACAAAAATAAAAAGTTAGAAAAATAATCCACTTTTAGACTTCCTCTCCCACCAAAACCCACAGGAGTGGGCTGTTTTTTTAGGGCTCAGATACTGGACTGCTGTAATGTCTGATGTGGGTGGACTTGGTCTGCTGAGGTTGGGAGCCTGGTAGAGGAGCTGTAGGCCTGGCTCCTAAAAGGGCATATCAGCACAAAGCACTCAGGTTCTCAGGGGGTAATACACTGCTTGGCTTGGATTTATTTTTTTTCAGTCCCCTATCACCTGAGAACAGTTGAGTTTATAAACAGTTTATGATGTGATAGGCGTTATTAGAGTTTCTGCAGAGTGAATGACCCCCATCTGTGTTGTTGGGCTGTGGGAGGGGAGTTAAGTGGCAGATGTCTTTCATCTATTGTGCTTTCAGCAAATCCTGCTTGTCTATAAAAAAAGCTTCTGATGTTGCGTGGTTTGGTATTGAACAATAGACCTGAAATCTTTGCAAACAAAGCACAACTGTTTGTGTTTACATTCTTTAAAAGTGTCAATCTGGACAAATACAGTTTCAGTACTAATTTGTTTTTTTCCCCTTTCAGAAAACCATAGCTAAAATTGCAACATGCTTGGAGCTGAGGAGTGCAGCTTTACAGGTATAGATAGCTCTTTTTCCTATCTGACTTCATACTTTAGCAGCAGTTAATTGCAGAGCTTTTTAAAACTTGTTTACTGTCTTCAGAAATATCCAAACTTCTGAAAATGGAGTGAACACTTGGAATTTCCAGGTTGTCATCATGATGGCCCAGGTGGCTGCATTAAAAAAGATGGCAAGTGCTTATATGAGCATCTATTAGTGCTTGTACAGGAATTTAGCTCCACATTTTGTGTCTTTGGTTCCTTTTCATCCTTCATTTTCATCCTTCAGAACTGTTTTGTTTCTCTTCCTAACTGTTTGCAAGGTTAAAAAGATCACCAGAATGACCCTTAGACTTATTCAGCTGCTACACAAATCATAATAGACCACAAAGAAGAATGTATGTGTAGAATAAAAATGGTTTTTCAGCAGTCATGAAAACTGGCAGTGCTCTAGGAAAATGTGGGAAAACAATAATTTGTAAGCTCTTTGGGCTTTTTTCTGGACTGAAAGTAGATGTCATGGGAGTGGGTATCGTTTTTTCTCAGCACATGCTTATCCCCAAAACAAAAAGCAAATGAGAGAAATTTCCAAAAGACCATGGATGGGGAAGGGATGAATCAAAGCTTGGGTTACTGGATTACCTTTTTGCCAAGAAAGAGTGATGACAGGCAAATTTTTCATCGAGTTACTCCCAGCAGCACTACCAAGTACTTGATGTTGCTGGACAAGGTGCTGCCTTCAGTTGCCTGAAAGGCTGGGATACAGCATGCTGGACTCATGAAGGGGGAGCTGACCAGTCACAAGGCTGTGTAGAATTTGAAGAATTATTTGGTTGCCTCTACTTGTCATTCTATTTTGATTTAACCTGGGGTGTTTGAAGAGTGTTGCTTGGAGTCACTGACTTTGACAGGGCCTGTGTGTTCCACTATGGAACAGCTTTGTGGGTCAGGTCATGGAAGCTGCAGCCATGTCATAACCTGCCAAGCTGGAGAGATGGTGTTATGCAAGAATAGCTTTCCTTGCTGTTGATTCCCCAGCATTTAGTCAAGAATTTTATAACCTTTTCAAAGGGTACAAGAACTTCTTGCCCACTTCACTTTGGGGATGTTAGAGGTTAAAGCAGTTAGTGAGTGTGCTCATCTTTTCCCACTCTCCTAACACTAAGGGTATAGCTGCTTTAGTATCCTTACACAGTCTTACAGAAGGTCCCTATTCACTCTTGGACAAAATCAAGAAAAAAAACCCTCACTGGAACTTAAATGTTGAAAACAATGGGCAACCTTAAGCGATGCCAAAGGTGCAATGACATAATAGGTAAGACCTGACTATCCACTCAGAAGAGAATCCTGTGTCAATCCTCTTATTTCCACTTCTTTTTATACCAGCTCTGCCACTTATCTCAGAATAAACTAATTTTACCTAACTGTTGGTGAGCTACCTCAGAATAAAAAATTAAGAACTTCTCTGTTGAGTTAGCAAGTCAGACAGGCTTACTGAGAACTGTTACATGTATGTGCTACAGATAGAGCTTTCTCTCATCAGAGCTGGAGAAAAGAAAGATGGGAATTCCCCTTCTGTTTTCAGTGAATTCTTGGTTGAGTTTTGTCAAGCTCATCCAGTATACTGTAATTTCTGCCAGTGTCACAATGTTGGACACGTCTTGAAATGTGAATGTTCCTGTGTGCAGTAAGTAAGAATTTACAACTAGTTGGTTTGAAAATATTTGCTCTATTGAAAATATGAGCTCTGTTTGCATTAGAGCTTGGAATATTTGATAAGTCTGTTCTTAATAAGTGAGAAGTAATGTAATTTCTGCCTCAAATCTGAACTTGCCTTCTGTTGGGGAGGTTTTTTTGGGGAGATGTATCTTTGTAGTAACTTGGTGTGCTTGAACACTGGAAGCACCTTGCATGCTTATTCTGAGATAAGGTAGCTCTGTGTGAGAGGAAGGTGCATCCAAAAATCTGACTCTTTGTTTTTACTGTCCTAGTCTACCCAGTCACAGGATGAGTTTAAGCTTGAGGATCTGAAGAAGTTGGAACCAAGTAAGTGGTATCTTTGTATTTTGGGAGCCATTTATCATGACAGGAAAACATGACAGCAGCAGAATACTGACTAACTACACTGCAGTTCAACAGTGATGCTGGTTTAGGTGCTTATTCCAAGTGTTTGCTGCCACACAGACAAAACTTGATGTGTATTAAGGAATGTAATGTAAGTTAAAAGTACAGTAACCCAAATGTTTCAGATGATATATTCATCTTCATTTTCAAATAAGCAATTTGGGCGCTGCTAATTTTTGCACAAAATAGTATTTTAAGCCATTAGTAGTACATTATATAATTTACCTGCACATTTCTTATTTGAACTGTATTTCAACACTTTGTGGTCTTCCTTCTTACAAGCATGACATTTATTTTTTCTTCTGAAAATATTTAACTTGTGCCCATGGTAGCCAATCACCTATCACCTCCCACTGTAATGATACCAGACCAACGAAGCTGAGAGTCAAAGTGAGGATGTGAGTCAGCCTTTGAAGGGTTTTGTGTGATGTTTTTTCCCAACTGATCCTGGGTCAGGTCTTGGTATGTCAATCCAGAAATAACTTTTTCATATAGGAAGTATCTATTTATCTGCTTCGTTTTCCTTCCTGTACACTGGCTGCTTTGTTCTCAAAGCATCCTTATGATTAGAGTTTCCACATTTAAGCAATATTATCCTGAATGTTAATGTGTCTGTAGTTCTCAGGGAACAGGAAATGTGGAAGAGCTTCTTTCATGCTGGCTGAAATTGGTTTTATTTTGCTTATGACACAGTTGTAACATTAAATGTTGTGTTGGGGATAAATATGATGGGCAGGCAAGTGTTTCCCCTTCATGAGTAGGCTGAGTTTCTCTGCACAGGATCCTGCAAGGGAAGCTTGTGAAGAAGTGGAGTATTGAGCTCAGCTAAACATATAGAGTCCAAATGTTTTTAAACTGCTCCCTGAAAGTGCAAAGTGAAGGTGTGTTAGAAAACTGCTGGGTCTTATGGGTGAAGACCATAACTCAGGAAAGGGTTTAACTGTGTGTTGGAATGTTCCATCTTCCTCACTCTACATATTGCATGTCTGGCCTCTGAATCCTCTGACTTGGGATTTTTCTGTACAGATACTGGTGCTTTCTGTTTACAAAGTATTTAAAATGTTGTAATAATGAATGACTGTGGATTTTAGACTCCATTGTGCAAATGCCCTGTGAGTAACTGAACGATGGAAGAGAGATGGGAATCCTGTCCAAAAATTCAATTATGGTGCAACAGTCCTGTTGCTTATCTTGCCCTCCATCACAGAATTGATTTCTAGCTGTCAAAAAAAACTGCTCAGCAGCATGAAGTGCATTCAGTCCACACCTCATACAGCAAGCAACTATATTAAAATGAGGAAGAGTGTGTGGCCATCCGTTTCAAAGACACTGAGTTATTTCACTTGAAGGAGAGTGGGTTCTTCTACAACAATTGAACATTGATGCTTCTAATGCTGCTGTCTTACTTGGATGGCTCTGGCCTCTTTCTCTCTGAATTGTGCCTTTGTTTTGTGGTTTTTAAGTGTATCTTGAATAGATACACTTGAAATCTTAATCAGGCCAATACCAGCCATTTCATAAAATGCACCGTGAAGTGTTTTAATTCACATGTTGTCAATTTTCTTTTGCATCCCACCAGAAAAAACAAAAAAAAATCTGGGCTGGCAATGCAAATAAGTGATTCCTTTGTTAGGTCAAGCCATTCCATTAGGGTGGAACAAAACCAGCTATTCATACAAAACAGCTATTCACACAATTTGGCTTGTTTTAATTACTTTTGTGCCTGAAGCTGTCAGAATGGTTTTGGTGTTGTTATAACAACCAGGGCCCTTAGATTTACTTTTTTCCCCCCCTTAATCTCATGTTGTCGAGTTCTAATTTTTCCTACTTGAGCTTGCATTTCATGCAGCTTGAAAAGTGAAGCAGTTGGCTGCTTCTGTTTGTTTATAGGATTTGTCACTGAATAGTTTGTGCTGGAATAATGCTACAGGAGGTTCCATACATACAAATAGTTCTTTTGAGGCTCTGCTATGTGAAGTCACTGTTAACACACTGGATCTCACAAATCCAGTGGAAGCTTTGTGGAAGCTTATACCAGTGTTAGAATGCACAGTACAAATGGATGGGCTGGGGCATCCTTGTGCCTGTGTAATAATTTTTAAGACAAGTGAATGCTGGGTTGTACTGGGGAGCGTGGTGTCTCAATTATTTTATGTTGTCTGTTCAAGAAAAAAAAAAAGCACAGGTATCAGAAAAAATCACTGTCACAGAAAATCTAAACGGACAGTGGTCTTTACCAAGTTAATGTGTCCTGGTCTTCTGGCTTATGTTGGTAATTTCTTTTGAAATCTTTCAAGAAAGAGACAACTGCTGATAAAATCAGACTGTGAGGATGGTGAAGGGCTTCGAGGGGAAGCCTGAGGAGGAGTGGCTGAGGTCACTTGGTCTGCTCAGGCTGGAGGAGGCTGAGGAGAGACCTCATTGCAGTTACAGCTTCCTTGAGAGGGGAAGAGGAGGGGCAGGCACTGATCTCCCTGGTGACAGTGACAGGACCTGAGGGAATGGCCTGAAGTTGTCAGGGGAGGTTTAGGTTGGAGATCAGGAAAAGGTGCTACACCCAGAGGGGCACTGGAATAGGATCCCCAGGGCAGTGGTCACAGCACCAGCCTGACAGAGTTGAAGAAGTGTTGGGACAATGCTCTCAGGCTCACTGTGATCCTTGGGGTGTCCTGTGTGGGGCCAGGAGTTGGACTGTGATGGTCCTTGAGGGTCCCTTTCAGCTCAGGAGATTCTGTGATTCTATGCCAGTCGAAGTGACACTGTCCAACATCACAAAAGGAAAGGCACCTTCTGCACAAGAGCCTGCAGAACAATATTTCTAAAAGATTTCTGTTGGAATTGCAGCTGTATGGAGGCTGGGATCTACCCGTTAGTTGCACTTGTGGAGAATTTTCTGGAAATCACATTCTGAAGCAGCAACATTACAGAGGGGAGTAGTAGTTTTGAAAATGAAACAGAAATCCAAAAACCCCCAAACTAACCTTTTAAAGTTTGGATGTCTTATACAGCATTACAAGGGAGATTCCTGTTTGTATTAACCTATTTTTTTTTTCTCTGTGATCTGGTATTTTTATTTGAATCAACTGAAGCTCACACTTGTGGTAGATGCAAAGTGGATTTTAATTTTCCTCAAAGTTTTATTGCTTAGCTTTATGTTAGTTGCTTATCTTGCTGATCTTTAAAGAAGCCCTTAATTTGCTGTGTTACAATTTTGCAAAATTATTTGCCATTGGTGGTGAGACAAGAATTGAAGCTTTTTAAAAACTTGCACAGCTTTGTGCAGCACAAGGTAAGAGATTCTGCCCCTGAACTGAAAATTCAGCACCACATTCGTTCCTGGCAGGACAGGAGTGCTGAGGCTCGGGCAGCAGCAGCAGGATTTAGGTGCTGTAGAACTGTTTGCCTCTTGCCTGGGCTCGTGTCAGTCGAGCTCTTTGGGCCCTCTAGTGATGCTTGAAGTGAATTACCAGGAGGGTTTTTTCAGGGGCTGCTCGTTAGAGGGCCTGGTTACTGGAAGAGAGGAGTCCAGCCCTTTGCAGGAGAGCTGCTATGACGCCTGTGTCTTCTGTTCGATGTGCCTGTGCTCTGTGAGATCTCTCTTCACTGAGGTTTTACTCCTGGGGTAGTTTCACTTTCTATTTTTGATGTGATGTATCTCTCTGAGAGCTGAGGAATTCTGAGAATAATGAAAATCCCCTTCTTTTCCTGAACTTCAGCGGCACTGGAAGGTGACTGTCTGCTGTTGATCAGCTGCTTTTCTGGCTGTGATTCTTAAGATTCATGCTGAGATCTGCATTACTGGTCTGTCAGAGCAGAAGTCTTTGGAGGGAGAGACATGGCATCAGCTTTGTCTCTCCTCACAGCTCTGACTGAAGGCACTTTAAACCTTTCTCTGTATTTAGGTATTGTGTCTGGCTGGGATCAGGCACTGATTAACCTCTCATGTTGTAACACAAAAATCAGAAAAAGATCAGTATGAGTAAAGACTGGAAAGCCTGTTTGGTTTCTCTTTAGTTTCCCAGAAGGAGAATTTATTCTTAAAGCATTCAGATGGTGTCTGGTAAGCTAATGCAGGAGCCCAGGCTGGGTGATGGGAATGTGAAGGCAGAGAGAGAAGCCTGCCTGCACTGGCTGAGTTTAGTGTGCTCAGGCAGAGAAGCCTGGAAATGGCTCTTTAAGCATAACTGGTATTTAAGTACCTCTTGGTATTTTTGTAATCTGAACATTGTTTGAAAAGAGTTTTGTTCTCTTTCAGTAGTCCTAAGGGGAGAATTCCTCTGCTCTGAGAGCACTTATTGCAAAGTGAGGCTTTGTGAGGGGAATCAGGGTTTTTCTCTCTGTTCCCCCTACCAGTCTGGGATGTTCATTGTCTGGTAGGAGAGTACCTCTCCCTGCAAGTGTCCTCTTGTAAATATTTAGGCCCATTTTCATGAAATGCTTATTTCTTTCACATGTTTTTGGAATTTTCTCTTTCACTGGTAGTTGTATTTGGAAGTGGCAGCTAAAGTTGGGATTACCAAGATGTGAGTAAATTTCCAATATAAACAGCAAAGCCATTCTCCCTGGAATACTGAAAGGATAGGTGGTATCTCTGGGGCTTGGTGCCCAGATATTGTTC
The DNA here is from genome assembly GCA_013397245.1 of Thryothorus ludovicianus. Classification (NCBI taxonomy): domain Eukaryota; kingdom Metazoa; phylum Chordata; class Aves; order Passeriformes; family Certhiidae; genus Thryothorus; species Thryothorus ludovicianus. Next base: position 2,519,860 of record VZTB01004761.1, read on the forward strand.
TTTATCTCTCCTGAATTTCACCAATGAGGGCAGATAAAAAGAAAACACAAACAAACAAAGCCACCACCACCAAACAAAACTCCCAGAACGTATGACTGAAGAAGCAGAAAATCTCACTAAAGCTTTGTGTTAGCAGCACACTTGGTCTCGGATGGTGGCTGCCTGAATGTGCACCCACATGTGCCAAAGTGTGTCAGCTCTGGAGATTTCAGTCTGTTTGGAGCTGATGCCAGTAACACCACCACCCTGCTCCCAATAGCCACCAAAGATTGCTACCCTCACCACGGGGGCTGTAGCTTTTTCTCATGAAGATTTTGGTTATTGCCACATTTATCTTCTCTGTGTGGGTGTGGTAGTAGTGATCTTGTACTGCAGTTGCTGTTCACCTGTCTGAATGTTATAGTGATATAGCTTTGATCATAGCTATGCTGGCGTTTAAAATATGAGAGAAGAGGGTTGGTTTTGGTATGATCTGATTATTTTTAAAATTTTATTATTATTTGTGTGTGAAGATGCTGTCAGAATGGTCATAGCTGTGCAAAGCAGTAGAATTAATGCTGGTTTATAAGTATGGATTTTTATTTTTTCCCTTCTCTGCAGTCTTAAAGAATATCCTCACTTACAATAAGGAGTTCCCCTTTGATGTTCAGCCTGTCCCACTCAGGTAAGAGAGAACTTCTCATACATCACTTCATGTACAGATAGGTACATGAAAGGGAGTATGGCCTGGACCTAGTGTGCACCTGAAACACATTTCTAGAGCCATCTGCTTGCCAGACTGCTTTGTGTAAACTGATTAATAAAAGAACTTTTGAATTCTGTTTGTCTAGGTACCACTAAAAATCAAGGCCATGCTTTTGGTAAAATCAGTATTTGGTATATCCCTACATATCTCTGAAATTTCCAGTATTGTCTCCTGGCTTTAGGCACTGTGCTTTCTATTGGTCTGAGCTCCTGCAGTCTCTGTCAAAGGCTGTAGGTAGAGGTAGAAGTTAAGAAGTCTGAGATGACTTTAAGAGTGTTGTCCATGCTCAGATGCTGGTTTGTGAATTGACAGTCAGGTGACAAGTGAGTGTTGGTCTCAGTTCTTCTTTCTTGTGTTTTACAGGAAGATTTTAGCACCTGGAGAAGAGGAACACTTGGAGTTTGAGGAGGATGATGAGGAAGGAGGAGCTGGAGCAGGGTCTCCAGACTCTTTTCCTGCTAGAGTTCCAGGTAGGGGCACTTGCCTTGCCATGCCAGCCTCTGTTGCATCTCTGAGTTCTGCCTCTAAAAAGCTTCTTTTTCCACCTGTGATTTGAAAAGCTTGGGTGGGAAGCTACAGGCTCATGTAAACAAACCCTAATGCTGTACTGGAAAACCATAAGGGTGGCCAGTGAACTTCTTTTTCAGCAAACAATATCATACTGTGAAACAATTGTATGGAGAACCTATGAGGGTGGTACCATCTACCTCAAATAATGAGCCTTTAATCCTGACTCAGATTCAGTATTTTCAGCACATGCACTTTAACTATTTGAAGCATTTCAAATGTAAATTGTGGCAATGTTTCTCCTGCAAGGAGCAGCACATCCTAGAGATGTGAGAAGTTGTTGCTGCTTATTTTTGTGCTGCATTGTTTGGTGAGACAGTGGCTTAGAGTGAAGCCAGGCTGTGAGATTAAAAAAAGGGGGGGGTTTTGATTTTCATAGCTTAAGTCCTTGTCCAAGTGTAAGTACTTGTAGAACTGTATATACCAACAGATTCTAGAGAAAGCCTTCTTGTAGCTTCAGGTTTTGATAATTTAAGTATTGCAACAGAGGTTCTTTAGGTTCCTGGTGTAATTTCTTTGCAGAAGAAACAAGTTTTTAGTTTCAGAGCTGGCTGGCACACTTTGTATATCAGAAATGAGATAACAAGTAAGGAAACCAGTGCTGGAATAATGGTCAAAAACCTGGGGTGTTGCATTACTTACGCCTGGAAAAAAAAGATGATATTCAGATGTGATCCCAAGCACAGTGCTGAATATGGCCCCTGCAGGCTGACCAGATGTGGACATGCACAGTCTATACCTCTTCATGCCAAGCTCCTAAAAAGGCTATAATACATTGTTACATTGATTGATGACATGTGCTATCTCGACCCTTGTTATGCACCATGATAAATCCTTTTAAGGAGATGCCTTCTGTCTGTCCCAAGTACAGCAGAAAGTCTCAAACAAAAGCAGTTTGCAGCCCTGGGGTGAGCCTTATGAGTAAAGTGAACTTCCCCTATGGAATTGACAGAGTTGTGTTGCATTCCTTGCTTTGATGTGCCTTTAATCCATAGTGTGTGACTGTACTGTCTAACTGACCATGGTCTTGTCTTCTCCATGCATGGCTTCATCGTTATCACATTGCCCCATTCATCTAACCCAGGAGCCAACAAAGGTATGAGAACCTTTTAGTTCATACAGTAATTTCTGTGCTCGTGTTCCTGTAGCTGTGGTCTTCTTCACACAGCTCTTAGTGCTAATCCTCACAACACAATTTTTGGTAACGATCACAGTACTGGGCACTATCTGTTGGTCTTTATTTACTTTCAGTACAGAGAAAAGGGAAGGGCATGTTTGTTGACTCAAACAGCTCTCTAGAGATCCTGCTGTACTAATGAAGAGGTTCTGGGTTGTGGTGTAACCAAGGGTAGGTGTAGCTGGATTTTATTTGCTGGAACACACATTTTATGGGAAATCTTACACAAAGAGTATTTGTGTAGTTAGACTTCTGTGCTGTGTGGTGCTGAACTGACCAATGGCTTGCTGCCTCTAACAGCAAAGGTTTCCTTCCTTTCTCCTGGTTATATATAACTTTATTCCAGTGCTGTGCTCTTCTATGAGCCATTTCACTTTGTGAGCCCAGCAGGAGACCTGGCACTTTTTTCCCCTTTCTCTGAACTGGAATTTGGGAGGGGAGAGCCTGAATCCCTGTGTCTTGGTGGCAGTGGGCTGCTGGGCTGGCTCACAATCCCACTGAAACCCACTTGGAGGAGGACACTTCCTTCATTTGCAGATGCTGCCTCCCCTCTGGCAGAGATGCCCTGTGGTTGTGTCTGGCGTGGCCGCAGCTTTCTCCTGAAAGGCCTCAGTGTGAGGCTGCTCAGGGGCACAGGCTGTGGTGGCAGACAGGGGATGGTGCCCTGAGGAAAGCTGTACCGTGGAGAGGGCACTGTCACCTACTGTGGCTACAGAGGCTCCAGCACAGGCCTGCCTGGGGCTGTGGCTCGTGTGAGACAGATTATAGTCAGCTGCTGTAGTCCACTGCAGGCTTGGCTGTTCCTCCTGCTAGGGCAGGAAGGAAACAGTGTTCCTTGGGTACTCTGTCCTACTGTTCTTGTCTCCTGGAAGTGAGTTTGACCCTTCTGTCCATTGCAACTCTGCAATTTCACATGTTCTGAAAAGCATTCTTCAAGAAAAGAATAATTTCTCTTAAGCCACTATTTTTATAATAAACACCAGGCTGAGGCATCTTTCAGGTGATTTTTCTGTCAAGTACCACATCACTTAGTCCCATGGAGTGATGGACTGGAAAGCTGAAGGCTGCAGTTGTTCCAGGCTCTTTGGGGGCCATGTTGCTTTCAGGAGACAACTGAGATATGGTGGAGGAAAGGTCTGTGCCAAAGAGAAGACAGGCTTGCTTCTGCCTTCACTTAGATTAAAATAAGAACTCTACATTCGAACATCTCTTCAGGAAAGAAACAGAAAGATTAACTAGAGCATGAGCTGCTTTGCAGAAATGAGGGCTCTCTACTGAGTTTGCTGTCATTTCTCCCACTGCAGTCAGAAGCCTGTCCTGTTGCTCAGAGCACTGGGCTGAGCTCTGCTGTGCTGTGTGGGGAAGTGTCTGCACACACCGTGCTCTGGAGGCCCTGAGTCTCCTCAGGACAGGAAATACAGAAACACACAGCATCAGAGATGGGAATTCAACTCTTGCATGTGATCCTGAGAGCAGGATTGGATGCAGGAAACCTTGCTGAAGCTGTGCCTCTAGTTCTCAGAGCAGAATGCAAGGTCCTTCCTGCAAAGCCAATCTCTCATAAGGCAAAATCTTTGTGGTTCAACAGCTCCTCAAGCAGATGAGAGGAAAAAATTGTGTCAAGAAAAAAACTGTATTGGACTTGTCAAAGGAAATTATTACATTGTTTAGATCTCAAGCCTTAGGATAACTTCTTTTTTTTCATTAGAAAACCAAAATTTTTAACTCAAACTTGCTCATGAGCCTGATTATTTTCTATTCTGGTGTTTGTTCATCCAGTAGGGGAAGGGGCTTGAAGTGTGCCAATTTTTGCTAAATTCAGCACGAAGTAGCCTACTCCATGTTTGATGACAGAATATCATGACTTTTTAGTGAGTTTGAACAGTCTGGATTTCTTTCCAGCTGCACTGTCTTCCTTAGCTCTGTGAGGATTTATTTATATTGACCACCAAGTTTTGATGCTAAATATTCTTAATGCAGAGCTAGGAACTCCTTCCTTTAGGTAGAAGAGAACTTGGGAGATGCAAACACTTCCCCTCCCCCTCCCTTTACGTAAGGCCAGTAGCACTTAAGGGAACAAGAAAATTGATTCTTATGTTCTGTGTGATTTGCAACAATGTTGTTTTCCCCTTAATCTCCCAGTCTAAATGTTCAACCTGAAGTCAAATCATGTTCAGTGGGGTGGGACTCCTGATTCAGTGTCTAAACCTCCTGCAACTGCAGATTGAATCCAGCCTCCCAAATTTAATCCTCAAAAATGATATCAAGTGAATTCCCTGAATGGGCTATTCTGCATGACAGCAAGAAATAACACTTTAAACAATGCTCCCCTCTCTTCTTATGGCATTAGGTTTTTATCAGTTGATTTGACTTGAGGCAGTTCTGGGTTTTTTCTGGGGGGCTTTGAAATCTGTCAAAGGATGTTGTGCATCTGTGCACAGGCATTCCCATAGTGGTGTGTACTAGGGATAGGAATTTTTGGAGTTTGAAGAACATCTTCCATGAGAGAAGATGGGACAAGCAAGGCCTGTGCTGTGAGATGACACCAAAGGTTAATAATATGCTTTACTCTTTCCAGGTACTTTATTGCCCAGATTGCCATCTGAACCCGGGATGACATTACTCACCATCAACATAGAGAAAATTGGTCTGAAAGATGCTGGGCAGTGCATTGATCCTTACATCACAGTCAGTGTAAAGGGTAATGATTTCTCTGCTGCCTCCTCAGTGCTGCTTTGGAGAGAGTGCATTTTCTGAAAGCTATATTGATTCTTCAGCCTGCTGGGAAAAACATTCATTGGCACTTCTATGGTGGATTTAGGGCTTCTGCCTTAATCAAGGGTGGAAAAATTCTGTATTTGACAGCTACTGGGAGGTGAATCTCTGCAGGATACATTTCTCTCTGTGCACTCAGAGAGAAGTGTCCATGCTGAGAGCTGGGTGACTTTGCCCTGCTTCTCCATCATGGCTTCTGCAACTGGCTCCTAAGTAGAGATCTGCTTGCACTGTATGTACTCCCCACACATACTGGTCTCTGGGCTTTCTGGAAGTAGGGAACCATGGCCCACTGTCTCCATTCTTGCCCTCTTATTAAACTAATTTTGTAGTAATACAAATATAATCTTACCAAGGCTTGAGGTTTAGAGGGATGGGTGTGAAGCTTGGAAAAAAAGCCTGCAAGTGATAGAAAATAAAAAATGTGTTAGCCTGGCTAGTGAAATGTTTCAGCCAAAGCCTGGTGGGCTGAGAGCCTCCATAAATCTGGAAGAACCTCTCTCTCTGTCAGTCCAGGATAGGCAATGTTAGGATTTCTCTGTTTCAGATGGTGACATAGTTGGTGTCTTTTGAGGCTGAGATTTTTATTATTCACACTCTTTCTAGTGGGAGTTTCTCTGTCCCTCGTTTTGCATTTCTTATCAGGAAGCTCCTGTAGTGAAAGCTGCCCTTTGCTTTTGGTCTGCTTTACTTCGGCTTCTCTTTACAGTCTTTGTAAGCAGATGATTTTGTTTTGTTTATCATGTAAAAATCTGTAGCTGAGCCAATATCCTCTTGTTATTTTCAGTTGTGATAATGACCTTGTATGTGTCGTCTCGAGATTTGCTATTGGATACTAAATGTAGGGATGAAACACTTGTTAGATGTGTGAACAGTGATTCTTCCACCAGACATCCCCTGGCAGGAGGAAGGTTCACAGCATCAAATATCCCTTGAATACTTGCCAGGGCTTGTAAAGCAAACCTTCCTTGCCACTGAAATGCTTGTCTCATTGTACATTACTAAAACTGCTGCTGTAGCTCTCATTTCCTTTCTGGAGCTAAGGGAGGCTCTGTTTTGCTGGGCTTGCTTTCTCCACAAGTCTCTGTTAAAATGATCCTCCCTGTTTCCAAACTCATTTACCTATAAATGGTGGCTGCCAAGTAATAAGGTAGAAAATAGGATCAAAATGTGAGTATATGGGCAGGGTATGGCTAGGTCTGCTAATGTCGTCTTTTGGTACTTTTACTTCCCAAGATTTTTGGTCAGGAAGAGTAACTCTGAGGACTCATTTTGTCACTGTTCAGAGTCTGAAGACACTTAGTAGCCGATTTCCTTGGTTTTAAACCAAGCTGCTCTTCTGCCGCATTCTCTGGAGAGAGTTTTGTTCCTGATGCAGCATTGGCAATCCCAGCCATGTCCTGGATGAAGGGCTCCAGGGCCTCAGCCTGTGCTCTGAGCACTCCATACCTGTAATCTTGGCCACATCATTAGCAACTTCCTCTGCCAGAGGGAAAGAGGTGGAGAATGAGAGGAAAGACAGAGGACAAATGTTGCCCTGGATACAGCAGAGGCTTACTGAGAAACAATATTGGCTGTGCCAGAGCAGCAAAACCAGGGGCTGGTGCTGAGAGCTGGAGCCCAACCTACAGCCCTACAATGCCTCTGTAGAAAACCAAAGAGCAACAATGCTTGTGGTGTCTAGGGACAAAGCAGGGCATACACAGGATGTGCCAGCTGTGCCCTGCAGACCCTGTGTGGGGGCAGCCTTTGGTGTGTACCCTGCTTGGGCTGGAGCTCTGCTGGAGTCCTGTGTGCATGGGGAATGGAATCTTTTGATGACAGCAGAAAGAAATGTACTCTTAAAAATAAAAAGAGGGATAATTTTTTATCTGAAATATTGCTAGAACTTTAGATGTTTTTGTGTTGTATACAAAAAGAAAACTAACTGATTGTGAAGTGGTATAACTGCCCCTTTTTTAGGTTTTGTAGAAACATCCAGGTGTGGATTAACTTTTTGTGGCAGGATTAGAAGAAATTTATAAATCTTCCAAAGCCAAACCTTAAAGTCTGAGAAGCTTCTGCTATTCTTGTGCTGTTTCTTTCCTGCAGATTTGAATGGGATAGATCTGACTCCTGTGCAAGATACTCCTGTGGCTTTGAGGAAGGAGGACACATATGTCCATTTTAATGTGGACATTGAGATTCAGAAACACATTGAAAGACTAACAAAAGGTATGTAGTACCAGAGACCCAAAACACGGCCCAGGAGCTTTGGGAGCACAGACACTGGGCTGCTCCTGAGCTGCTGCTGCAGGGCTCAAGATCCAGACAAGACAAAAATAGACCTTTGCATCCTGTCCCTTTCAAATTGGTCATTGGGATGGCTCAAAGGCAAGGGAGAAATGAAAAGAGATAAAAACAGAGCAGCCTGCTCTGCTACACAGGTATTGAGCTGCTTTGTCACCTGCTTAGTCATTGGTACCCGGGTGTGAGCAATGGAGTGAAGAGCTTAAACTGCTGAGAGTGTGATAAGCATTGTAAGAACATAGTGTAGCTTTTGAGTAAATAACAGACGTGTGGGAGATAATTCCCTTCAATTTAAGTAGAGCAACTTAATGGCAGATAAGTTTTAGCCATAATTGCTAACTTTTCTATTCAACCCTTTTCCCCTGTAGGTGCAGCTATTTTCTTCGAATTCAAACACTACAAGCCTAAGAAAAGGTTTACTAGCACCAAGTGCTTTGCTTTCATGGAGATGGATGAAATTAAACCTGGGGCAATTGTTATAGAACTGTAAGTGACTCACAATTATGGATGACAATGACAGAGGAAATAAACCAGCCTTCAGTTACAGTGTGTAGCTTGTTGTATTAAGGAAGGTTTCTTGGACTCATTAGATTGACTTCCATAAGGAATATTTTATTTTTAATAAACAGGGGAAGATAAAATGCTTTTAGGCAAGTAAGATAGTTAGAGACTCTTCTCAGAAACTGGACTAGTCTCCAAATAAAATGCTGGTGTTTGTAATTTAATTTTGTATGAATTTAATGAAGTCCGTAGGGAAGATTTTAATTTGGACCTTAGCCTGAGTATTGGATCTGTTATATTTAAAAGAATAATCAACTCAGTCTTTTGGCACAGAACTTCTATAAAGGAAATCTGATTTGAGGCATGAGATACCAATTTGCAATTAACTCTGTGAATGTTTCAAAGCAGTATTGAGTGGTCATGGTGTGCATCCTCTCCTTGCTGAGTGTCTGAAGGTCTGAGGGAGAGGTTTGAGGATTGCAGTTTGGTTTTTTTATTCAAGAAGAGGGTGAATCTTGCAATTCTTGGAAGAGTGCTTAGTCTGTGCTAGCTGGAGTACTTCTGAAGTCCTGAGTAACTGATACTGGGTCTCTCCTACAATCCAGAATATTATGGTGGGAATCTCCTTACAAAAATATTATGTTCATTTACACATGGAAATTTTTCTTCTGTAAAAATAATCATTCAGAGAAAATACCGTTTCTTCCTGTAAACCTACTTATTACTGTTGCTTCTAGCAAGCCTTGTCAGATGTTTTTAAAAGATGAGGGTAATAAGATCTGTACAGGATGAGCTTTCTAGTTTGCTTTCATCTTCCTGCACCATTAGCCATTAGCACTTGGATTAATGTACTTTCTTGTGGTTACAGGTACAAAAAACCCACTGACTTTAAAAGGAAGAAATTACAACTGCTGACCAAGAAACCACTTTACCTTCACCTCCATCAAACATTGCACAAGGAATGACCCCATGTGAGACCTCTGTGAACTGAACCACAAGTCCTGGTAGCTGTGTAGTAGCCTTAGGCTCCGAGGGGTGGGAAGACGACTCTGTTCATGCCAGTAGGTCACACGAGACCATCACCCACTGCACAGCACTACTTCAGGGGCAAGGACAAGCCCACCATGCAAGTGCAAGAATTTCTTTCAGTAACTTTCAGCTACAGGTTTTTCCAAGAGCCCTGATATATAGGTTGACTGCTTTTCCTAAGTTAGCTGTTCATCAGTTTTTATCTTTAATCGTTCTTCTCCTTTTGCCTCAAGCTCCCCCTGAGGATGGAGAGTGCCCCTTTGCCAAACCTGCAGCAATAAAGATGTGGCAGGCCTATTAACTGTTTACACTGCTGTGCTATTGTAGTTCCTCTCATCTGCATTTCAGAGTCCTCTGGAGTGGGCTGGGTGACAGAAGACTGGGAGAAGGACGAGGTGGGCTGGGAAGAAGCTTGAGGTACTGCAAGTGCTTTGAAGTGAGGGGGCGGAGGATGCGGGTCAGGTGGGTGGCCATGAGTCCCTGTAGTCAGGTCAGGAGGAGGACAACTGCAGATGAGAATGCTGAACTATGATTTAACAGCCTTGCCTGAGTTTTAGATAAATGTTACAATCCTCTCAATCACTGTTACTCCCTAATAGAGCTATTCCTTTCTGTATCTTGTCACGGAGTGGTTTGCAAAGGTGGGTGGGGCATAGAGAGGCCTCCTCCAGGGCTTTGTCCTGGTGGCAGTGGACGTTTTGCCTTTTCAGTGACAGCAGGACAGGCCCTCAGTGCTAAGGTGTCAATTTTCCAGACCTTTGTATAAAGTAGGTCTGGCTAGCAGACTGACCCACCTTTTACATAAAACTGCTGTTCTTATGGAGACTGATTGTGTGCAGTTTTCTGCATATTTTGTGCAAGTCTGGAAACTTACTCCAAAAATTACCTTTTTATGTAAGTAGATAGGATTATCATTTATTTTCTATATGTTTGATTTGGTGTGTAATAAGCTGCAGGACATTGGCTTATTATGACACACTTGCATTCACCTTTTGACCTGAAAAAGGGACAGAAGTAGAACCCAGTGAAATCTTTCATATATTTGCGTGGATATTTAATACGATACTTTATGGTTTGATAAACTCTTGCATATCTAACTAGTGCCTGAATACTCTGCTATGCTAACTAAAGACCCAGCTCCCAAAATAGTGTCAGTTATTTTACACAGCCTGGATGCAGCTGTATCATCCATTCCTCTTTTCTGTCACCTCACCCCAAGATGTTACATCCTATGTTAAGGGAAGGGATGTTACTTTTCCTCATGCTGTTTGTCTGTCTCCACTCAGCTGTTCAGCATTTTTGGCTTTACCATATTGATTAGGATAAAAAGCTGGTTTTGAATGTCCTAATCTTCTTGCCTTTCTTTGCTCTGGTATAACTAGAGATGACATTACTTAGATGTTACAACAAAAGACAGCAACACTTTCTCAAACTCCACTGCTGGTTGGAGGGGAAAAAGGGTAGTTGAATTGTCCTGTTTATGGGTCTTTACAATATCCCACTGGTTTTAAAGCTGATGGGTGACCATCAAGATACCCCTGTGAATTATGGGAACACCTCTGAATGCAGCATTCTGAACACCAGACTAAAGGAGGATACCTACACTGCTAAAAACCAAACACAAATTATCCTCTGAACTTTGCAAAAGAACAGAGCAAAGCGTTAGTCTGTGGTTGCAAATAAATCTGAGCTTGGCCCATTTACCTGTCAGTGGTCCCTGGCTGCCTCAGGACTTGTTCTGGCTGAGGAATTGCAAGATCTGAGTGTCCCTGAAAGGTGGAAGGGCTGCTTCTGGAGTTCAGTGTATCTCTGCCATCCAGGGTAAGCACTGCAGTTGGGTGTGTGTGTCCAAGGTGAATGCTGGTGCATCCAGAGGGAGATTCCATCCAACTTTTGTTACTGTTATCTGGGATGGGCAAGGGAGGAGACACTGAGCATCACAAAGGCTTTTTTAGAGAAGGAGAAGGAAAGATCCTGAACTTGGAGAACTTGACTTTTAATCATGGATGTTCATCAATGTGTGTATCATCAGCCACCCTGCCAACTGAAATACTGTCCCTTGAAGTACAAACCCATCGTTTCTGCTGCTTACCTGGACCCTTCTTCAGCTTGTAGATGTCTGTATTATTGCCAGTTATATGAAATGTCAACTTTGAAGTATTTTTGTTAAATACACAAGTAGACCTTTGTATTTAATTGATTGTGAATTAATGTCTGTTGAGTGTGAAATACCATTTTTAAAGTTGCTTCTATCCTTTGCTTTTTTTCTGTGAACCGTGTCAGTGCCAGGACTGCTACTGCACACACCAGGCTTCGGGATTGTTTTATGCTTCAATGATGTTCCAGCTTGTCTTTCATCTGAAATCTAAAGCTTTACACTTGTACTGTAAGAATGTAACACCTAGATGGCAACTTTAATGGCTGCTTGTACTCTGGCAGTAAAGCTCTAATGGCCTCCCAGCAGGGTTTTTTATTATTCTGCATTGTTTACTTTTTCCTTCCTCAGGCTGCCTTTTGGACAGTGCACTTATGAGAAACCTTACTCACTGAGACAGTCAACAACCTGCTCCTCCAAATGCTTGCACTAACACTTGAACTGCCAGTGTAGGGTGTGTTTTGAAAGTTTTCAGTGGTGGTAGCTGCAGTAGATGTTTACATGGTTTACATACTCCCGCTCTGCTTTAGGAAGCTACTTTCTTTTCTGATGGAAGTAAAAAAGGCTCTCCAAATCCAGCCTTCCTCTTACGGAAGCTGAATTGCTCTTAGACCCGAGGAAGATGAAAACTCAGCTCGATGCTGCAAGGTGCTCTTGAAAGCAGAAAGCAATTAGGGAAGTTCCAAGTTTCTCTAGTGGAGAGGCACGGTGGAGACACAGGTCAACTCCACAACTTCATCAAGGTTTCCTGCTCTGGAAGCTGTATCCCCCACGGTCCTCATTACACGAAGCGAGCCCATGTTGTGTCAGAGCAGATCAGCATGAGGGTAACATGGTCACTACCCTGCAGCAGCATTAATTTGGCCTTGATTAAATTCTTGTTCTCAGAACTGTAGCATTCTCTGTCACATTACTGAAACAATGTCCTCTCTGAACAAAACATGGCACTGAAACAAAGCCTTCAGGGTTTAGCAAAAGGAATTTTGCTTTTTATTATAACTTTCCTTTGAATACAGTGTCATTTGTGCTTCTGATCTCTGACCAGACATCTTTTTTAAAAAACCCCAGAACCTCAGTCCTCATGTAAACCCCTGGCCTACAGTAACTGCAGCTCAATGATGTGATGGAGAAGGCAGGTTGGATAGCATTTTACTTAAAAAATTATTTCCACAGGAAATGATTAGATTTACATTTTTAACGAAATTAGTTCATTCGCCAACTGGTTACAAAGGCTACATTGAATCAAAACTCTCAACACAGGTACTTCCTTCCTATTGCACTTTTAGAGTAGGTTCAAGTCCATCACAGAAAGGTTCTTGCAGCCCAAGTGGATGGAAGAGTTTGTGATCATAAATGCATGTAAGATGTCTGTAGCAACTGGATAAAAATTAATCCTGCAAAAGCTGAGATATACTGAAATGAGAGCAATGTCTTCAGCCCGAGAGCCGTTTGCTAGAGCTGTGCCCACGGGAGCCGGGTCCGTGGGGCCGGCCGGGCGCTGCAGGCAGGGATCCTGCGCTGGGGCTGTGCGTGTCCTTGGGGCCGGCTGCCCTCAGTCCCTGGGTGCCGGCGGGGGCAAGTCTCTGTTGGGAGGAGGAGCATAGTCTCTGGAAGCCTGCGGGGGTAGCCGAGGGCCTGGAGGATAATCCCTGGGACCAGGAGGGCCGAGGGGGCCGAAGGGAGGATGCCCACGTGCGTAGCCTCTGGGATCTGGAGGCGGGAGTGGGCCAGGAGGCAAATCTCTCATTCCTAAACGTGGGCTAGGTAAGAAATCTCTTCCAGCTGGAGGTGGCAAGGGAGGACCACAACCTAGAAGGAAAGGAAATCATGGAGTTAAATAGAATCTTGCTTTCATCTAAACAGAGAAACTTCTGATTAGTTCCTCAGTTTGTCATTTTCTGGAGCAGCTCTGGAGTGGATCACTGTCACATGAATTATTCTAGGGACTTTAGGCTGCTGGTTTCCATTTTAGAGTAAACAAGGAAAAATATCTTGGAATTAAGGAGGCTTGAAAAAACCCATTCACCTAGTCCAAGCTTACTGAGCCAGCTAAAGCCTATGAAGCACGAGGGAGGAAAAGCAGATCTGGGTTCTGCAGTCAGACTCCAAGAAGTGAAGGGTCAGCACAGGGCACTGCAGCCTTACCTTGGGGCCCAGGGAGAGGCCGAGGCCCGAAGTGCCCCCGCAGGGGAGGTGGTGGCGGTCCTGGTGGTCCATAGCGAACGGGTGGCGGTGGAGGAGGAGGCCCCAGCACTGGGGAGCTCATCAGAGGTGTCCCAGGGAAAGGAGAGGGGCCTTTGGCACCAGCGTTCCCCTGGGCAAGATGAGGTCACAGTTCAGTTCAGTGAGTTACTGCAGCAGACGAGCACTGCGCTGCTGAACAACCCCACCGCTCACCCGGAGGCAAACAGGTACAAGGGGAGGGGGGGAAGAAAGAAAGAAAAATAACCCAAACACACTCCAAACCACATTAACCAGGCAGAAAACAGGGACAGCTACTGCACCACCATCATCCCTTCTCCTAAAACACTGGTGGCATTACCCAGGAGTGAGCAGTTAGTGAGACAAGTTTGTTTAGATGAAGCTGTACTACAGAGAAGTTCAAGCCCTGTTGAGGTGTCCTTGGTGGACACCCCTTTGGTAAAGAACCTGGAACTTTGAATTACACATGGAATTGTGCTTAAACACCACAAGTAAGTCAGCTGCTTAGGATTATTGCTGTAGTCACTCCAGAGTGTTTGCCCACAGTCCTTAACAAGAAACATCTCATTTCCTCAAACCCACAAAAACCAGAGAACAACTGCTCATCATTAGAGAAGCCCTTTGAGACAGAGGGACAAGCCCTTGGTTAGTTCCACGGAGCAGTTGTTACTCAGCAGTTCAGAACACCAAGCCTGTTACTCCTCTCCATCAAAGCAGCATCACCATGTCCAGCCTTGGAATACTCACTGCAGCTGGTTCCATGGAGGAAGATGAATCTGTAGTTACACTGGGGGCTTCAGACTCTTTGGGAGAGGGTTGCTTTTGGGTTTTTTTTGGACAGCAAATAGGGATAGTGACAGGATACAGACAAGACAGAACATGATACAGTTAAAGAAGCAGGAGGAAGGACAGTGGATCACATATTAGAAAGGCTTCCTGAAGGTTGGGGTGTTCTCAACTCACCACTCCATCCATTGCTGTGGAAGGGGAGGAGGTTCTTGGCTCACTGCTGATCAGAGATGCCACAGCAGGCCCAATATCTAAAAAGAGAGCCACGAATAAGCGTCCTACTATGCCTAGGGTAGGGAACGTGGGCTTGAAATTGCCTTTCTGAGGGAAAAAGTAACAAGTAAGTTGCAGGTGATTGCAGACCATCCAACTTACCAGGAACAGACATCCTTCCAGGTAGCTCTGGAGGCCGTCGTGGGGCAGGGGGACCATCCACCATTGTACCTTAGGGGAAACAAGAACCCCAGAGACCTTAAATAACATGAGCCTAAGCTATTTCTGTTAATAAAACCCTACCACCAACCACTCAGGTATTAGGGTATTAATAAAGCAGGAATCAATATAAACATTTCTAGAACCAGTATCTGACCTTAGTGTTCCTGGGTCTGTAGCCTAAGAGGGAGTTGTCAAAAATGGGGAGTTTCACTGCTTACCAAATTCACCCCTGGCACCTTCCCTTCGAGGAGCAGAGAGGGGCCGGGCAGGGACATCAATCATCTGTGTGGGGGATGGATTTCCTCCACTCACAGGTGATGGGCCAGAAGAGCCATCTCTGCTTAAGGGCCCTGTGCCAAAGAATTAAAACCACTTAGTTTACTGTCCTACAACTTAGCACAGCCCTATGTTTTTATGGTATACTGACTCCAAGACCAAAGGTTTTGGGAGAGATAATAGCATTTACCTCGTCGTGGTGGGATCTGGCGGTCAGGTCTGCCTGGAGTTGGCTTTACAATGACTGGTCTTTGAAGCATGATGATTTTTTGGTTTACTTCTATTAATCTGATTTTGAAAAATAAAGATCTCTTATTATTAATAATTCAAGCAATACATGTGAATAGTATCTATTATAATGTAACAAGGCAAACTGCATTATAAAATGTTACAGCTTTCGATAAGAAATGTTATTTTAACCATCAAAACAGTTTAACAGTAGTTAAAATTACTAACTTAAAAATGCACTGCACATTCTGAGCTGCTTCTCCCCCAGGCAACTCCCAGCATGTTCAAAGAGCAATAGAGAGGGTCTGGTCTGCACTTACTTCTGTCTCAGGTTGGCTGCTTCTCTTTTCTCTTCAGCCAGAGCTCTCTCAGCCGAGCGGGCAATGAGCTGGTAGGGAAAATTTCATCAGCTGCATTAATGGCACCAATGTGACACCAAATACAAACTCTTGGCATCAGAAAAGGATGAACATTCTTACCCAGTTGTCATGTGCCTTTTTCTCATGAGCAGCAATCTGAGAAGGAAAGAAGCCATTTAGGTTTTTATCCAACTACCAGTATTTCCAATAACTCACCACAGAGCACTGGAATGATGCAGTAAAAGATGACACAATAACCAGCAAGCAAGAAATTTACCTGGTTTTTGTAAGATCTCTCTGTTTTTTGCAATTCTTCTTCCATATCTTGGATCCTTTGCCTGTACAAAAGGAAAAAGAGGAGAAGGAGACGTTTGAATAAATTTTCCTCAGTAGCTGAAATAAAAGGAAAATCATAATCTTCAGAAATTCAAGTTACTTGTAAACTTTCACTTCCTCAATGGCCAGCACGGCTTTTTCATCTGCAGCACACAATTTCTGCTCCTTCTCCTGACGCTCATACTCTTCTTGGGTTAGCTTTCTGCAAAGAGGAAAGAAAATGCACCATATAGTCCAGCATTCTGCATCTATTACAAGTCAAAATCAAGGTATTCCCCTGCCAATAACAGCTGTATCAAAATCTATAATGATGTGTGAGATCACAGAGAAAAAAGAGATTTTTTAGGAAGAGAGACAGAAATCCTGTCTCTTGAAACCAACAGACAAACCCTTTGTGCATAAAACCTTAAAATTATGGACTTGACTAGAAAGTTTTGTCAGCTGCTGAAGACCTGTCAGAAACTATCAACTGCAGACAGTTCATCCCTTCAGATCCTGTAGTTTTCCTAGCAATGCCACAGATTGCAATCCAGATTTACAAAGGTACAAACAAAGAAATCCACTGGACTGACACCAACCACAAGAAATGAAGAAATGAATGTGTGGTGAGAAGGGGCAAATTCAGGGCCCAGGTGATGAACACATTCAATAGTTACTAACCATGTGGGAAGTTTTTTCCAAGTATTCTTCATATCAATTAATTGCATAATCAATTTCCACAGTTTTTTTATAACTTCGTGGTTATTTTTAAATATTTTTCTGTAAGTATTTAAGAGGTCTATAGTGTGTTCCTAACTTACAAGAGCTATCCCACAGAACTGGAACCATTTAACTCATAGCAAGTTAACTATTGCTAATAGCCAGTTCAACTTAATCCATTTCCTTGTCCAGAAGTCAAAGCAGTTTTCCAGAAAAAGACATTGCAAGTTCTTCATTCTAAACAAGAAGTACTAACAGGCAGCATAATCTCATGTGTGTTTTGGAAGGAACAGAAATTCTTCACAGAGGTCAAGATGAAGTTTTTCCTGAAGGAAGGGCTACCCTCCACCTCTCCATTCTAAGTTTATTACACATGGATCCATGGAAGATACAAGGTCAGGCAGTTTTACTACAGCCTCATTTCCAACCCTGTGCTTGTTCCAACCCCACATATACTTTAACCAACACACTTAAACCTTAGGAACTTCAACTGCTTCTCCATAACAATTTTAGCTTTTCTACAGAATTTAGCTGAGAATGTCCCTGGATCCTATTCTCAAATTTTCCCCACAAAACTGAGATAGCATTTCAGTAAGCAAATAAATGAATGAGGAATGAACACATACAGAACAAATCCTCACCGCTGGCAATTCATTCCTCTCAGCTGCCTCACCAACTCAGCCTTCATTTAGCCCTTTCAAAATGCAAGAAGCTCACAAGGCTGAAATACTTAAGTTTCTACATTATGAGAGTTAGACTCACAGAACAGAAATCAGAGTAACAGAAACAAATCTTAACAACCCCTTATGTTCTCCTTGACGCTTCTGGATGATGTAACAGAGCAATCACAGAATTTGCAGACCAAGCCACCCACCTCCCCACTCCAGAAGTTTAAAAGTGGGAGGCAATATGGTGTGTGCACACTGACAGTCGTTTTAGAATCACTGGAATGGTGGCAAAAGGAAAGAAAGGATACCAGCTTCAGCTGTATTGAAAGAGTGGCCATCACTCATTCCAACTACAACTTCCAAGTTCTTTGATCCTTCTGAATGAAAGGCATTTAGACAGTGTCCATGATGCAATAGACAAAGCAAGGAAAGGCTTACTTCTGGAGTGCCATCTCCTTCTGCTGGTACAATTCACCAAGTATCTCCACTTTCTGCTGAAGAGTTTTGCATTCATTTTCCAGTTGAGTTTTGGCTGACTGCAGTGAAGAGGAATCGTGTTCCAATGTTTTTATCTTCTCTGTTGGAAAGCAGTTGCAGTAAGAACCACTATCACCACTTACATGCTCTATTTCTTTTAAAGCCACCAATAGCACTTCACCCTAAGCAGTTATTTTGCTAAACCTACCTTCCAGCTCGTGTCTTGCTGTTACTTCATCATTCAGTTTGGATTGCAGAAGATTTCTGTCTTCTTCAACTATGGATAACATTGTTTTGACCTGAAAAGAGGAGCAGAGTTTATGATCATAGGCATAGCAGTAACGTGACTGCCTTTATTAGATACTTGTGCAACATACCCTGGAGACATCCATCATCTGCTTAATCTGAGTCTTCATCTTCTCACTCTCAATATCTAAAAGAGAAAAGTATCTTTGTTTTCCCTGTTTTTTAATCATGAACAAGTCTGTGGACAACTGTTAAAAGTAACACTCCTTACACTTTAATCCCTACATCCTCACACGGTGAAAAAAAAAAGTGGGAATTTCCAGCCCACATATACTTTAAGTAGAAAAAATGAAAAAAAAAAAAAAAGATTTCAAAACCAGAGATGCAGCACATACATGTGCCACATCAGAAATGACAAACTGCCTGAATAGCTTTGAAAACCTCTATTTTGGTCTTTCAGATTTAAAAAATGTGATTACCTAAATTAGTTATTTATCTGGAGGCAAGCAGAAAGCTCATTAAAAATTCATATCAAAAATAGTGTACCAGAACAACAAAGCCAAGACTCTCAGCTTTTGGAATGCTCTTAATTACCAACCTTTACACACAGTCTTTACAACCATGTCACTGCACTCGTGGCTTTACCATGATTTTTACCCAAAAGGTAATCTCAAAGCAATTACTGACCTTGCAGCCAGTTCCTCCCTTTAGTTAGGGGTATTTTGTGTTTGAGGACTCAAGCTGGCAGTTCTATATGCATGGATTCCCCTTGTTCCCTCTCTAACATGCCACAAGCACAGCACCACATGATCCTCAGGTGGGATCACTGTACCTGGCAACTCTCCATTGGCCAGATCTTCTCCTGGGCTCCACTCATGCCCTCTGTCATCCTTCTTGGCCTCTGAATCCATGTCCAGCTGCTTCAGCTGCATAATGCAATTGGTTAAAACCTAGTAAAGAAATCAAAGGTTCAATTGCCCTGCGTTTTGTGAAGAATGACAGAGTATTTATGACGCATAATACTGAAAGCAAGCTGGTTATAGAGAACCTACTTCAATTTCATTTTCTTTGTAGGCAAGAGTCTCTTCTATGTCCTTCTGAGACTTCTGATACAGTTGAATCTGCTCACGGAGCTCAGAATGCCTCTCACTCCAGCCTTCAGCTTCTTTTAGCAGCTGTATGAAGCACCAAGGCAAGATGATTACTTGCTGTATTTTTAGTGCATGGTGTATGTAATTAAAGTCTACTTTACTGCCAGCTCTGGTGATAACTGATCACCGTGGGTCACAGATAAAGGGTAAACTTCAGTTACCAGGCTCATTGCTGTTCAACTGGCAGAACTGGATGCTGGGAATCTTTCTGCAGTTTATTATTAGGTGGCTTAATAAATTTGACATTTTCTCAGCTCGTGCACTTCAATATATGAGGAATTAATTGCAGTCCAGAGGTAATCAAAGCACATTCCTTAAAAAGCCACATACTTCACATATGAAGAAAGAAAACAGATATTTACAATTATTTGGAAAAGAACTATCCCAATATTCTAGGGCTAAAACTCCTATCCCTTATCTCTGCATTCTGAAATACTTTCTGGCAATTCTTCACCATCTCCTCCTTGAGTCCTGATCCCAAGTGGCAATCTCTCCTTCATGCCTTGACTACCACCTCAGCACAGACTTTCTGTGACTGCTGACAAAAACTTCATCAGAGGAACTGGCAAAGCCTTCATACCACAGATGTGGCTCAGCCTGTGCAAGCACGCACAAAGCATTTACATTTTATCATGGTAACAAACTGTGTAATTCTGCCAGAAAGAAAACAGAGACATGCTGAAGCTACACTCAAAAAAACTAGGAAAAGGCCAGATGTTTTGTCTGAAAGACAAGGTTGCCTGGCCTGGACATAACTTACCTGCTCCTTGCTCTTTTTCAGTCTAGCATTCTCTTCCTGCACATGATGAAGCTCAGATTTCACTTTTTCTTCACTCAGTTTAGCTTCATTAAGGGCTATCTGCACCTACACATGAAACAAAAAGGAACAAGAAGATGAAGTCAAGCTACAGCGGAGCAACAGCTACAAAATACCTGGTTAAATAGAAAAGAAAAAGGTACACATGCACAAACAACCTGCAACCTGCCAAGCCAGCATTTTGTATTCCATAGATAAGAATTTTCCTGGTACAAAAACTTGTGACTGCTGAGGGGGGGTGTAAATAATGCTGTACCTCTGAAAGCTCTGCAGAATGCATAGTGATAGCTTCCTGAAGCTTCTCCAAGGACTTCTGGGTTTCAGAGAGCTAAGAAAAAGATGAGAAGTGACTTAGTGTTATTCTGGCACAAACCTCAGCCTGAGTAATTATTTAACCTGTGTCTTCTGGAAGCATAAAAGCAAAGTCAAAACACCAACAAAATTCCATTTCAAGCATCCACTTGCTAGCAGCAACATAGTACTACCTTATCAACAAGGTAAGGAATAGAAACGTTCAGCACATTAGAATCAAATTCCACCCCTGACTCCACCTGTCTGTGGCCAGGAAGTTCCCTGTACACCTGCAGTCCACAATGAGAGGAACTGCTATCACTGGCAGCAACCTTTGACCAAAACAAGGCCAAAGAGCTTGCTGATACAGAAAAATCAGGCTTTAAAAAGAAGAAAGAGAAAACAAATATCTCAACAGCAAGAAAGAGGGGCAGCTCAGAGGTCTTCATACTTACTGTAGAAGTAAATGCTGCTCTGAGTACAAGAAAATGTCTCTTTCCAACCTGTAACCTTCAGCTTATATCACCAAGCTGATTGCTTATATTCCTGGCTCCAGCTAGGAAGTATTTGACTAGCCCATGACTTGAATGCAGCTGTTTGTGTGAAAGGCACATAATCACACAAGTCCATCAAAATATTAAAAAAATCCAAACCTACAAAACCTTCCAAAAACTCCAAAAAAAACCAAACAAAACAGACTAGTCCTTTGATCTTGGGATAAATCTAAAATTTCATTTAATCTCTCTATTTGAGGTAGCTCACCTTGTTTGCTCTACCTCTACCTAACCCATCAGGTCACGATCAGGTTTAAGGGGACATCAAGCTAAGGACAATGTAAGACACAAGTGTAATTGTTCTAACCTTGTTCTGCTTCTTCTCATTCTTTTTTCTCTCTGTTTCAAGCATGGTGTGCAGATTTTTCACTTTGTTATCTAGCTGCTGATTTGCTTCTTCCAATTCTTTGACAGTGTCCTTAAGAAAAAAATAATAAAAAAAAAAAGGTGTAAAAGACCAACCTAACACAAACTATTTTTATTTGTGTTGCTGCTTTCACTACAGAGACAGTTAACTTTCTCTTACCTTAAGCCCTGCAGTTTCATCTGAGAGAATGTCTTTTTGTTCTTGGGCCACTTTCACAGATTCCTTTGCTTCCTTTATCTAAGCACAGAAACAACCACACAGAACTGAGGAAATTGTCAACATAATATTCAGTACAAATAGAAAATAAAAATATATTAGATGCTGCATTGACTGTGTCATTAAAGCAATAAAGAAAGTTAGGAAACAAAGGACAACTTAGAACAATACCTTTTGATCATATTCTGACAACTTTTCTAAGATTTCTGTTTTTTCTTGAAGAAGGTTTTTAATCTTTTCAGCAAGTTGTTTTTCAGTCACTAGGAAGAAAAACAAAGCTTACAGTAACTGTACTTCATATACTGGGGAAAAAAATCAGCTATGATTTCAAGGAATGCTTCCAGGCAATAACTATAGCATAAATCAGGAGAGAGTTAATTCCTTGGCAGTCGGCCCTTTCTGCATCTCCAGCTTTCACATAAAGTTAGGATTGAAAACAAGACAGTAAAGCTGATACAAAGCACAAAGCTCCTGCTTGCACTTCACAGAAGCTACTCCCAGAACTCAGAGCAGAGTGAGGTGCTGGCAACACACAGCTGAAGTTTGTTCAGGGGAAGAGTTGACAGTGAGGATCTCAGAGCAGTCTCAGACACTAAGGGAGATGCCACACCTTCCCTCACAACCATCTTTCTGCTCTATTAAAGCCGAATGTTTCATCAGCAAAGGTAAGAGGATGAAAGCTCTGAAAGATCTACTGGGAGCAGAACAGATACAGTCAGCTGGGAGACAGCACCAGCAGGTCTTAAGGAGCTGCTCTGCTTAGACCTCAAAAGGGCTGTGACCAAGCTGCAGCATGCATGCATTTGCTTCTCACCCTAAACAAGCCACCAACCAACCAACCCTCAGGATTCAATAAAAATCATTAACATACTTCAATTATTTTATTGCAAATTATTTAAAAAGCACCCAATTGTTGTTATTTTTCAAATCCTAAGCCACCTTGGTCTGGATCTGACTGCCCCTTGCGCCATTTGCCTCAGCAAATCCTGCAGCACAACAAGGAGCACTGGTTGTTCCAACTGCATCCCACAGAGTGCAATGGCAACTGCTACTCCTCCTTTCCCTCCCACACGAGGGCTCCTGGGACAATGCATCCCAGGCCTTTCCCACTCTGGGCAGAGGAGAGACAGCAAGTGTGGCAGCCAAGGCTCAAGACAGCTCTCAGCAGTTTAAGGGAAGCAGCAATCCCTGCATTAGCTCAGCCTCCCAATTTCACTTCTGTCATTAAGACAGGATGATAGATTTTTAACCTTGGAACTCCAAATATAATCTATGTTTTAAAGCATTTTTGCCACTGTTAATATTTCTTGATTTTGGAAAAAGATTTTAGTAACAATGTGGCCTTGAAGAGTATCTATTTGTTCTGATCTTTAGTAGTTTCTATACAGCATCAAAGGGAAGAGTACTTGGGTGGTGGAATTAAATCCATGTTCCTCAGTTTTTTAGGCAGCGCTGCTAAGTAATTTCTGCATCATCACTACCAATATTCTTCCTGCACTACAGAAATCACCTCAGAGATCTAAAATGGGCTTTTTTCAGCTCATTAATTCTGCATTAACCATGTAGAAGGAAACTGCAGTATAACCACAATGAAACTAGAGAGAAATGACTGGTAAGTAAAATGTGACGGAGGAAGAGACAGAGTTCCTATGAAGACAATTATTCCACAATTGCACTTTTAATTCAATTATGAATTCCAGCAATCACCCTACTTTGAATTTCTTTTTTTTTCATTCAGTACACTTTAATTTTATAAACCTGAAGCCGGAGAAAAACTCTTGTAAAAAGTGATGTGCTGGCCACAGGAATACCTGCATATTTAGATCTACATTTATAGTGTCTCTTTGCAACTGCACAGCAGCCAGTTTCAGGTTCCCCTCAATCCAAAAAACAAAAGGAACCTGCTCCTGCTTTCTGAGAGAAACAGCAGGCAAAGGCAGACCCACTGCTGGTCAGAAAACCAAAACAAACTCTGCCCCATGAACCAGCGGTTCACGTTTATGTTGAACCAGGTGGAGCTTTTCCTTGTCCTTTATTTCACAGGTGAAAGCAGCATTGTTTCTCCTGATCAAAGGATTATCACAGGCAAAATTTAAACTCTTAGATTCAAATACACATCATCCACTGGCCAAGTTTACTCTGTAACTTTGTACCCACTAATCTCCTTGAAAAGGAGTAAAGAATCCTCTGAAACAGGGTAATGTCTTGAAAACTTTTACACACCTAAGCATCAACTAACTACACCGAAAAGAAACTTACCTTGATATATTCTACTCTTTACCTACAGAAGAGAACAAACAAACAAACAGATTAGCCATAAAAAGTGAGAACTGAAAAGTGTTATTAATATTCCATATATAAAAAGTTACCACTTCCATGCAGGTTAAAGTAGCATATGGAAAACACATCTATCACTGCCAATGAGTGTTGAGTAACACTACAAACCAGCTTAAGCTGTTTTCTAATAAAAGCTCCCAGGCTAAAGCCCTGTCCCAGAGCCTTAGTAAACGTCTGTTTACTCACTCGCTAAAGGGATATCAGTAACTGCCACGGCCAATTTGCACAGAAAATGAAGCCATTTTGTATCAAGCCACAGCCACAAACTTGCAAACACAAAAAAACCAAACAACCCCCTTGCATCCCAGTTCTGTGCCCTCTGAAGCAACACGTTTAAATGACAGGTGCTTGTTTCAAAATTAACACCATAAAAGAAGACTTTCAGAAGCTTTTTTATGCTGTTCTATTAACACTGTTTTTTGCATTTGAAACTGGCACGGTGCATTCAATACCAAAACTAAGCAAAGGAAAAGAAACTATCAATATTGTTACAGAAAGCATGTAGTTTTAGTTTATTTTTGTCAGGCAAATATGAAGCATTCCACAAACTTCCAGAATGTACAGTGACTAAACAGGACAGCTGTAAAATAAATTTGCTTATTTGATTCTCATCTCTCAGCTCCCAAGGAAAAGCACTGCTATAGTTGAGAGCTGGTGGCAGACTTTTTGCTGCACAGAAAATTACCCATGTAAGAATGAGGACAAATGGAGGAGGCTCTCCAATAAGAATTAATATCATGTTTTTAGGTTTCTAAATGCAGTACCTGCAAGCAGTTGGACAACATGAAGTGGGGAGGATTAACTGTTTGTTTTGGATATAGCCAGCAACAGGCTCTAGCACGTGGAAGCCTTCTCATTTCAAAGATATGCTGACCCTTTCCTCAGTCTTCTTTATTTACATCATACTCCCCTATTTTGCTTTCCAAATTACCTCTTACTAAGCAATCTACAATTACCAGCTTATAGAAAACACTTCTTAGCACTGCAACTTACTTTAGCTATTCAGCTGAGCGTTTAGCTCCCATTAATGCTCTAAACAGCAAAAAGTAAAAACACAACTGACTACATATTGCTTTGACCCCAGTAATGCTGAAACAGTTTAACCATACAAAGGACCACTCAGCTGGTGAAGCATCAGCAGGCTTGTAAGCATGAAGTATACTCACTGAAAGGCAGGTTCTCCAGAAAAATACAGCAAGTGTGACAACTCCCACTAAGGCAGTTATAATAACAGGCTCCCATGGAAGTCCATGGAAATCAGGCCCAGGACGCATTTCCTCAGGCAGCGTGGCGACCAACTGCAAACCGACAGCAGTGACAGCTATGAGTGTGTTTGCAGTAAACAGCGGGGTAAAACAAGCAGTCTGACAGGTGCCTTAATTCCCCCCATAAAAACAGAGAACCATCTGGGGGTTTCTTGCACTTTTTCTGCAAACTGAAAACCGAAAATGAAGAAAACCACGGAGCAGCCCGGTGCTCACATTACAATGCAAAACTCCCGAGTACCAGGGGGACACCTGGCAGTGGCAGTCTGCTGGCAAAGGACAGCCACGCCAAAATGAGTACACACTGATACGCACAATTTGAATTACATAGCACGGGTTTCCAAATTCGACCTGTTTCCAAATAAAGCTATAAGGATGGAAAACTAAACGGGGAAAAAAAAAAACCCAAACAGTTTTCCATCCAGTGCCAACGGCTCAGATCTTCTCCCAGTTGTCGCCCCTATCTGAGGGTCATATGCCAGGAGCCTCCTCCCCTACCTGGAGGTCAGAGAGCACCTGGGGAGGGTGCGAATGCCTGGTACAGGTTAAGGGGCTGATAGTGACAAGACATGGCGCTCAAGGAATAAACTATGCGAGCCACACGGGAGCTGCTGCCGTCTCCCTTCCTTTCCTCCTACTTACCCTCTCTCTCCGTACCTTCTCCACAGCCGGCAGAGGGGCGGCCTGAAAGGAGGGCGCCCACCTGCCCCTGCAGAGCCCGGCCGGGCGGTGAGCTGTGCCCGCCATCCGGGGAGGCCGGCAGCGATCCCTGACGCCAGCGGCCGCCTCCGCTCCCGCCGGATTGCCCCACATCACGGGCCGGTGGCGCGGAACGCCAGCCCCCTCACGGCGGGTACGCCGGGTNNNNCTCACGGCGGGTGCGCCGGGGGGCCCCCTCAGGGACCCGCCTCGCTCGGGGGAGGTGTGTCACCGCCCGGGTCGCGCCGCCGGGGCCCCTCCGCCGCTCCACCCGCCCGCTGCCGTTTCCCTGCCCTCACCTGCAACAGCTTCCGCCGCGCCGAGGGCTCCCGCAGCGGCCACCCGCTGCCGCCCGCGGCATCCATGGCGGCCCGGCAGCGCCAGGCACACGTCAGCCCTCCCCTCGCTCGCTCCGTCCCCTCATCCCTCCCTCCCTCCCTCCCTC
>VZTB01004761.1:2545991-2563047 GCA_013397245.1 Thryothorus ludovicianus
TCCGCAGCAAGGGACACACAGGCATGGTGCCGAGCCTGCCTCGGGCAGAGCACACCCAGCTCCTCCAGCCGTGAATCAGAGCAGGACACACGCTTCAATTCCTAGCCGCGAACCCCCACGATGAGTTCCCAGCACCACGGAATATTCTAAGTTGGATGGGACCCACAAGGACTGTCAAGTCTAACTCCTGGCCCTGCACAGGACATCCCCAAGAATGACACCATGCCAAACACTCCTGAGCTCTTTCAGTACTTATGGCAAAAGCTTTAAACCATCTCCAGCTCCACCCTGGCCTTCATGCTGCCCTCTCCTTCTGCTGCCACACCTCCGGGCCAGCAGATTCCACCTGCCAGCCTGCTGTCACAGGCTGTGACCAGCCCCTCTACCATCACCCACCTTGTTACTTCCCAACACCTCCACCAGCCCTCCTAAAAATTCCTGACAAGCAGCATTTAACCATCTTTATGGAAGATGGTCTGAAATACAGCTGAACATCTGACTGCTTAATCAGTAAGTTATCTGCTCTAAAATTCCTTCATTTTCTTGGTATTCAACCTAGAGTTTCCTTCAGATCTCAGAAGCTGCTCAAAAGCGATAGGCCCTGGAGATGGTACAGCACCCCAACAGTGCACAAAAAATAACAAAGATGTGCCTGAATTCTTCCTAAATGTTCAATGGAGACAGAATTATTACGCATAATCAGAAGTGAAGGCAGAACAGCAAAGCTGAGAGTAGCACTGAGAACACAGTCAAAGATTGTTTCATGCCAAAACAGAGCTGGGAAAGATGACAGTAACATGATCCCTCCTTTGCATAATGATGAGATGGCACTCTAGCTCCAGAGGGAGCACTCAGCCAGAGGGAGACAAACATTTCTCCCAGTCCAACATACAAAGAAATTACTGAGCTGTCTGAGGAGGAAGCTGCACACCACCTTTCCTAGAAAGTACTATGGCCCAGAGACATCGGCTAAAGAGAGCAAGAAGAGAGGGTACACAGTTCCATGGGCAGCCCTTTCTATAGAAGGTGACCTTTAGGCTGTCAATCCCTGCAAAGAGGCAGAAACCTGGGCTGATGGCATGCTTCCAGGGATTACTGCTCTTTCCACAACCATCCTGAGACACAGTGCACAAGCCCAAACACAGAGCTCTAACTCTGACACTCACAAGAACACTTTCCTTTTTCCTACATGGCAAAAACATAGTAGAAAAACTTCTGTGCTAAGTTAACAATACAGCACTGCCACTAGAGGGACTGTCACTGACTGATCAGGGAAAGTCATGAGGATTACAGAAACACAAAATGAAAGTATCAGTGGAAACTCTTGCTATTTGCCTAAAAATACACTAAGCCATGCACATCTTCAACAGCAAAAGAACAAAATAAGCCAATTCCAAATAATTACCTTCAGCAATGTGTTCGCTGGCACTCTGTCCTGAATCAACTGACCCAAAGGAAGTATCTTCCAGGAGTGACCCTCTTTCACTGTCATATCCTTCTTCAGCTTCTCCATTATATGAGAAGTTGGCCTCTTCGTGCTCAGGTGGAACATTGACAGCCTTCTCCTCCTCCTCAATAGGCTGTTCTGGCCTCTTATCTTCAATGAGCTGCTGAAATTCCTGATTGCCCTCATCAATGGTATTTGGGTTTCTGGTAGAAACACTGTCATATTCAGCCTCTTTTGCATCCTCTGTGACAGACAAAGAGATGAATTAAACACTGAGTTGATGTGTATTTCTTACTCACAGCTACCTTCAGTGAAAAAACTATGACACGTTGCACATGACAAAGCTTTCTTGACTTTTTTTAATGTTTCAGCTTGTGTATTGCTTCCAGTACATTCTCAATCAACTTTCAGTAAGATCTAATTAAACGTCTGAATGAAATTCATGCGAGATATCAACCATTGACCTTGCAGTGAAACACTGCAAGGTGAAATATTTACATCATTCATGACCTTATCAGAAATCACATACTTAACATGTACTGCTGTAAGAGGAGCCTGGCTGAAAGGGTACCTTAACATCTTGCACACTAATTAGAAAGCCCAGCAAGTTTGCAGAAGACTCTGCCTCTGGCTCTTGCCCGATCAAAAGATCTGTTTGTTCAGTATTTCTACTTACTCTTTCATGAATGTGGGCAAAAATATGATTATAAGGACACCTGAGATTTTAGGTGCCTGGATTCAGTACCTGGATTTTGTATTAATCACCAGATCTCCCACAATCAGGTGATAATTAGTTCATAAAAAAAGACTGCTCTGAGCTCTCCAGAAAATTCAGCACATTAGTACATGTGAATCCCTGTTTTTTTAAGGAGGTCCAGACTTGTTCTGAATGGCTCCTTATAACTGTATTCATGCATGAATCTCATTTACCTTATGCAGAACTTGGTCCATAAGAACAGGCATGCTGAACTCAGTATCATCCCTTAGGATTTCTCCCTAAGCCACACTCATCATAACACTAAAAACATGCATTAAAAATAAGCAAAATACCAGATTATTGCATGAGGCCTCTTTCAATTCTACTCCCTCACCCTCTTCTTAAAGCTTCTCTGTGTTACTGTTGCTTGGTACAGGGTTTTACTTCCATTTCATCTATTTACTAACTGGCTTAACATCCTACCTTGAATGTGCAGCTGGTCATCTTCCTGTTCTGGAGGCGAAACAAGTGGGACGCTCTCACCAGCAGATGAATATTTACTCCTTAGTGAATATATTAATTCTTGAATATCATCCATCAATGCACTCTCCTCATCATACAAATCCATCTCCTTCACCACCTCCTCCTTATTTTCTGCCACCCTGGAATCCAGAACTTTTCCTACAACATCCATAATGCTCGACTCTGAAAACTCCAGTATCTCATCCAGAGCTTTCTCTACATCTTCGTTATCCCTGCTCGCCTTCCGAGCGAGCTCCATCTCCACCTCCATGTCGTGGAACATGGCTTCAATCCTCACCACGTGCTGGAGCCCCAGGTACTTCTGCAGGCGCATCACGCGCTTCTCGTCGAGGAAATCTCTCATTATTGAGAGCCGCTTCACAGACTCACTGAAGTCTGCTACAGTGTCACTGGCGGCTTCTGAGCTGTCAGCAGGGCTGGGGACACGTGCAGATTGCAGCTGGCCATTTCTCATTTGCTCTAAATTTTGCACCTCTTCTGAGTCTTCCTGTGAAATGCCCTCTGGGAGATGATCTTTCCTTTGGTCAAAGTCATTGCCATCCTGTGTGTGAGGAGATTGGAAATTACGTTCTTCCACAGCTGATGGTTCCTCAGGTTCAGAAGACTCCTCATCAGCTTCCACGACATGTTGCACTTCATCCAATTTAGCATCTTTTCTCACTGATATATCAACTTCTTTGTTCCCAGTCTCGCTTGCATTTTGAATGCTGATTATTTTATCCTCCTTAGGGAACGATTCTGTTTCCTCTCCTGCTTTGTAAGTAGGATTTGGGGTTCCTGAAACACTTTCACTTAGTCCTTCTAAATCAGGATTTGTATTTTCACCACCTAGTGTATTACCCTGGACATGTGCAGCCCTTGCTTGTGACAGCTTTGCACTTGCTGCATTCTCATCTTCCAGTAGCTCATCATCTGCTTGTTTCAGATCAGGGTCATCTTCAGCATGTGGCTCTTCAGATTGCAATTCTGCTCTTTGTGTTGTTTCTCTAGCCAAATCTTTGCCGAGATTTCTGTCTGATCCTGCATCCTCAGAACGAGCACTTCCTTGCCAAGTAGGATTCTCTGTATTAGTGTTCTGCATGGTGCTTTTTGATTTTTCTTCAGGGGAAATTTTCTCAGTGCTTTCTTTAAACACTGGCATCTTGCCAGGATTTCTTGAAAGTTTTTCATTCACATCTGCCTCTGAATACTCAGTCTCATTTTCCCATGGCCTAGGTTGCTCAACAGCTCCACTATAGCTTGGGTCTCCTTTCCCTGCAAGGGTTTCTTTCATATTTCTCTTTTTCATTTCTAGTTCTTTGTTAGAAGAGGCAGGATTTTTATGATCAATTTTCCCTGCTTGTTTTAAATCTTCTTCATATCTGAGAAGCTCTTTCTCCACAGCAGGCATTCCACGCTCCACTTTCTGTCTCAAGAGGTCAGTATCTCCTAGATCACCTTGAGAGGCATTTTTTACCTCTTCCACTGGTGTGGCTGGAACATCAACTGGAGGTTTGTTCTCAGCTTCTTCCTTCTCCATTGTTTTCTCCCATGATTTTTTGTGCTTTAAATCACTTTCCAAGGACTCCTCTGAGGTATTGTCCTCAAACTGTTTCTCATTTTTCTCTATTGGAGCAAGCAGAACTCTTTCAGGACTCTTGTTGATATCATCATCGGATGGTTCTGAAGCATCTTCCTTGTTTTTAAGAAATAGCTTGGACTCCAGAGCATTGCCTGGACTAGGCAAAGCATGAGGATCAGGCACTGCTGGAAGTTTCAGTGCTGCAGAATGTGACTCTGTTCCATCAGTGAGCTGCTCTTCCAACTGTTCAGTTTTGTTGACTTTTTCTTTTGAATCCAGATCACCTGTACCCACAGGTTCCTTACCAAGAGGTTCTTTGGAGAGATCCTCAGGCTGAGTTGCTGCTGGTGCTTCTCTTTTACTAATTAGCACCACCTCATCCTGTTTCTCTTTTATTTGTTTAGATCCAGACCTGTCTACACTTAGATTGTCCCCCGAATTCTTGCTCTTACTGAAGGCATCCTTAAGAATTAATGCATCTGAATTGTGTTCCTCCCCATTGTCTCTTTGGTTATTTAGCTTTGTAGCACCTTTTGCATCTTCATCAGGTTCACGATTTTGTGATTCGACATCATAGTTTCCATCATCTTCTACATCCACCTGGGATGTAATTTCATCTTCTGCTGTAAAAGACAGCAAAGGGATTTCCGCAGACTGATCTGCAAACTCTGGCTCCTCCTCTTCATTGTGAGGATTAATGCTCAAATCTTCATTTAAATCATCTTCCAGTGACGTAACAAGGCGAGTCACTTCATCATCTGATACAACAGCATCAGCAGTTGAGCCAAGTTTTGTTTTTAAGTTCACAGAGAGCTCTCTGTTTAAAAGTGTATAGGCATTGACTTCTTCATTCTCTTGGTCAAGTTGGCTGGTTTCACCCTGAGGAATACTAGTGTTTTTGGTATTTTCACTTTCTAGCCCTTTTAATTTCCCATGTAGCATTCCTTTCAAGTGCTCATGTGCAATTTGATCTCCCTGAGAGTTTTCTTTGTGACTATTGACACTGGAGTCTCCTCCAGTATTTTCAGTTCCTTCTGTAAGAGAATTGTCAACTTTGTCTGTCAAGACAAGGTTTTCCTTTTCTTCTTCAGTGCTTTGCTCAAGATTGTCTGTCTCCAAAGCACCAAAAGACTTCCCTCCATCAGTCTGTTCAGCCTCCTTATCCTTCTCAATTCCTTCAGCCAGTTTTGTCTCTGGATCACTCAATCCTGTTTCCCCTTCATTTGCTATTGTCTCTTGCAATGACTTCAGAAGTTCATCCACGTTGTAATTATCAAAGTCATCCCTTCCTCCATCAAAGCAAACAAAATCTGTTTCCTGAAATGAAAAACAAGATGCAGTCAAAAAATATTATTTTCTTTATAACAGTGATGACACCAAAAACATTTGCTACTTAAAGAGAGATGCAGCAGCAAAGTAAATTATGTTAATCACAGAGAATTAACCCCATGAGTCCTTAACCAAAACTCTCTTTGGAATCAGCAGAGGTTTTGCCCAAGGACTCATAAAAAACCTAAATAAAAAGGTTTTGCAGGAACAAAGTGTAAGGCAGCAATGGAGCTGGCTGTATTACACTGCACTCATCACCATATGTCCTGAATGAAGAACAAGTCTATTGCTGAATGCCAGTGAACAGAAGAAAAAAAATGGTGCTAAGCTTGTATGTCACAACTTCTGTTAACTGGTGTCCCCTTAAAGGACCAAGTTCTCCAAGCAGGAGCTCCCTGTCAGGCAATTTCTGAAAAATAAATAGAAGCAGTGCGAGACACTGAACACAACTTCATAGAACCACAGAATAGTATTGGGTTGAAAGGGGTTTAAAGGTCATCTCATGGGCAGGGACACCTTCCACGAGGCCAGGCTGCTCAAAGCCCCATCCAAACTGCCCTTGAACACTTCCAGGGATGGGACATCCACACATTCTCTGGGCAACTTCTTTCAGTGCCTCCAAAGAATTTCTTCTGAATATCTAATTTAAACTTTCTCTCTTTCAATTTGAAGCCATTCCACCTTGTCCTGTCACTACATGCTCTTATAAAAAGTCCCTCGCCCTCTTTCTTGTAGGCTCCCTTCAGGTACTGGAAGGCTGCAATTAGGTCTCTCTGGAGCCTTCTCTTTTCCAGGCTGAACAATCCCACATCTCTCAGCCTTTCCTCATAGGAAAGGTGCCCCATCCTTCGAATCACCTTGGTGGCCTCCTCATTCCAAGAGGCTGATATCATTCCTGCGCTGGGCACCCCAGAGCTGGATGCAGCACTGCAGGTGGGGTGTCACCAAAGCAGGGCAGAGGGACAGAATCCCTTTCCTTGCCCTGCTGCCCACACTGCTTTGGATGCAGGGCAGGATTTGCTCGGCTTTCTGTGCTGCAAGCGCGCCTAAAGCCACAGCCTCAAAAAGGCTTTACTGACACAGCTCTGGAGCTGCTGCTATCAGTGCATGAAAGCCAGTCATGTGTGAAAGGACTGCAGGACCAATTCCAGAATCAAAGGGCTGAGTATATCCAGTTCTGTTTGTTTCTGACAGTACTTTAAACTTGGAAAGTCTGGGAAAAGAAGACATTTTGATTATACACCAGCAGGTCTATGAACAAACCAGCGAGCAGGACTTACAGAGCTCAATCCAGACAGATTTCTTTAGAAGAAAACCATAACATTTGAGTAAAAAAAGGTCAATGCCCACATTTTGGGGTGATGCTTTCACACCCATCCATATACAGAGCTGCACAAACTTTCCACCCCACCCACACAAGTGCACCTCTGCACGTATGTAGCTGCTTACTAACAAAAAGTTACTAAAAATCACTAGTATTAGTATTCCCCATTTCTTCCTTGTGAATTTCACTGAATGCCGAGGTAAGAAACAGTAAAACCCCAAGCGAAGGAAAACAAACAGAACAAGTAAAACTTACATCTGTTGGTAATTCTAGCTCCTCATTGGAATAGTTATGGTTTATTTCAAGTAAATCCTTTGGAAAATATCCAAAATCACTTCCCACCTGCCAAAAAACAAACAAAAAGCTTTAAAGAAGGTTTAGAAATGACATGACTATGTCAAAAATTGCAGACATCAGTCGCAAATCTGTTGAACTGACTCTCAAGTATTCTAAATGAAGTTTAACACAGTGAATAAAAGAAGACCAGAGATACCTTGTTTCAGCAAGAGTTTTCAGTGAGGTTTTATACTTAAATTTCACAACAGCCTTATGAAGTTGGCTTAAGTTTTACTGTTCATGTTTTAAAGCCTGACTTGTAACAAATTATTAGGAGAGTTGGGGAAAAAGCCCAGGCCTTCTGGCTCGTGTGGTTTAACTGCTATTGTGCAAGCACCAGGGGCACTACACGCACCCCAAGGATTTTCTCAAGTAGCAAGCAGAAGAGGATCTTTGACTAATAAGATTTACATCCAGTAACAATATTATAGCCCAAAATATGCCCACTTTGTAACTTATAGAAAAAAAATTTTTTAAAGCAGATTGTAGGGAAATGCAAAATTGTACTCCATGCACTAATCATTTTAAAACCTTTGTGGAAAATATATCCCCCTCTGCAAATGCATTGTTGCTTTTCAGTGCCTGACACAAGCAAAAATCAGTCACAGAATGGTGATTTTCAATGTGCTAAGGCAAGGCAAACAGTGGAAGACAAGAATCTCTCGTATCACTCACCAGATAAGATCTACACAGAGTAGTGCCCTCACTTGAGAATTCTGAAAACAGCTGTCAAGAAGCCAATATTAATAGCATGCAATCACTACACTGATTAGATAATTCAGGTAATTAAAATCTGGTGGAAACACCTAGAAAGGTAAAGAGTTCCTAGACAACCAAAATATCTGGGGGAAAGAAATAAAGCCGATCATTTCCTCAATCATTTGTTACAGAAGAAAGATGACAACTGCCAATTTTCTTGAAGAGTTTGTGTGGGGAGAACACTCAGCTAAAATTCAAATTAAAAAAGAAACTGGGTATGGGATATTAGGGATACACAGATATATTGTTACATCAATAGCACTGAAACAGGCTAACCTTGCCTGAAGCTTTCTGGATTTACAATGATATAAAAAAACACGAAGAAGAAATTAGCATCTAGTAAATAATAAGTTCTAATAACTTTTGGAGGTGTTTGTTTTGATATGCAACACTGATATATTCCAGGACTTCCTTTTTAAACTACTGCTCATTCAGATCTTACCTTCCATAGTTGATCTCTCTGAAGTTAGTTATATGTGTTAAGAAACCCCAAACTGTTCTCTCCTCACCTTTTGTGAACACATATACTCTCTTACTGAAAGCTCATCATGTATGCATGTTTATTATTGGGAATTACCAATGGGAATAGGAAATTCATTTAGACAAGTCCAATCAAAAGCTTGTCTTTGCATGGTACACTAGAGTTTAATTGTAAATTGGCTTATTTCTCTCTCTAAACTTCTACTCTAGTTTTTAATGATCTTCCTGAAAACAAAAGTTGGAACTTCAAAGTCTCCTTACAGACTAATCTCTGTGACAACCATTATAACCAGGCATCACAATCTGAAACTCCTTTATTGCAATCAAAGCTGCTGACCATACAAGTCCTCTGCAGTGACCCAGTTTGCCACTTCTGTGGTTTATAAGCCATATGGGATCTGCCTGCCCAAAATTTCATCTGCTTCTCCCCTTACAAGTCCTCTCTTGTAAGGGGGAAAAAATGCCTCATTGTGCAAATAAAGGAAACATTCATTCTCTACAGACACGAGAGAGGAAAGGCACTGTCAGTGCCAAGTGTATAAGGGAGAAATATCCACTCTCTTCTCAGCTAAAAAGTTGTGCATGGACAAAACATGTGGCTGTGTGTACAGCATCTGGCCCCTTGGTATCCATGTGTGACAGGCAGCTGTGCAGATTCACTGACCAAGAAGCCACACCCTCACACCATCTCTCAGAAAACACACATCTGGGGAAGACGATGTTCCAATCTCTTTAATCTTAAAGCCCACATCCCTATAGCACAGGCATCACAGGTAACTAACTAAAACTTCAGAACACAGGGCAAAGAAGAACTGGTTTGCACCTGCTGAGCATTGGCAGTGTTAACACAGTACTACCCTGACCCTCTGGGTCCTCCAGAAATATTGTCTTCCTGTTTTACCTAATTTTTATACACCGTCTGCTTTTTTACTAACCTATGTACAAGGTTTAAAAACAAAGAAACAAAAACAAAACAGGAAACAACAACACAAAAAAGCCACAATCTGCAGTAAAGTCCATTTCTTGTAATATGAGGCCAGAAACGGTTTTCTCAACCTTGACTGAAACATATTAACTTCATCCCTTTGCCATAAGATTAAATAACAATCTTAAGTGTCTTTGACAAAATATTTTGTGTAAAAGCAGTAGGTTTTACTTGGAATGATCTGAACTACTTTGGGAGTTCTAGACCCTGCTAAAGTGAGGGCAGAGTGCAGGAAAAATGCACAGGAGTCTATAGAACAACTTGATGGTGTAAGCAGTAAGATTGATCCTGAAGAAGAGATTAATTTACAGCAGGAAACTGTGCAGAAGACAATGAGAACACCTGATATGCTCTATCTTTTGGGTTTGGGGGAAAAAAAAAATCAAGTATTTTCCTGCAACTGATGTATTAATGAAATTCATAACGTAAAACAACTATTAAATAATGGTCACAGAATATTCTCCAAGCATTTGGCTTTGCTTTATTATTGAGGTTTAGAGAACTCTGCTAAAAACTACAGGCCATATAATGTACAGAATATATATTAAAGCTGGGTTCCAGAATTTCTTCACATGCAAAATACCCAGTGAACATAGTGCGTGCTCTGTAAGCAATTCAGCATTCAAGACTGGCATCACAAAATAAAGCAGCCATTTTGTCAAAATACAACATGTTTGCTGGCACAAGGAAAAAAAAAAATCAACAATGGTTTGAAAAGGGTGGAGTGAATTAGAAAAGCAAAGGCAAATAAAGTCCAGGCCCAATTGCTATAGATTTTTCAGCCTTGGTGAAAGGCTCCTTTTATTTTCACATTATCTCCCTTCAGGTCAGAAACACTATTGTATTTCTCATGGCTCCTTCAAATTGATTTTGGAATTAGAATCTGTATTTACAACTTGTTTGAAATAAGCCCCAGGTTGCATTAGTTGAAGCTTCTCATACACACATTCCCCTGACCTCTGCTCACACCTGACAAGCAGAACTCCAGTTAGCCCATGATTTCATAGCTTGTATTCTGCCCTAATAAATCCTTTCCTCAAAAAAAACTTTGGGGAATGGAAAAAGGCAGTAGGGTAGATGGATGGGATCAAATCATGCAGACAAAGCCCACATGAAGTCACATGAAGTCATGCAATGAGATCCCAAGAGGGCCATGGCAGAAGGTAACAGGCCTTCTATTGGAATTCTTTTGATGGCAGACCTCACTGGGTAGCCTGGTTTTAATTAGCAAGCAGCGGCTTCCCCCTGGCTCCAAGATTCCACACAGCAGGCACAGCTGGCCTACATAAATCAGGCTGCCCAGCCAAACCTGGCATGGGAAATCAGGCTGCCCAGCCAAACCTGACACAGGAAGTCACACTGCAGGAGAAAGACCCCAGTGCTATCAGTGAGTGATGGAAGGGGGCAGCCCTGCCAGTGTCCTACTCAAAATAAAAAAGCAGGCACCTCTGACCCTGCTGCAGTGCTTCCACGCTGGCTGTTGCTGTGTTATGATTAATGCAGCAGCAGTCAATCAAAGAGGGAGAAAAGAAATAAAGGTTATAGCCACCAACCAAAAGGAATCAGTCTGGCAGCACTGCCCTAAAAGGAGCACTGAGAATCATGTAACACAGCTAAAAAATGACAACAAATAAAATGGAGCTTTGCAATTGTTTCCGACTTGCCAGCTGCAGCTTTTACTTGCTAAACTCAAAGCAAACATCCTTCTAACTTGTA
This sequence comes from Thryothorus ludovicianus, assembly GCA_013397245.1. Taxonomy (NCBI): domain Eukaryota; kingdom Metazoa; phylum Chordata; class Aves; order Passeriformes; family Certhiidae; genus Thryothorus; species Thryothorus ludovicianus. The sequence continues at coordinate 2,557,169 of VZTB01004761.1, forward strand.
GACACACCTAACTGTTGCATGAGCTGCCTATCAGTGAATAATTAAACTGAGTATTAGCTCAGCAATTACCTTAACCTGCTGTCTGATCTTGTAGCCTACATTGTACCTTGTTAGAAGATGCAAAATTGGCCCCACGCTGCCACTCCGCATCTCGAGAACTGGCAGCCCTGGAAACCTGTACCAGCTAATTACCCAGATTATTTATGGCACAGTACATGTCAGAAGGGAATTACCTGCATGATAGAATTATTAACTCTTCTTTAACCACTTGCTGCAGTTTTTCTATTCACTTCTATATTGTTCTAATTGGATTCAGCTCCTACTGAGAGCTTGGCTGCCCACGCCCAGCCTGATGTGGTTACAGAAAGTGATACATCCCGATTTTCACTAAACCCACAGTCAACACCCTGATGTGGTTTCAAGCACCTTAGACCACTGACAAAAATAATTATCCTTCGTAGAAGACTAGAGTAAGAAAGGAGCACGAAGTAAACATTTGGACACTAAAAAGGATGTAGGGGAAACAGGGAGGAAGCAACAGGGACTAGGTCTAAGCAACCTCTGGATTGCCAACATTTTCAAGGGAAGCCCATAAAAACTGCACTTCCTCCATGGTATCTTAGCTCTGCCTCTGCCAGGCAAATAAGGCCCTTATGAAAGTCAAGAGGTGCTTTCTATGAAGTATGGGGGTGCTCCTTCTCCATTAGCAGAAGCCTCTCAGATTGTCCAAGGACGCTGACTCAGACAAGGCCACTACTCTGCAAGGTGCAACAGCACAGCTGAGAGGGACAGACCTTTTAAAAATCAAATTTACCTTAATCCTTTCTAGTTCTACTACTTATTTTTCCTCCAACTCGGCATGCAGCTTAGATAAAAGGGGGAAGAAGGCAGATGAATATTAGGATGAGAAGCACAATTAAAGCATACACATGCAGCAATCTTTAGCAGGATTACAGAGTGCAAGATGAGACCACGTCATGGGAAAACACAAGCACAGGCTTAAGCCTCCCTAAGTGAGAAGGGAGTCTCAGCTTCCAGGTAGGCCTGCGGCCACCACCACTAATAGTGATGCAATAGGAGGTTTTCAACGCAAAGGCAATTTTCTAACAGTTTGTAGACACATTAGTACTGCCCACTTTTCACAGCACTCAGGTTTGATCAAACCTCATCCCACTTCCCAACGGCATCATGACAGAGCAGCACTCGCTGTGCTATTTAACCATGTTCAAAACTCCAAGCATTCTCTTAAAAGGTAAAAGGAATGGAAACAGATTACCACGAAGAGCAAGAAGAAGAAGTGCTTTACAGTACTTACGCTTCCAGCCCAAAGCTCAGTCGATTCTCCTATTAGTTTATAATATACATACACTGCTTCTCCCTTCTTAAAATTTACAAAGCGACAATCCGGACCTTTAAAATCCCGCATGGCCTTCCCTCGGCACATTAACACTGTCCAAAGAAAATAAAGAGAGGAGTATGACTTAAAAAATAATTTACATGAAAAGTATCTTTGCTAACTGGCAGTAAACAAGACCTCCTCGCATACACCGCTTTGCTATTTTCCAGATTAGGTCAAGAGATAAGAACCAAATTGAAAGTATAACTAAAAGATTTTTAGCTATAATTAACCCAAACACATAAGCCAAGTTTTAGCTTAAAAAAAAACAAAAAAAAACCAACAACAACAAAAAAGCAAGTAATAGCTAAGAAAGAAAAGCAGGCATTCTGGTCAAGACAAGGGTTTGACAAAGCACTGGAGAACTACACTTCAGGGGTGCGCTATGAAGCTAATTACTAATGTTAAATCGGAAAGATGACATCTGTGTCCTAGCGAATCGATCCTGAAATTATCCCAGAGAACACCCAGAGAGCGAGTTTATCACGAGAGGGCTTTACAGGGGAGGAAAAAGCCAAACGCGGAGCTGCGGGGATCCGAAAACTTGGCGGAGGAGCGAGGGACGGCGCGCGTGGGCGCCGCGTTCCCGTTTCCCCGATTCTCCCCAGCTTCCGAGCCAGAGCCGGCGGAAGGAGAAGAAGGAAGAGCCTTCGGAAGGCACCTTCGCCCACAGCCCCCTTGCCGGGGCCGTGCCCGCCGCCCCCACTCACTGCTGCACTCCAGGTCGGCGCAGCGCTTGCGCTCGGCGAAGCGGCGGCCCCGCTCGGGCCCGGCGGCGGGCGGGAGGGCGATGTGGCGGGGGAGGGACGAGCCGGGCCCCGCCGCCGCTGCCGCGGGAGGAGGGCAGCGCACGGACCCTCCCTCCCTGCCGCCGGCGTCCCCATCCCGATCCCGAGGCGGCCGCCCTGCTCATCGCTTCGCAGGCCAGAAGAAAAGGAAGGTGCTGCCCCTTATTTGTGCGGGTCTCCGTAGCTGAGGATCGCTGGAGTAACAGGAACCTACAGAGAGAGTGTAGATGCCGCCCTGTAAGGACACGACAGATCCCAACTGCAGCTGGCTGCTCTCCCTCCTGCCCCGCCGAGCAGTTCTTATCTCTGCTGGAGAGGAGCAGCCGCCACTTCCCCGGTGACCTCCGAGAGTTTGAGGTCGCACCTGCGGTGCAGCAAGCGGAGGAGTTCATTCACCCGTGATCCCACCGGGGAAAGTGCTGGGTTTCGCAGGGAGCAGCCGAAAGCGATTCCCCGACAGGCCTGTCCTTGCCCGTCCGTAGCCGCAGCCTCCCCTTGCTGGTGCATTTTAACTGCTGAGTATTTGCAAGCCGAAAGATGTGCTACTCACAAGTGTGTCTGCACATACCTTTGCCTTTTTTTCACATCCATCACCTTAATATTGCATTGGAGACCCAAAATGGCAAAATGACAGCAAAAGTCACAATGCAGATGAACAAAGCTTTTCTCTTTCTCAGGCCCATGTTATTTATTCAGCACAGTAGCCTGAGCAGACTAAGAGAATAGAAGATGCAGCTAAGAAAGAACAGGTGGCATAAGAGAATCCTCTTGCTGGTGAATCAAATGACCAAATTTTTCGTATTTTTTTCTACATTGAAGAGCAAATTCTGAAGCTGCTCCTAAAAAGAATAGGCACTCACAGAACTGATAGTCAAGGTGAATAATTCTACCTTTTTCTTTCTTTTTCTTTTTTTTTTTGTGCTTGTCAAAGCAGCTGAGGGTTTTTTCAAGAGCTTTTTAAGAGCCCTTTTAAATGCTACATCTCAAGAATTAGCATGTTGCTAATTGCATGTGTTCCTCTTGCATCCTCATGCCTATTGATTTTTGCTCCAGACTCTGATTTCCAGTCTCATTGTACGAGGCCTTTGATCCAGTTACTGCTGTGTAATCTCTGAAAAATGTGTCTTTTGTTTTCAGCCCTCACCTAGAGCAGTTTAATATTTTAATCACACTATGAAAAAGTGTCAAGGTAGAAGCAGGTGTCGGAACCTCTTTGCCCAGCATCCCATGGACACCTTGGCATTTCTTACAGTCCTGTGTATCCCCAGGACCCACATGCTACAGGAATGCAATGATTCATTCACCCAGTGCTCATGTATGTTCTCCAGGCCTAGTGCAGCACAGGAGCTGTAGCTTTCCTGCAATTTTGTTGACATTTGTGCATTTCACATCTTAGAAAATGAGGTGATACCTATTTGGCATCACTGATATTGGCTGATTAAAAGCTCTAAGAAAGCCTAACTCAGAAAATGTAGAAGTTTGTCACAGTTTACAATATGGAAGTAAATACATGCAAGCCACATTTTATGATATAACTGTATGAGTGAAAGATAAGCTTTCTTCCCTCAACATTAATATATCCTGTTGTGTAATGCCCACATTGTTAGGTCCAATTTCTTGTGAAGAAAGAGCTGTTTGGATATTTTCCATCAGTACAAATTATCAAGCTTATCTTTATGAAAGACCAAGATAAAAGGTATTAGTGTCTGTGGTTGTAAAGACAAGGGCAAGAAAGGGAGATGTGAAGAAAAACAAGATCACACACTTGTATAAGTCACTGCCTTTATTGTACAATAACGAGTAGCTTGTAGTTGATACATATACACAAGTTTACCACTGCAAGTGTCAAGTATTTCCTACAATTTCAAATATTTCAGGGTGATAATGTAGCCACTTATTAACATACCCAGCTTTCCTCAATGTGTGAAAGAAAATAAAAGTATTTCACCTAGTGCAATTAAGATATTTCAGGCAAAATTTCCTTCCAGTAGTCTTCAACCCCAATCTTGGAAACATGATTTCAGCTATGAGTGTAGTCCCACTGCACATGAGGTATCTAATATTCACTCTTACAAAGCAGTTCTATCTCTTCTGCACTAAAATACCTACCAAAGTAGCTGATACCCATTAATAAGATCAGTTGGCTAAGTTTACCTAAGAATCAGGAAACACTCACTTATGTATGACACAGGAAAATAAGAATAACAAGCCAAAAGTAAATGTCCTGTCATGCAAACCTGAGAATTTTAATTTTTTTTAAAAAAAAGAAGATAAGTTTGATTCTGAAATTAGAATACTGAGCTAATAGAAGATCAGGAGTGTTGTAGGAAGTGACATCAAACTTGGGGAACACCAGTGATCAGTGAGGCAGTCACATAAGGTACAAATAATAAATGACAGTCAAAGAAGATGGCACTGATAAAGATGTGGTGCTATGTAACAGTTTATTGTTGTCAGTCAAGTAAGCTAATTATCCATTAATAATAATACTTATGAACAGAAATGCTGGCCTTTATTGGAAGAACACAGGACTAAAAATAAAGAAAAAGCAAAAGGAAACTTCTTCTATCCCTACACTGATTTATTAAATACCATGTTAAGGTATGATATCGAGGTTTAAGTGTTTAAATGCTGCAAACAACTCTTCTGCCTTGCACTATTCCCAACACTGGTTATTGATCACAGCTGAACCAGGACACTGCCATCACATGAACCTTTAATCTGAGCCAGTTTATTATTTACTCACCCTCCCATGCCAGGGCAGGTCAGGAAAAAAAAAAACAAACAACAAACTAACAAAACTCTGTGAGATCTTAAGCGGCAAACTGGACTTTACACACATCAAAACAGCCCAGAGCAAACTCGGTTCCAAAGTGGTTTAAAGAAACGAGTTCCAGCACGAATTTGTACAAACCAGATGCTGCGGCTAAGGCAGACAGATTCACAAAATCCAGGGACTCTGTGGGAGCACGGGCAACACTATTGCTCTACAACACACGGGATTTTGATCCGGAATCTTTTCCTTCTGTAGACCGTTCTGCATTTCAGAGGAACAGGAAAGGAGCAATACAGCTAATGGCAGGAGTCCAAGGAGGAGCTCACTAGTTGTCCTGGGTTGATGCTGAATTTTATCCCCATTCATCTGTTTAGCTCAGAAATAAGTTTTGCACTTTTAAAACTGGATCTGAGAGTGAAGGAGAAGCAGTGGAATGTCTGAGGTGGTTGTTTTTAAAACATAACGATCAGAGTTTTCAGCTTTCCTACACACATGGCCTGTGCTGTCTGCAGTGCGTGTGGTGAGAGAGAGCTCTCCTTTGCTTTTTGTTTGTTTTTGGCTGGCTGAGGCAGAGAAGTTCTCCAGATTGTGGCTTTTTTCCTTTTTTTTCCGTTTTCCCTTGGAAGTGTTTGAACCTGCTCTGGACTAAACACCCCAAAGGGCCCCAGGAGCTCCCACCTGTGTCCCACCGGGCCTGGCCTGGGCCCGGCCTTTCCCAGCCCTGAGGGACCGACAGCAACTGAGCCGAGCTACAGCCACGGGAGAGACTTTCTGAATTTGGCATCTCTGCAGGGCAATTGAATTAAAGAAATAAGAACATTGATCTAATATCAATGGACAAAGACTCTCTAACAGTTTGGAGTTAGAAAGTGTATGTTTATTCGGCTGGGCAGTGCGTGGGATATCTCCCTAATGCACA
>VZTB01004761.1:2563376-2592464 GCA_013397245.1 Thryothorus ludovicianus
AGCTGGGGGAGGGGGCCGTTCAGATTTGCTTCCTAGACGGAACCTCATCCGGAGGTGTCTTCCCAATTTTGCCCTAAACCAGGACACTAGTTTTCTTTTAGAGCAACCAGTGCAGCGTGCTTTCATGGTGGTACACGTTAGAAACAAACAAGTCTCAGCCGCACTGCTGCACACACCCAGAGCTGCCCATCGGGCGGCACCCCTGACTCCCTCACTCCCCCATTCCCCAATTCCCACACGCAAGCGCCGCGCAGGCCCCGNTGAGGAGGATGAGGAGGTGTCGGCGGTGGTGAGGAAGAGAAGGAGGAGGAGCCCCGCCACTCGGGCGGCCTTGCAGCCGCCCCTGCGCCTGCCCTTCCTGCCGCCGCAGCCGGGTAAGGGCGAGCGTTTGCGCGTTCTCCGGGTGAGCTCCTTCGTGCTGCCGCGGGAATGCTGGCGCAGAGTTTCAGCGTCTGTCCGCCAGCTGGTCTGCTAGCGCCTGGAGAGAGCTCCGAAATAACCATACTTAGGTTATGAGGCAGCGGTGTGCCCTTGCGGGCAGGAGGGCCCGTGGTATCATTGCCAGCAGGTCGAGGGAGGTGATCCTGCCCCTCTGTTCAGCCCTGGTGAGGCACATCTGGACTGCTGTGTCCAGTTCTGGGCTCCTCAGGACAGGAGAAACATGGAGCTCCTGGAGAGAGTCCAGCGGAGGGCAGCGCGGATGATTCGGGGTCTGGAGCATCGCTTCTGAGAAGAGGCTGAGGGAGCTGGGCTTCTTTAGTCCAGAGAAGACAAAGGGGATTTCATTAATGCGTACAAATATCTCAAAGGCAGGTGCCAAGGGGATGATGCCAGACCTTTCAGTGGTGCCCAGCAGCAAGACATGGTGTGATGGCCATAAATTAAAGCACGAGTTTTACCTCAGCATGAGGGAGACCTTTACATTGAGGGTGGCAAAACACTGGAACGGACTGCCCAGGGAGGGCATGGAGTCTCCCTCTGGAGACTTAAATCCCACCTGGACATGTTCCTTTGTCACCTGCTCCAGGTGACTCTGCCTTAGCAGGGGGTTGGACTGGTGATCTCCAGAGGTCCCTTCCAACCCTAATGGTTCTGTGTTTACCTGGCTTGCCCATTGTTTGAGTTATTTCTCTGCCTACAGCATCCAGGTAGGAGGTGTCTTGGTGAGCTCTTCGTGTGCCTTGCAGGTGGCTTTTTATGGATGAGCATTGTTGTAGGGTCATACAGCCTTAAGTTTTAAACAGACTTCATGGGAATGAAGTTTCAGTTTCATGCTGGTTTCAGTATAAATTGAACTACTATTGATGTAAAAAGGCCAAGTGGCCTCTTTGCAGCCTTGTGCTCAAATGAGAATAATTCTCTATGTTTATCTTTGTAGGAATTGCTTAGCCTTTGGTGCTGGAATGGTTTGTGTGCATGCAAATGTGCAGCACCATGGGATCACACAAATTTAGGTGATGATTAAGAAGTCAAGAGCGTAGTCCCCCAAAATATGACAGAATGTACTGTGAAGTTATCAAAGCACCATGGCTCCCTGATTCTAGTAGGGCAGTAGTGTGATATAATTGGCTGTTCACTGTTTCAAATGAATGGAAATTGCAAGCACAGCTATGTGCTGCTTATGGAAAATGCCATTTCATATCACATTTCCAGCTTTTCCCATAGTCTTGATTCCCTATAGACTAACAGGAGTGTTTATTTTCAAAACCACAGAGCTTAAGATGACTCTCTGTAGTGTCCATACAGGAAAGACTCTGAAATGGAGAGCCTGTGGCTATCTGAATAAGGGCTGTGACATCTGTGAGCTCAGTTGATTTTTTTTTTTGTTTATTTGGAGTTTTTTGTTTTATTTAGTATCTTCCAATGAACACAAGCTAAACTTCAAGAAGAGCAAGGAAGCGTGTTTAAGTTACATTCAGGATGCCTTGCTCCAAAAGCAGTGGAAAAGGGCTGCAGAGTTCCTGACCTGCTATATTGAGTCCCTAGAAAAGGACTATTCCAGAGAACATGTTGGTCCATCAGAGGTAAGCCCATGTTCCTTATCTGTGTTCTTTTGCATTTGAAAAAATTCTTGCAAAGCAGCATCCATATACTTCAGGACCAATGTTTGTCTTATTTAGCTAATCATTAGCTTAAAATCAAGCTTGATTTTTCTTTTTAAATAGATCCTTGACACAACAGAAGAAAACTTGACTTTGTGTAAGTTCACTCCATCGGCAGTGTATCTATGGAAAGTCAAAGTAGTTTTCTAAAATGGAAAAATAGTGAATGTTTTTGGTTCTGGAATGCCATCAGTCAGAATCTGCAAAGCTGGTGCCTTATTTATGTTGTTACCAGCTCTTCCACTAGCTGCAAAACTCCTTGCAGCAGGTGAGACAGAAGCAGGGGGAAGGAAAAGGATCAGAGCTTTTAAATAAATGGAGTACTTGAATATGACTGGCTTGCAGACCTTGGGAACAAGTTGTGGAGCTCCATCAAATTGGAAATAATCTTTGCTATTAAGTTCAAAGAGTTGTGTATGCCTGGTGTCTTAGTGGGGTCATATCAAAGAAGGTAATTTTTCGGTGAAGGGAGGAGGAACCCTCTGGCATGCAGTTTTCATAAGCTCTTCTGGAGTGCTGCATTTATAATGAGCAATTCTGAGCCACCCACTGAATGACTCTACACGTCCTACTGGATGAGTAAGTAGGTTACTATAGCAGTAGGTAATGCTTTGTAGTATTTTTTTACTGGCAGTTCAAATGTACATTTTTCACATCCTACAGTAACTATAAGTTTAGTAAGACTGTATATATACAGTGGTGTCTCTTGCCATTTTTGTACTAAAATTGGTTTTGATTTTCTTTCTCTTCATTAACAGATGATTTGGAGAATAGGAACTGAAATTTTGTGGCATCATTCCCAAAGCAGTATGAAAGAATTCAACTGTTTCATGGAACAAATGAAAACTTTAGGAGTAAAAAGGTACTTGAAGGTGAGTGTGCTTAAAGCAGCCCTGATGATTTTTCACATTTACCTGAACACTTACTTGAATATTAATTTCCAAATCTCTTTTGAAATGTACTACTGTCATTAGTGTAAAAAAAAACTCAAATCAAACATTTGAATTACCAATTGCATAATATTTGAAGGTCATTTTATACTTAACCTTATTTCATTTGGTCTGTTTGATGACAGATGCATATTCTCAGTCCTTAGAAGTGCTTAAAAACCCTTTAATTAAGCTTTTAATTTGAATTTGAAACAGTCAAATTTATTTTCATGCATGTCCCAATGGCATGTAAATACAGGTAATTACCTGCCAGGTTTTATTTCCAATCTTTAATTTGACCACTGTGCTCCTGACTAAACATTTGTCCTTAAATTTTGCCTCATTACCCTCTCACTTTTTGAGTAGCTAATCTGATTATAAAACTATGTTGTGCACACCTGTGTCACACAGCTGTAGGGGATTTTTTATGTTTTTTTTTCCTTGTGGTGGCTCATTCAAACCTATATTGTTTTGGTTTTCTTGGCTGTTTCCTCACTTAGGATGGTGCTTTTATTCTGTTGTTAAAGGTCTTCAAAAGAAGTTCCATACAAGAGTTTTCTGGAGCTAACTAAAGGTTTAGGCTTTTATCTTATGATGCCCAATCAACGTGGTAGGGTGGTAGGACATCCCTCTTTCAGGTGCTCTGAAAAATCAGCAAATGCAGCCCAGCTGGGTTTCCTCAGGTCATTTTTAGATCTTCTGAAATAGGTACAGCACTTGTTAAAGAGAAGCAGGTTTTTGAGACAACACAAGTTATTTAGATTCTTCATTAGATGTGTTGGCAGTATTTTTTATGTATATAAGAAAAAGTCTCCTCTTTCTCTGCACCTGTGTGTGGGACTTTGCTGTGTTGCTGAGAATCTCTGCATTCGAGTGTGAAACGCTGTGGTTTGGACTCTTTGGGTTGCAGGTCTGCTTGGAGCATGTCTTTCATCTCCTCTGTAATGGGCAAATAGATGAAGCCTACCAGAACCTGTCCCTGGCAGAAAGCTGGAGGTTTGGAGAGCAAACAGCCATTCAGGATAAGGAAATGAAGCTGATTCAGGCTTACAGGGGACTCTTGGACTACTGTAGCTGGTCTAAGCAGAAGAACATCCTGTTAGAGCGTGGTAAGTGTGTTTTGGGCTGAGCTGTAGCTTCAGCTTGCTCCTGCAGGTGCCATGGTTTGCAATGATAGCTTTTCCTTTCCTAGACTTCAGTATGTGGTGATGTGGCTGGCACAGAATTCTGTATCAACAGTGATGCTGGTGCCAAAATAGCACTTTCTGAAGTGCCCTGAAATGCTGTTCTGAAACTTTTTCTCCCCGTGTCCAGCCAGCATCACCTAAAATAATGATCAAAAGAATGCATTTCCTTAGAACAGTGGCTTAATAGGTGTGCAAATGCTTGGTTGCTGCTGGAATGTTAAATGATAGCAAAGCCCTCAGCATTTGTGTTTGAATTTAAATTTCCTTAAAGATGTGGGAGTTGCTCCATGTGTCACATCTGGTTCTATATATACCTACTGGCAGTGTTTTATCACTTACACTAGATCTCTGTTTCTCTGAAAACTAGATTAGATTGCATTATGGACCTTGTGTTGGTAGCATCTTCTTTTGGAGTCTTACTCATTGTGCTCCATAAGTTGAAATTGATTATAAATTTGAATGAGGAACAGTGAAAATTTCTTCTTTCAGTACTGAAGAGTTTTTTCTTAAAAGCTCTCTGACTGGAGTCCTTGCTTAGCAAAATATGATCATCTCTTAGGTGCAGCACTTCAAGATCCCTGTGCTTGGCAGAGTTAATAACTTTGTGACCTTCCTTTGTGTTTTGGTAGGAGAGGATGAATTTTCAGACTTGGCTGTTGAGCAGGAAATGCACGGTTACTTTCGGAAGGCAGCAGTGAACTTGAAGGAGATTATTAAAATACCTGGAGTCTGGGACATCTTTGTGAAATGCTATGTGGATGTAAGGGCATGTTTTACAGATGGCTTCCTTTTGTGTTTCCCTATCTGATTTTCATTAAGATGCCCATATGCAGATTATTTTCTTTGTGTATGAGTGAAAACAAAGTATTTCAAAAGCGACACGTTTGTATGTGTGTGTCACTGGCTTTGGTATAGAGCAGAGTGTACTGGTAGAGCTGCAGAACCTGAGCAGAGTACAAAAAGAACTTTTATCTGTGCATTGTCAAGAAAAAGAAATAGACGAGCAGCTTACATGTTTTGTTTTTGTGGTGCTGCAGAAATTGGAGCATAGCTGCTTTAGTTTAAAATTCCTGAAAACACTTGCTCTGATTTTTGGCAGGGCAGTGTTTTCTCTGGATACACAAAATGTTAGAGATGCCAAATATGCAGCACCTCTGTGTTTTGGTTTGGGTTTTTTAAATGTGTGCTTAGAATTTGTAATTAAGAATTAATGATTTTAAAGAGATGTTTTACTTTTTATAAACACTGATAAGCTCTGTCTTCTCTAAGCACGTCTTAAAAATTTCCCTTGCTTCTGGCATCTGCCAAGTTCTGTCTTTAGAGATATGGCAGGTGCCTTCAGCATCTCTTTCCAGCAGGAAAGTGATGGCAATCCTTTGACAATTAAGTGGGTGTTAAGGCATTTTCCTCCCAGAGCAGCTTCTGTGTGTTAATTCTTGTCTCTCTGTGCTGAGAGCAGCCAGTGAAATTAAGACAGCTGGGTATCTAATTATCTAATATGCATTATCATAAATGCTCTGCATATGCAGACTGGGCTATTGGATGGCTCTGTGGAAGTCCAAAATTAGTTGGATTAGTTGGAAGAGTTTGGTAGCCTGTATCTGATAAACTAATGCTGAACTTACCTTGCAGTTGTTGGAATTCTACGGAGACCACAACGAAGCCCGCCAAGTGTTGAATGAATATGCCTACAACTCCAAGTTCCCTGCTAACCCCAATGCTCATGTCTACCTTTGTCAGTTCCTCAAGAGGCAGGGTGAATCAAAGAAAACCCTCATATCTGCACTGAAGGTAGGTACCCCTTAGGAGATACAGACTGTGTCAGTCACGTGGTGGTCTGACAGCGTGCTTGAGCTCTGTTACATTATTTATCCTGTTGTATTTATTCTTTGTGGAAAGTGAAGGGTTAGAGGGAAGTGTGTGGGAGGGAGCAGAATCCCTTACTTGAATTCCAGTTCTTGTCTTGCCTTTAACTGGTACATCATATCACTTAAAGTCAGTAAGCAAGCTCAGAGAACATGTTCACGTGGTTCCAAAAGTCTGTATCAGCAGTCTTGCATAGCATGCATTGATTTCTCTTCCAGCTTGATCTTTTCAATATTGTACAAATCATTAAATGCCTGCTCTTTCACATATTGATCCTATCTAGCAATTAGTTTCTTTGCTTGTTTTCAATGAGCTGTGCATTAAAGCTAAAAGTTAATGTCTGCTGGTTGTTGGCAGACATGCCAACAACTTGACTTACTGGGTTAAGCTTTTAAATTCCTGCTTTCCTTGTCCTCCGTACTGCTTGCAAACCGTGTTTTGCCACTTGATGGCACTAATGTGCTTTTGGTAGTGCAAGTGCAGTTTAAAAACAGGTTTGTGAGGCTGTTTTTTATTTTTAGACTTTAAAACTGTAGCAGATTTGTATGAAATTCTCCTCAGTGCATTTTAGCAGTGGCTTTAGACATGAACCTCTTACAAAACAGAGATAAATCTTAAAAGTGGTTTGATAAGTCCAGAAACTGATCCAATGCACAGAGCAGTGGACAGGGGAGCTAGAACTGTCCTAGGGAGAAAATGACATTGCATTCAGAAAAAGAGACACTGGATATGGATTTGGGCTGCTCTTTCAGAATATTGTATTTGCCACATGCAGTGTTTGTCAGCAGCCATCAAAATATTTTATCCCTGTTGTCACAGAGCTGTGTCACAGATGTGCAAAATGGACCTAGAGGTCCATTCTTTATATCAAGGCACCAGAGTACCTTGCTTAATTTTAATTATTGCTTAATTTTCTGAACTAAAAACACCCAAAGCTTTGAAGCCTGTACTTTTCTTGGTCAGGTAGAAGTCTTTAAAAAGTCTTTCACATTGAAATTACCTCTCTGGTTTTGTCTTCTGTTTTTCAGATCTTGCATGATATTGTTCCTTCTCATGAATTAATGATAGATTTTAACACCATGCTTCAAAAATCAAGTAAGTCTTCACCTTTTTTCATTTCATTTATGGTAATTCACAAAAGTATTCTGGATTATCCTACAGCCTTCTTTCTGCTTTTGAGAGTAGTTTTGTTTCTTAAGAAATAATCCCAAAAAATCAACTCAGATCCCAACTTTCCAATCACTAACCTCTTAGTTGGATGTATGAGCAGTGATTTATAAACTTGTGTTAACAAATGCCTTTCTTATTTTAAAGGCTGAGCAAAGGGAAGGCACAGGCAGGATCTCAAAAATAATTTTTTTAGGTGCTCTACTCTGAATTCCAAGATCTTCATTCCATTTTTGGGATCTCTGTTTTATTTAGTATTTTTTTTTTCTTGGAATAGATCTATTCTTTAGTTCATTGCTACTGATCAAACAACAAAATTTCCCTTTTTTATTTAAGAGAATATTATCTTCAAGCTGGTAGAAAAGTCTTCCAATTTGAAGACTACTTTTTTTCCATGATGATCAATTGTATTCCAAGCTGTCTGTCTTCCTGTGGCTTGGTATGTCCCAGCAGGTCAACAGACTGGTGAAATGTACATGAATAAAGATTGTTCTCTCCTGATATGACGAGCATTAATGGCTTTAAACTGAGAGGGGGAGATTTAGAAGAGATTTTGGCAAGAATTTCTTGATTGTCAGGGTTGTGAGGCACTGGCACAGGTTGCCCACAGAAGTTGTGGGTGCATCATCCCAGGAAGTGTTCAAGGCCAGGATGGATGGGGCTCTGAGCAACCCCATCTGGTGGAAGGTGTCCCTGCCCAAGGCAGGATGGTTGGAACTGGATGATCTTTAAGGTCCCTTTTCAGGGTTGGAACTTGATGATTTTTAAGGTCTTTTCTAACCCAAACCATTCTGATTCTTCTTCGGGAAGGGGAAAAATAGACCTTTTGTCTGAAACCTCCCTTTTTCAGTTCATGTGTGACACATTTGCCAACTTTTCATAAGTATTGAGAACAATCTTGAGTTTTTAAAGAAATTTATATCAATAAACATGAATTATGTTTAAAGTAGCAGCATGGGGGGGCAGAATGGAGAACTGTATTTCACTTATGCCTTACTAATGGATTCATTCTGATCTGTGTAATTCATTAATCAGCCTTATCTTTTTTCAGAGAAAAGAAAAAAACGTCGGCTGGGCCTAGAAGTTATTTTTGCAGCCTTGGATTATGCTGGCTGGAAAGAAAATGCAAAAGCATGGAGCTGTTTGGGGAGACAGCTGAAACAAATTGTAATGTGAGTAGCACTGATACAGTTGTTGAAACAAATGTGTCAAGTTACATTACACCTTTGGGCACTCAGCACAGTGACCCCCCTGTGTGCTCTGACTTTTCCTTCATTTTTGGCTTTCGTACACGACTTCAGAGTATCTTGAAATAAATACTGGGCATCTTGATCACTGTATGGGAATGTCACTTCCCTGTTGCAGATAATTTTATAGAATCCTAAAATAGTTTGGGTGGGAAGGGGCCTTAAAGATCATCTTGTCCCAGCCCCCCTGCCATGGACAGGGACACTTCCCACTAGAGCAGNCACTCCCAAAGCTGCTCTGTCCCTCCCCTCTGCAACTGGATGGGGAGGGAAAACAAAGTGCTCAAGGGTTGAGAGAAGGATAGGGAGAGACCACTCACCAAATGCTGTATTGGGCAAAACAGACTCAGGGCTCACCATCAGTGAAGAATTTCTTCCCAATATCTAATGTGAACCTGTCCTTTGCCAGTTTAAAGTCATTCCTCCTTGTCCTGTCTCTGCCTGCCCTTGCTAAAACCCCCCCTTCATGTTTCTTGTAGGTTCCCTTGAGGGGCTGGGAGGAGTTTGTGTTGCTGAAATGCTTGGTTTAAGGGCATTATTGCCTAACAGTAATAACTGTTTGGGATAAGTTAGCCTTTGAGTATGCCTGGAGTAACACAAACCTTTCCTGAGGACAAAGCTACCCCTTCATACTACTCATTTCTTGACAAACTTGGAGAAACTTCCATGTTACTATTGACAAACTGGCACACGAGTGAAAGGCTTGCTTCATTTTGCACCATCATCTTGTTGTTGCCAAGGCTTAATAAGACTGCTAGAGTTCACTTCCAGCCTCACAAGTCTTGCCAGGAATTAAAAAAAAATTTTTAGTTTTATTTAAAAATGTTTGTATTAGTGTTTTGGTTTTTGGTATAAAGTCAGTGTGTCTATGTTGGCAGTTTAGGAGATTTGCAGAAAGCTGATGATAAAATTCACTGTCTCCTAATAATCTTTCTGTTACAATTTAACCTTTTCTGTAACTTGTTTAACCTTTTTCCAGCTCTGAGAAGCATTTTGATTGGATCAAGCAAGAGTGGAACTCCAGGAAGGATTGGTGGCCAGCCTTCCATTTTAGCCGTTACTTGGCAAAAAGCAATTGGCAGAAAAATAAAAGCCTTTCATATGAAAAAGCTCTGGTGGCTGGAATCCTGCTGGGAAAGGGTATAATTCTTTTTTCTTTTCACTTTATAGAACAGAAATAATGTCCAGTTCTAGCCCTAATAACATGGGATGCAGCTGACTTGCAGCCTGAAAGAAATGCAGTTTCTTTCTTCTAAGAAAGATTCTTGTCTTTGGAGCTGAGCATGAGAGGTGTTTAAGTTGGTTTGATATTTAACAGTGAAGCAACTGGTCTTATTGTGGTTTAGAATTCAGTTTTATCTGGCCTTGTTGAGCAGCCCCAATACTGCTTGTCTTGTCTGACTTCAAACCATAACTCCAAAAATGCACAACACCCTCCTGTGGGCATATTGTGAGGGCTGCAGGAAGTTTGCTTGCTGGCTGCCAGCCTAGGCAGTGTCAGCAATACTGGGGGTCAGCTGGTCATTAAGGACCATGGGGATGTTATAATGCAGAAATGAGGAAGGAGCATCTGGGATGAAAACCATCAGCAGTTTGGGAAGAAGATGGAGATCATTACCTGTTCAGCAGCGTGATTTGAAATGCTGCCAAAACCAAGAGGATCAGGCCAAGAATCAACTGCTAAACTGAGAATGGGAATATGGTGTGGAGACAATGGCTTGTACACTGGTTTGGACTTCTTGCTCTTTGTCAGCTTTTCTGTAACTTTTTCTTCTGCCCTTCATAGAACAATTTCTCATATTGGAAGCTTTTTGGATATTTTTTGTTTTGCTTTCAGTAGTACCAGTATATATCTCCCTTTTATTTCCAGATAATAATGAAACTTGAATGAAGTTTCAGTACTTACTGGTGTCAATGTGAGCCTCTATTTTCCTTGCAGAGCATAATAAATTAATGTATGATATCAGTACTGCTTTACAGTCTTGAAATTTTACGTTCTGATCTAATTTGCAGAGCTAAAATGAAAGATAAAGTATTTTGCAAGATAATAGGCATTTAGATACATGTAGAATGTTTACTGGGCTAAGTGAGGATAGATTATTTAACACTGCAGTTACACCTCTAATGAGCATGTATTGGATTTTAATACCTTTAATTACTGAAAAGCTTCTTAGCTGTTTACATATTACTGAAACAGTGAAAGCATTTTGTATCATGGTATAACTTAATGTTGTTTATTTTCCTTTCCTTAGATTGCAAATACTTTAAATATGTATCACACCAAGGCTGCAAAGCTCAGCTGAAAAGGTTTCGGATGCTGAAGAAGTTTGTGAACAGGCACAATCCTGTCTGCCTGAGAATACGTAGTCCTCCAGATTCCTCTGTTCAGCCTCGATGAGAAGATGTCCATAAGGTTCTTGGTTTACTTTTTCCTCTTTGTAAACCTGACTTCTATGTTGGTGCCACTCCAAGACTTCTAGGCAGACCCTACTGACTCAAAACTAGACTTTTTAAAAAATATATTTATGTAAAAATGCTTAGGTTTGTATTTATTTTATAATAAAATGAATATCAATCAACTGATAATGTCAAAATATTTCTGTAATGTTACTCTCATATTTGTGTGAAATGCAAACAATGTTGATTTCAAATACATCTTGAAAGAGCAGAGGCACAGAAATTCTGAGAAATTCTCTACTTGCTGGAAGAGAGTTTTCTTTTGCAGTCATACCCATGAGTTGAAATATGCAGTGTTGATATGTTTGGAAAGCAAATGTTGATGTGTTATCACAAACCAGAATTCCAGTTTGCTAGAAAACAGCAAAATGGTTTCCAAATACTACTGTGTGAATGCCAGATGTGTAGAATTCTGGAGGGTGAAGTGCTTGAACCTCCCTCTGGGATTGAAATAAAGATGTCTTCAGCAGCAGAGTAGCTTATGGATAAGTACAGCTGTACTTTTAAAAACTCAGGGTTTATCTGGGATTTTGGTCTGAGTACATGTGGGTCTTGTAAGAAGTGCCTTAAGACAATGTGTCTTAAACATTAAGTGAAATAATTGCTGTGACTGTATTTTGTTAAAGGCAATTACTCATCAATCCCAACCCTAGTGCTCATTTACTTCTGACTCCCTAAGAGTGCTGCTGCCTCACTCTGTGATAGTCAGGGAATTGTGCTGGACATCTTCAGCTGGGTTTGGACTATTTTAATTTAGATTGTGAAGTTCCAAAATGTTCTTCTCCATCATCCCATAAGGTGCCCTAGCCCTGGGAAGAAAACCCTCCTTAGGTGAGAGAGATGATCTAGACTTGCTCCCTGTGTCCATCTCCCTGGCATTCATGCCTGGACCTGGACCTAAAACTGTCCTGGGACAGCCCTGGCAAGCAACCAGTTGTCCCTTCCCTTCTAGACCCATGGTCTTCCTTCCCTGGAATCTTGAATTGGACTTCTTCCCTGCCATTGTGCCCCTCTGCTCCCCTGGATTTGCAAAGGTGGGCTTTGATGGGCTGGTGACTCCTGTGATCCCCTTCCATTGCCTGTGTTCCTTTGTGGGCATGCACAGGAGCTTTTATCATTAACCCAGCACAAACAGTACAAAAGCTGGATGCTGGAAGCCCTGGTGCTTGGTGAGAGCTCCCATGTATTTTTTTTTTTTGTCCCCTCAGCTTTCTGTGGGAGATGTGTGTGTCTTGCAGCAGCTGAGACTCAGTTTTTGAGGATGAAATGTGAAACAAAGCATCAGAGGTTGGGATGGAGATAAGGAGAGTGAAAGGATAGAGAGGAGCTTGATGACTGAGAAATCTGCTAATCCATTGTGGTGCTTCCAGCTTTCTCCTGGAAGTGGGATTGCTGTGGGGGGTCTGGTCCTCTCCAGGTGCCAGAACTATCATGCTGCAGTCAGCAAGAATGAGAGCACAGTCACAGCTTCTGTGTAACTGTCCCAAGCATTGCTCTTCCATGTCCTGCAAGACACTTGCTGTTTCCTGACACCACAGAACTTGCACCTGAGACAAACCAGCAGGTCACAAATCCAGAGTGAAATTTCTGTGTGAATCACTCTGTGCATACTGTGTTTCCAAGCCTGTGTGCTGTACTTTGAATGTGGTAACTTAGTGGATTGCAATGCTCATCTTTGGCTTTGAAGTCTGTGCTCTAGATTTGGTTTTCCTATCAATTTTCTTTTCCATCTTGTGGGCTATGCTTCTGTGAGGGTTTTTTCCATCATGCATGAGAGAAATATCTCCCTTTCCACGTGGCTGTGATCAGTTATCTTGTCCTGCTTATGGAAGAGCAAATTTAGGGAAGTGTCATCCTCCAGCTCAGGCTGAGTACAATGTGTACAACACCTGCATCCCTTGCTGATGGGAAGGGCTTGCTCAAGCATTATTCACCAGAGGGGAAAGTGTGCAAAGGTCTCATGCATTTTAAATCAGTTTGTCGAGTGGGATCAAACCCACAAAAACCAATTATCTTAAGCACAGGATTATCACAGGTTTTTTGTTTTTACTTGAGGTTGTGCTGGTGCCTTAAATGAATTTTTCCTCCTTCATGCCTTCTGAATTTCTTCTCTTTTTAATCCTGAATGTATACCTGGATTTTTGGGTAACAGCAATATATCTGAAGTCTCTTGTTCCTATGGTTAATTGCTGCCTTAACTTGATTGTATTTTATGACCCCTGTTCAGTCTTTATGAAACCCAAATTTGGTGCATTTCCAAAGCTGAGAAAAATGGTAGTTAGGAACTAAAAACTGTTCACTTATGTCTTGTAAAGATTACCAAGTTCTGTGTGTAGGTATCACATCTCATGTTTTTATTATTCATATTTATGAGTGAAGGATTTCTCAGCCAATTTATCCTAAAATTTAGGGATTAGATTTGTGGGTGCCTCTAGGGGCAGGAGAAATGTCCAGATGGGAGGGTTCAGCCCTGTGACATGTGAAATACCGAAGAGGCAGCCTGGAGGGTGTCTCTGCTGCCAAGTAGTAAACTTTAGAGGGAAAGGAAAAGGGAACTTAAGCAAACCTCAGGGAATGCTGAGCTCTAGGACTAGTGATTAATAAAACAGAGAAGATGAATAAACCATGCTACAAAGAAGTCCAGGCTTTCTATACATCTGACCTCAAGAAACTCATGCTGAAGGAAGTGAATACTTGGCCACAGGCTGGAAAGAAGAGCAGCAGCAGCTCTGGAGTTTCTTTTCCTTGCCCACGTGTGTGTTCGCCTCTTTGTTGTGCCTGACTGGCCCTCTGCTGGGACATCCTCAGGGTCTGGATTAAGGGCTGCCTTTCCAGCCCCCTTTGCCCTTGGAATTTTGCTCTGCCTATGAAAATTTTGGCTGCTGTGACCAGGAGAGAGGCAACAGCATTGTAGCAAAATACTGGGACATCATGGATTACATGGATCCCCAGGAGTATAAACTGTGTGGAACATACATCAAAGATATTCTGCATCAGGTAGGGAAGAAAAGTAATATCTGTATTCTACACTTTGGGCTGGTTTGTGGCTTAGTTGTGGTTCAGCTGTGCTGCTGTGAAGGGAGGTGTGGGAGCAGGGGAAGGGTGGGTTGGCAGGGGAATGGCACTTAATCCTCAGCAGGCATTTTGCAAAGTGCTTTGTGTAAGGTGCAACACTGGAATCTGGGAATATATAGTGATATTTGCTAGCAATAAGAGTTTATGGAAACATTCCTTGGTGAGGAGGATGATTTTCCCAAAAGGAAGGAAAGAATTACAGATCAGTATTTACCATCTGCTTGCAGCTGCAAGGTGCTGGATTACAAATTTTACAGAATCAAATGATAGGGGAATTACAGGCAGAGTGTTTGGATCTCTGGACTGCTGGGAGGACGTTTTTTGGTTTTGTTCCTGCTGAGAATGCTTCAAATTCTGTGCTTGTCAAAGTAAAACAAAATTTCACAGTCGGTGTTATCACACAGCTGCTGCAAGGTTCCAAGGCTGCAGTCGGTGTTTCCATCTCCCCAGTGCCCACCTGGCTCGTGGAAAGTGTGCAGGTAGGAGAGACCAAAGGCACTGTTCTGCCTGAGCTCTCCTGCATCCCTGGAATCAGGGGACTGGACCTGCCTGCCTTTTTAGCCACTGCTAGTTAGTCACACCAAGCTGCACTCACTGCATGCCAAAACACAAAGCAGCCAAAAGACACACTTAGTATTTCTAAAACTGTACAAAACTCTCGTGGTTGATATTTCCTGACCTCTAAAATGTTATCTGTGTACCAAAATGTTCCCACTCTTTTTGGGTGCTGGCAAGATTCTGGCATCTCCTTGGGGTGGGGAATACATCTTTTCAGCACCAAGGCTGATGAAAGTAGCAGCAGAGTTCTCTGTCATTTCACAGTTGATAAACCAGTAAAAGATGTGCTACAGATTCTGGCAGGAAAACTGATGTTAGTGTTGTAAGGGTTTTTCTACATGATTCAGGTAGAAAAAGCACTATAAAATTACTATTGTTTCTTTGATTCCTCATTCTGCAGGGCATTATGTAATTTTGCATTTTTTTTCTAAGTGTATTTTATAGGGAAAAAAAAACCCAAACCACCTATATTTTTTACAGATTTTCAAAGTTTTAAGCTATTACTCTTTTCCTGTGTTTTAGGGTAAGATTGTTGTTGAATCTTTGAGGAGGAGTTGTGACTGTGATATGTGTTGCTCTCCCAGGTCAAGTTGATAACAATCACGGAAATGAGATTGGGTTTTCTGGCAGATATTATTTGCCTGTTGAATTAGTGAAAAGAGCAAAGATCTACCAAATGGTTTTGCTTTACAGAAGTCACATTGATGGATCAAATTGCTGCTGAACTCACATGGAAGGGATGGAATTCCATTCTGCCACCTCCACAGCATCATCATTGTTTGGAACAAAACAAATTTTGAGAAAATGGTGTAGGTGCTTATTGATAAACGTGAATAGTAGCTGTTCTAATTTAGCAAGACAGAATTATTTCATATTTTTGGGGGAGATCAGAGCAGCAGCCATGTGTGGTAACAAAGCAGCTCGTTCTGTCAGGTGTTCCTTCAGTGCCAAACACCAGTAAAAGCCAGACAACCTTGCTGGTGTGGTATTGAAGGGGTTGCTGGGTGTCACCCAGGGGATGCTGGCTTTGGCAACTGCAGAAGTTTTGCTGGCCCTGCAGAGCCCAAGGAGGAGGCCATGGAGTTCACCTTACCTGGGCAGTGCAGCTCTGTGTTTCTTTAATGGTCAGAGGATTAATCAAGGGGTGTGTTCTGGATCATGGATTTCCTGCTGTCACTCTAAACCAGATACATTTCTCTCAAAAACTAACAGGTCAGAAGAGGCATCTAAAGCAATTTGGCTCTGCTGGTAGAGCTCAATTTGCATCTGGCAAGATCTGGATCTATTTTAGCTACCTACACTTGTTCTAGGCACTTAAAGGTTTAGAGTCTGATCCCTCAGCTGAGTTGTTCTAGCTTAAAAACTTAGTATGAAACTCTGAAAACTGTAATATTCTTAAAGAGGTATAGTGCAAGTTGCATGGCTAGAAAATCTCCCTGGATGCAAGCCTTGCTATGAGTGCTAGAGCAGCTGTTTGGCTGGTGGCTGACAGGATGCTTCCCTATTCAGAAAACTGCTACAGGAGTGGCTTAAAAAAATCAAAAAGACTACTTAAGCCTTGTTCAAGCAGATTGAAAGCAGTAGCATGGGAGCTAGCGCAGGGAGAGCACCAGATGTTTAAAACCAGTTTTAATCTGAGGCCTGATCTGATTGCTGAATGCACACTCTTAAGAGAAAGTAACAAAACAGAAGTATCAGTATGATCTTGGCAATTTCTGGTTTTTTGTTTTTATAAAGTGATGAGATAAATTTTCCTGCATGACAGGAAACAGTGACTGCAGACAGCCAACAGTGACTGCAAGGCCACCTAACCCTGGGAGTTTGTGTAGACCCTGAGGAACAGCCTCCCTCTCGTGTGCCTTGCTGGGTCCCTGTGCAGCAGGGAAACATTGTGTGGGAAGCCCCATGGAAAAGCACGGCAGCTGCCCAGGGATGCTGCTCCACTTTTAGGAGGGTGAACTGTAGGAGCCCTTTCTGCTGCAGCCTGTTAGCAGAACAGAGCTGAGGAAGCTCAGAGGCACTAAGAATATGCCTTGTTTCAGAGGAGGTTGGTTTTCTCTTTTTACCTTTTCAGGTTGCTGGTCCAGGAGCTAGACTCTGTTCACACTTATCTGAGTGAAATTAAAAATATTTTCAAAGGTGTTAATAAAAAAATCGCTTCATAAGAGGACTGAGAGAACAAAAAGACAAGGACACTCAGCTGAAGCTTTGACTTTTGGGGATGACACTTAGGGCCTGGTGGTGCCCTTTCTTATTCTGAGAAGACCTTAAACATGGGAAGAATGTTTAAGGTTAATGTTTAATGTATGGCTCTGCCAGCTGGGACGGGGGTCAGACTGCAAGGACAGGCCTGGGGGACTTGGCTCCCCTTTGCAAGGCTGGAGGCTTTTGACTTGGGAAGAGGGAGAAGTTCCTTACAGATGTGCAGTGGAAGCAACAGAAAGCAGGTCATTCTGTGCTGCTTTCTGGTAACCAAATGGTGGCAATGAAAACTGAGAAACCTCCTACACCATCCAGAAGCTGCAAGGGCTTTACTCCTTACAAGCCATACCTGTTCTTAATATGGCCAAAAGCCCCTGGGAGTTGCTGTGAGCAAAGAGAACAACTTGATTGTGACGTTTGGAATCAGGGTCTGTAGTCTTCATATTAAATATCCTGGAAAGGCTGCTGCTTGCACCAAAAAAAAATTTAAACACTTGTGTAACTGCCCAGATTTTAAAATTAATTCTGTTTAATGAAGCAGACTTGTTTAATAAGGCAGAAAATTTACTAATGTAGTAGTTCTTTCCTGGACTGTGCATGTACTTACCCTCTTCCATCTGTGCCAAATAAAAGATCTGGATAGATTGTTCTAGGCTGCAGGCATGAAAACCAGTAAAATTACATTTCTGTAGAATGTAGCCTCTTCTGCTTTAACTTCTGCAACTTTATGCTGATTAAAATAGAGGTGGGATTTTAATGGAAACATTTTACAGAAGTTCTGGCCCAGAATGTTTGCAAGATGAGGAGTTTAAATTCAGGTACAAATTCAAACACAGTGCTTGATTTTCAGAATTCACCCTACATTTTACTTAGCTAAACACTTAAAGGTATTTGAAGTAACATAATTTTATATCTGTAACACTTGAAAATGTTGCCTGCAGTATTTTTTTTCCTGATGATCATGGATAAAGTCAATGATATCCACAGGAATTGCATGAGATGGTATTTACTTATTTGAATCAGTTTTAAATCTCACTTACAGTCTGCTTCAGTAATACTATGCATGCATCAGATTAATTTAGCCTGTATATTTAATCAAGGTACATCTTTAGCACCTACAGTTTCTTCTGGCAGCATTTCACCTGCTTTTTTTAACCTGGCTCCTATTCCCTTCATTTGATACTCCCTCAATTTTCTTCTAGGGGAAAGTGAGCCCTATCTGTCTTCTCAATGTCACTTGTGATATTTCCAGATTGTTTCCCTGCTCTGATCATTTCCTCCCAGGACTGCTCAGTCCCACCTTACTGAGTGGAGAATCCACAGCCTCCACACTTACACTTCTGTTGGGAGGAGTTTATGTACAGCTGACTATGCTTTGATAAAGGAAACTATTGCTGATCTAAGTGCATTTTGGCCATATTCTGAGTGACTTTCTACTGCTCCATTTCATAGGTGACTCTTTACGTTGTCTGCATTGCTAATTTTTCACTTTATTAACCAGTTTGCTCCCCTTAAGGTGTCTCGGCTTCTGCTGGATGGAGTGTCCACAGCCACATCTTTAGTTTCCCTTACTTTCTAGGAATGCTCTCCATATGCTGCACATCTCTGCAATGCAGAAACCCCACGGACCCCTCTAAGAAGCCTCCCAGGACTTTGTTTTGACTACTCCTCTGAGTTTCACCTCAGCTGCTACTCTGCCATCGGCCTGCTGACAGGTGACAGGCACAGGACCCGCTTGTGCCTCCTCCTGCAGCTCCAGGAGGAGGATCGCTGCTTCCCCCAGGTGCTGCAGAACTCGGCCCTGAGCCTCATCCTGGGCTCAGTGCTGCAGGAGCCTGGGGGCTGTGTCCAGCTGTGCCAATGGCCTGAGGAACCAATGGCCTGAGGTGCTGCTGGCCCAGGCCGCTGACCGGACCCGCCTCGCCTGTGTCTGCCCACCTGAGGGCAGCCGGCTGGAGGAGCCATTCCTGGACATTCAGAGCATGGTGCTGGCTACCCCGTGCCTGGGGGATGAGAGGGGCTTCCTGGGGATGGCTTTCCACCCCAAGCACAAGGACAACAGGAAGTTTTCTATCTATTACTCATACGTGGCTAAGAGCTGAGTGGAGAAGATCAGGATCAGTGAATTGAAGGTTTTTGCATCTGATGCTAACAAAGCTGATCCAAGCTCTGAAAGCTTGGATCTAAGCTCATGTTGAAGGCTACTGTATGCCATGATGAGAAATTTTTTTTCTCTCTCCCTGTCCAACCCCTAGTATCAACACAGGCTGGGGATTGAAAGCAGCCCTGCCAAAAAAGACTTGAGGGTGCTGGTGGGTGAGAGGCTGGACATGATCCAGCAATGTGAGCTTGCAGCTCAGAAAGCCAAACACGTCCTGTGCTGTATCCAAAGAATTGTGGCCAGCAGGTCAAGGAAGGGATTCTGCCCTCTGCTCCACTTCTAGGAGGTCCCACCTGCAGTTCTGCATCCAGATCTGAGGTCTCCAGCACAGGACACAGATCTGTTAGAGACTCCAGTGGAGGCCACCAAGATGATCAGAGGGATGGAGCACCTCTCCTGTGAGGACAGGCTGAGAGAATTGGGAATGTTCAGCCTAGGAAATGACCCCAGCTTTGGGGTGGTGACCTGATAGCAGCCTTTCAGAACCTGAAAAGAGCCTACAAGAAAGATGGACAGAGACCATTTACAAGAACATGCAGTAACAGGACAAGGGGAAAAGGTTTAGATTAGATGTTATGAAGGGGGTGGTGAGACACTGGCACAGGTTGCCCACAGAAGCTGCGGATGCCCCATCCCTGGAAGTGCTCAAGGCCAGGATAGATGGAGCTCTGAGCAACCCCATCTAGTGGAAGGTGTCCCTGCCCAAGGCAGGATGGTTGGAACTGGATGATCTTTAAGGTCCCTTTTCAACCCAAGCCAGTCTATGATCCTGTGACTCTTTCCACTGGCAGAACTTGCTTATCCAGGTAAGAGTGTGTGACTGGTCTCTTATGAAACTACCAGAGTCAGGTTGGCTCAAGGTCACAGAGAAAATGAAAATGAATTGAAAAGACTCAGGAATAAGGTTGTCTTCTCTCTCCATCTTGTTGTCTTCTCTTCTAAAGAGCAGTAACAGCCTTAAATCTATAATGGAATTAACCTCTGCCTTAAGAGGTTTATACTGTAGAAGAGGATGTTTCACTGCAGTACTTTACACTTATTTTATCTGTCATGTGTGCAGCTGCCCTGCTCTCTGCTAAGAAGAAAAGCTGGTTCTTGCTTATCTTTTTTTTTTTTTTTTTTTTTTTTTTTTTTTTTTTTTTTAAATTCTTTTTAAGACATCTTCTGGAGCTTGAGGAACCATCTGCAAATCACAACGATGGGCAGCAACTCTTTGGTGTGGACAGCTATTTGTATGTATTCAAGGAGATGGAGGGAAAGCTGGAGACCCTTTTGGAAAATTTGGGAATGCTTGGAACAAGTAAGTAGGAGGGCAGGTGAAAGCTTTGAGCTTATTCACCAAGATACAAGGTTTGAAAAGGAGAAAATGTGGAAGAAGAGAGTAAGAGTGCTTCCTGAAAATACTTGTGCATCTACAAGTCTGTCCAAAGCAGTATTTCAAAAATAAAAATTTGACATGTTGAAAAGCAAGTTGTTTAGAGAAATGAGAATTTCCTGGCTTAAGTGGGTTGCAAGATACACCAGCCACTGCTTTATTTCTTTTAGACAGACAACTTTTCCTTTGAAAATGGGCAAGGAGAAGAAGGGAATTTTTGTGTTTTCAGATGGCTCTCATGCTGTGGTTTCTTTTTCTGCCTTTTCTTTAGGAGCCCTTTGTTGGGGAAAGTGTTGAGGATTGATGTGGATGATGGAAAGCCTTACAGCATCCTTCCTGATTATCCATTCGTGTCTGATCCCAAAGCCTGCCCGGAGGTTTATGCCTACACTCCAGGGAACATGTGGCACTGTGCAGTGGATAGAGGGGACCCTGTCACAAAAAAGGGAAGAGGGAGGATATTCTGTGGGGATGTCGGGCAGAATAGGTTTGAGGAAATCGACCTCATTGCTAAAGGAGGTAACTATGGCTGGAGAGCAAAGGAGAGGTTTGAATGCTATGACACAAAG
Source organism: Thryothorus ludovicianus (assembly GCA_013397245.1). NCBI lineage: Eukaryota > Metazoa > Chordata > Aves > Passeriformes > Certhiidae > Thryothorus > Thryothorus ludovicianus. Next base: position 2,584,272 of record VZTB01004761.1, read on the forward strand.
CTTTGCCACAATTCCTCCATGGTAAGGAAGAACTTGCTTGTAGAAGATTATTATATGTGTGTATTAAGTGGACTATAGCACTGTTTCTCCAGTGAAGTTAAATAATCTGGTGTTGCACATTAAATGGAGTTTGTTTGCTGTGTAAGAGCAGAAATCCCTTCTCTCCAGCCCTGCTGTGTTGGTATGAAATGATGCTCTGCTTATCCCAGGAAGTCCCTGCCACACACTGCACCAGACAAGGTGTTTAAATTCAAAGCCTGTGTCTTTTGTGGAGAATTTTCACAGTGAAGCCAGGGAGGCAATGGATTTGATTTAAGTAGAAAGTGCTACTGTGAGGTGAATCAGAAGCTGTGAGCCATGACTGGCTAAGGACAGAGGACCATGCTGGTGCTCAGACCCTGAAACAAGCCCTGTGGCACATACAGTGTGTCCCAGCCAGCAAAGTGCTGCCCAAAAGCTGTGCTCTGGGTCTGACTGTGGGTGTGATGGACAAAACTCACTTGCTGCCTTTAAAAAACAGAACTTGGTGGTCTTTGTAAAGCTCTTGACAATGCATGGTAGAAGAACTGAGTATTATTATAATGTTCCTTAATCTGTTGGATGAAGACACCTGGTCTCAAGGTGTTCCTGAGGCATTTGGATGAGCAGACAAGTGCCGAGTAACTGTTATTGACATTAATGCAGGGAAAAAAGCGAGGACAAAAATTCTGTGAAATCTAATAAATCAATATGAGAAAGGGGCAAATTAAATTTTAACATTACCAGAGGCAGAGTCTTTATTTTACAAGTCTCATGACATAAATGGTGAGAGCACACTCATTTATGTTCTGTATTGTGTCAGTGAACCCATGAAGATGTTGAGCTCACTTGCAATTTTGATCTTCCTGATCTCTAAAAATACTGGAATTGGTGAAGATGATCCCTGCTAAAATGATTAGTACAGTCATAAAAAAGTAAGATAACACTTGCTGCAGGCTGATGCCTTCCTGCATTGCTTCTTGATGCAGGGAATCTTGGTTTTATGTGTTATGGAAGCTCATCATGGCTAAGCCTTGATAAGCAACTACACTGAGAGGTCCTTAAAGCCCCTGAGTCTGTCTTGTCCCAGAGTAAACTGCTGAATTACCACTGAAATTTTGCTAAGCACTTTGTTAAACTGTATTGGTCCTTCTAGTAATTTTTGTAATTACTAATAATTACTAATGTAAATTCTAGTAATTTCTGTCGGTGTCATTGAGCAATTGCTTTTTGATGCTCTTGAAAGTAAATTTTCTCACTTTGTATTTCTGTGTGACAGATGACATTCTGCCAATATTGGCATATGGCTGCAGTGTGGGTAAGTCAATTACTGGAGGTTTTGTCTACAGGGGCTGTGAATCACCCAACTTGAATGGTCTTTATATTTTTGGTGATTTCACGAGCAGGTGAGACAGATTGTTTCTTCTACACCTCCCATTCTGTACCCACATTTGCCTTGACTGGGCAAATAAGTATATTGCAGCATCCCAAAATCTTTTAGGCTGGAGTAAATGAGAAACTTGGACATACATTAAGTTCTGTGTTTCACATTTCAATGACATTTTTGTTGGAATCTAAACTTCCTCCATTTCAGCATCCTTAGAATAAGTTTGCTTTTGTTCAGGTCTGTTTCTCCAAAACCCAGCCAACAGTCACAGTCTTCACTGACTGCTTTTTTTGTTTCAGTAATGCATGATTTTGACAGGAATTAATTTTGATGATGGAGACATAAAACATGGGGTTTTATTTTTCATCTAGTCGACTTATGGCTTTACAGGGAGATGAGAAGATAAGTAAATGGAAGAAGCAGGATAGCTGCATTGGCAGCACAGCAGCTTGTGTTTTCCCTGGAATGATCAGTTCCTGCAGCAAATTCATCATCTCATTTGTGAGGGTGAAGCAGGTAGATATTGTGCTGGCCACACCTTCAATGGAAGCTGTGCAGTCTGTTCTCTGCTATAGGGAAAATGTGGACAATTCAGTGGCTCCTGGAGGGCAGGCAGTGCAGAGAGCTTTGTGGCTGGCTCAGCATGGCAGGTGGAGTTGGCCTGTGGCTCAGGGAAAGGGTAGGTCAGGGTAGGTCTCCTACCTTGTTAGGCTGGTGCAGATCAGGTTGATGGAGAGCTTGGGAGACAGAACCTCATGTGAAATATTCCTTTTGTTGTTGTCTTTTTTTTGTGCTCTTTCACTAATCAAAAGACCATATCAATGGAGTTCACTTTTTCATTGTACCACCTCATCCTCACTTGAGTTCAGCTTCTCTGAATTTCTCCGGCTGCCTTAGTATAAATTCCTCAGCCTTATTCACAACAACAGCACCTCGCGCTGTGGATCATAGACCAGGACTTTAATTGGGGATCAAGAAAGCCACTAATTTCAAAATTTAGTGTAAAGGCCTCAGCACATGGGACACTAAGGTCACAAGGACCAGATCTCTCACCAAGGTGGAAGTACCAATGAACACTGTTCACTTTTCTACAGCCTCCTGACAAAGCTAGTGATACAAAAAAGCAGCTGCAAGTTTTTGGAGAGCACAGATGTGTTTTAGTGCTTCACCATTCAGCAGAAAAGAGCTTTGCTTGCCAAGAAAAGATCCTAAATTATCTGCCTAGCATATTCCTGTCTGGAGATGGAGGCCTTGCTGTGAAATGTGTACAATTTTTAACTGTTCTAACAGTATGTGGAGTGAGTGAATGTTAAATGTCTCTTCTCCTGGTGGCCTTTTAGAAACCAATATGGTGTTATGTAGAGGGAAAGACAACATCAGCTTTGCCTCTTGCAAGATACTCCAATTTCCCTTTTCCCTGGATATTGTTCTAGTGGGTGCTGAAGGGAAGGCACAAGGAGCATTTGCCTTCCACAGCTACCAGACAGAAATGAGAAGCTTCTGTCTCCCACAGATTAGCCAATGTAGCTCTCACTGAATTTTTTCCTTTTTGGTATGACTATGAAATGGAAATATTTATTTCTTGTATGGTCTTCCCCTCTATTTGTAGTTTCTGGCTGCTTCTTTGGTACAAACAAGTTTTAAAAAATACGTATTTATGCAGAGAAAAGCAACCTTTTGGAGAGCTACAGAGATGAGGTGATGAAGGTGCTGCTCGGACGCTCTGCCTGAATGAGAGCTGCTGGTTCTGAGTGAGCCCTGCTGCAGCCAGGAGGTCATTTGGTGTTTCTGGGAGCCCACCTGCACAGGGCAGGATGAGAGCAGAGCCATTTCTTGGACATAATGTATGGTTGAGGGGGTGACTGAAGGGGTTTTCTTCTCTGACCACATGAATTACTGAAAAGCCAGGAAAGAGGGAAATGGAGAACTGGGATCCAACTTGGGCAGTTGAATCTAAAATTAGTTTTCTTCTTTCACTTCCATTTAGGTGAACTGTGTTTTATGTCTACTTTTTATCCCAGTGCCTATGCACCACATGGATCTCTCTACAAGTTCATTGATCCTGCAAGGTTTGTAATTAAAGATGGATTTCCAAGCCAAATTCTTCTATAATCACCATAAACTCTCCAGCTATCACAGTAAAAGAATGCCAAGTACTGCTGAGACAGAATATCACTGGATCTACATCCAGTCCTTGGGTTTTGTTTACACACTGTACCTCTGGTGCAACTTTAATCAGTTTGAGTGAATTTGTTCCTCACTCATCATATCTGTGCACAGAGAAATAGGAAATAGAATTCACATTCCTTGAAGATCTGGGAAAGTTAAGGACTAAAAGAGAGTTTCCTTGGTCGTATATTTGAATTACAGCAAAGCAGTGTTTTAAAAATGACAGTCCATATCCTTTAGGGCCATTGCATCAAATGTCGGTGATGCACTTTAATATAAATAAAAAATAAATGGCACTCCACAGTTTTCTTCACAAAGATGAGAGAAACCTGGTGGTTCATGCAGTGCTCAGATAATAACTGGAGCCTGAACCTGAGTTTTCCCAAGCTAAATGTTTTTCCTCATTAAGCAGTTATCCCCGCTAAAGTCTGTTTTTACAATAATAAGTGCATTTAGGTAATTTTTTTGTCTCCCTAGCTTTTGAATTTTGCTAAAAAACATTAAATCGGTTTAAAATCACTCTGTAAAGTAGATACAGTACAAATGTGTTTGTACTGTTGCAGAGATCCTGGACACTAGCAAAATGAAGAAAACAAGTTATGTTTTCTTGAGAAGTTAGATCCAAAGCTAGGTAGTTAACTCAACCTATGTACCAAGGTGATGGAAACAGAACTTGCATCTTTTACTGCTCGAGATTTCTGCCTTTAACAGCTTATCATCTGCCAGGAAGTGCATTAACTGTGGCTGACCAAAATGTAATATTTTCAAANTCAACAGCTTGAGCAGAATCTGTCTGTTAAAACAAATAAATCTTTGCTGTCTCTCTGCCACTCCTTACTGTGACATGAAGACCCTGTGCTATTGAAGCTTTGTGTCCATCTCTTCTAGAGCAGGACCAGGCACTCTCTCCCTTGGCTCTTAGGAATGTTTTCCTGCATTTCCCCTTGTTTGCCTTAGCTCGGATGGGGCTGTGTCAGCTCTGCCCTGCTCTGTTTGCACTTTGCAGGCGTGCCCAGGCTCTGCAGAGCTCCTGGGCAGGCTCTAGAGCACAGCCCTGACACCTCCAGCTCCCGAGGTGACTCTGGTCTCCTCACGAGCCCTTCTCCTTTGCATTTTACTGCTCTTTATGGGATTTTTCCTGGGGATAGCTGGCTTCTCTGCTGGCACAGTCCCCGGCAGTGAATCCAGCACTCCTTGCCTCCTGCCCGCACGGCAGGCAGTGCGCTGGCACGGACAGCAAGCCACACAAACTCCTGCTTCCAAAACATCGCCAGGGCCACTGACATGTGCCTGATGGCAACTCAGCCTTCCCGAGGAACCTGCCAGGAAAGCTGATGGCAGCAGTGCCGTTTGTCCCCGCTCCGGCTCGCCTCTGCAGCAGTACTCTTGGAGACAGCAGGGTGGCACCAAATTCCTTCTGTCCCGAGCAGAGAGAAAACGAGTTAGAATAAAATTTTAAAATCAGAGGGGAGAGAGATGGAGGGGAAAAAAACCCCACAACCCACCAGAAATCCGATAAGCAATGCCTGCAACCCTGCTTTAGTAACATTTTGCAAAAAATTGAAAGGTGTAGAGGAAGCACTTGGCTCTTGCCACTGTCAGAAGGAGAATGCTAGTCACAAGAAAATGTGATCCTTAGGTCATGCTTTGCTTTGTGTGGTGCTGTCAAACACAAAAATGGGAAGAACCTGTTCTTGTCCTACAGCAGTTCCCTTGGTGGGTAACAGAGGACACAGGTGTGTTCTGCCTCTTTGTACCTCTCTTCCTGTCACTTAACCTACAACATCTTTACCTCGAGGTAAATGTGGTTGGTTGGTTTTTGTTTTGGTGCTTTTGTACTGTGGGAGGTTGTCAGGGAACAGCAGGAGAGGAACACAGACATATTTCTTTGTGGTTGTGCCTCCCTCCCTCTGTGCCTGTTCCTTTCCTTTCTCACTCCTCTTGCTGCAGTGCTGTTGTATCCGAAGAACATCCCAGTGAAGGTCACATTCACCAGCTGCTGTTGGGACAGGGATTTTATGCCTTGCCAGCCCTGTGTCAGCCTCTTGAATCCCACCTGTGCTGCACTCCAGGTGCATAAAAGGCTTTTATGCCTCTTCCACCAGAGGCAAATGAGAACAGGGAAATGGTGTGTGCCAAAGGAAGAAACAAACTTCTCTAACAATCTCTGAAACGTCTGCATCTGGCTTTGTTTTCCAAGGAGAGCTCCACCAGGAAGGTGTAAATACAAGTCTGTTCCAGTGAAAACAAAGAGCAAGTGGATACCATTTGTTCCACATGCAAGTAACTTGTCAGGCTTTGATTTTAGTGAGAAGCAAAACATTTACATGAACTTACAGGTATGTGATTGAAACCTTCAGCAGTCTTAACAACTAAAGCACTGAGCAGGAGCAATCCTGAAATTTGGTTATCACATTTAATGTGTGCTTCTGCTCTCCACTTGATGCTGTGCCTTTGCTTAACACCCGTCCCTGATTTTTTTATTTTTATTTTCCCCCTAAATTTTGCTAAGTAATAGTGTAAATGGGCACCGCAGGGGAACTGATGACTTTGATTCAGGCATTGGATGAGGTCTGGGAAATTCTGAGGGCCTGTCCTCTGGCTCTGACATCAGTTTCTTGAATCAAATAATCCATTCTCTGTACATCTGGGTGGAGTCAATCTTCCTTTTCCCAAGCTGCAATTCCAAGTTCCATGCAGTTGGGGCAGGAGTTACATCTTGAGTAGAAACCGGTGTTTAGCAAGTTGATAATGTCTTGTCTGGGATTTCCAGATATTAGTGTATTATGAACAATTCATAGTGTTAAGACTGCTAGAGAACTTTCATCACATTCTGTCTGGAAGTAATTTTCCTTAAATATACATTCGTAATTTCTAAAATCAATAATTTCATTTCCAAGAAAAACAAGGGTCTTTTGATGGAAGAAGAGAGGTTTATAGTGTGCATTTCTTCTTTCATAATATCAGCTGTTTTCCTTGTCTATAGCTCCAATAAGTGTTTCTATCAGTCATATCTCTGAATTAGCCTTTTGCCTCAAAGCAGGAATGATGAACCATGTTAATGACTTTCCTCAGAGACTGTCCTTGAGCTGCTAAATGAACCTTCAACAACCATGCCTCCAAAAAAATCTTCTACCCTCACTGCAGCCACCCCAAGAATTTCTTCTAAGAAAGCAAAAAAGACACCATCCACCAAAATAAAAACATCAACAGTGAAAACAGATCTATCTGGTAAAGAGAGACAGAGTCAAAGCTGAGGCTAAACCTCACAAGGGAAAGAAGATTGGACACAACTCCAGAACTGCACCAGCACCACCTTTGCCAAAAAAGAAGAGCTCCCACCTTGCTAGAACCAGGGAGGTTCTTCCAAAGAAAGCAGCACTATCTAAGGGAAAAGTGGAGAAAATAAGGAAGAAGCAGCTTTTGAATTTCAGTGATGCCCCAGAAACAGCAAGTAGCTATCAAATGGTGAAACAAAAGTGTTGAGTAGCGACCACATATAAAAGATTTTGGCTGACTTGTTATGGAATCCTCCCAGGTATGCCCTTATTAATGGCAATGTGAGCAGTCTCTACATATGTTCTATTAAACATATTAAACTTTAACAGCACCAGCTTCCAGATCCTGCTGTGATGTCCTTTTCTGACATAAGTGGTTATGAGAGCCTGTGATGGACATTCTCTGGTAAGATTTGGCTGTGTATGACTGTCTAAGAAATCCAAGTGCCTCTAAATTTCAGGATTTTAGTCTTCTATTGAAGAATGTGGAATAGACATGTCAATTACCCTATTTTTTTTTTTTGTCCTTTAGCTGAAATGAAGGAAAAAGAGTGTTTCAAGAGTAGTTATTTTTCAGACTATGAAGTTAGATTTTAGTTTTTGAAGGAGGAACACTAAGATGCTCAAAGGGCTGAAGCACGTCTCCTGAGAGAGAATTGGGATTGCTTAGCCTGGAAAAGAGAAAGCTCCAGGGAAGTCTTACAGCAGCCTTTTGGTCCCTGAAGGGGGCCCACATGAAAGCTGGAGAAGGACTTCTTACAAGGTCAGGCAGTGACAGGACAAGGGGGAATGGCTGCAAACTGACAAAGAAGAGGTTTAGATTAAATATTTGGAAGAAATTCTTCACTGTGAGGGCAGTGAGGCACTGGCACAGGGTGCCCACAGAAGCTGTGGCTGCCCCATCCCTGGAAGTGTTCAAAGCCAGGCTGGGGGGCTCTGAACAATCTGGTCCAGTGGAAGGTGTCCCTGCCCATGGCATGGGGTTGGAATGTGATGATCTTTAAGTCCCTTCCAGTCCAAGTTATTCTATGAATGGTTTTTCAAGGTACGGATCACCTGCAGCTTCCATAGGGTCCAGTAGGGGCTGGAAATGTCCAGCAAACCTGAAACACCAACACAAACAAAGCCAAGCAACGCCCCCAAACCCCGCGTTAGTGCTGAGCCACGGGCTGGAACCATCCTGCGACTGCAGATCCCGCGCGGTGGAAGCGGCGATATCCCGACCCAGGGAGATGGTTTCTTTGGGAAGCGGAGCCGGGACCGCCCTTGCGCTCCTGCCCCCGGCGGCAGCCGAGCCCGTGACGTCGCTCTGCCGCTCCAGCGCTGCGTTCGTCTCCCTCC
>VZTB01004761.1:2592800-2614947 GCA_013397245.1 Thryothorus ludovicianus
GGGTTCCGGCGGCTCGGGGGAGGCTCCGGCGGCTCGGGGGAGGCAGGATTGCTCCCAGGAGCGACTCCCGCTTCTCCCGGGCAGCCCCGCGCCGTGAGGGAGGGAGCAGCCGCCGCCTGAGGCAAGGTTTTGGGAGGTAAGGCTGCACAACATCGCCTGGTTTTGTGCAGAGTGGGGAGAGAGTCATTTCAAGCAGGGGATAGCTCAGTGTTGTAATTCTCCTCAGCTTTTGGAAAATCACTGTTACACAAAAACCGGTTTAACTCTCGCACGTGAACCACACGTCTCGTTTGACTGGGTATGAACCCAACAGCAACACAGGCAGTGTGGAGCCTTCATTTCTTGGTTTTTATTTGAATAAATGAACCAGTCTGTCCATGAAGGCTTAGGTGAAGGTGAGAAGGTGAGTTGTGCAGAGGAAGTGGAGAGACACCACTGTGGAGTAATAAATCCCAGCAGCTCTGCTGTACACCCGTCATGTTCTAGAATGGCAGACGTGATTTGCTGGGTGCAAGCCGCAAGCTGCGTGTGACCAAAAGTAAAGCTCCTGAAAAGAGAATAGAGAGAAAACTGCATTAAGGAGCTAAAAACCTTTTATCCATCCCACACTCCACAAATCATGAACTAGGTCAACTTCCTCTTTTTTTTTTTTTCCTTTAGTTTTATTTCACCTCTTTAAATGGATATGATTTCTGTGGACAAACTAGATCAGTTCTGGTGAACTCTGTCCTGTTGTTTATCTAAGACACTAAAATTACTTTTGTTATAAATGCATATTATAAATTTGGCTCTTTGCAAATATTAAGATGAGTGTTGTGCATATAAGGTTGTTATAAATTATAAATACATATTATAGTATTGCATTTTCTTTTCACACCTATGTAGGGTGGATACTATATGTATGGTATAGAAATGGTTTTAAAGATACAGTTTTCTTTAGGATTAAAGTAAGTTGATAAAGTGTCTTTGTAGTGAGTGAACTGACTGCCTGGCCAGGATAGCACCCAGTGCAGACCCCTGGTGCTGACATGAAAACCTCTGCTACTGATATCCCAGCTACCAGCACTGACCATCTGGAGAAATTNTCTCAGCCAGAAGCACCTCAGCTATATATTTTGCTTTATTGCCTTGTCCTTGTTGTCTTTTATTAAACCTTTTAAATTTTACCAAGAAAGTGAACTTTGTTTTCCACAACTGTGAAATATCTGCTTTTGACCTCTAATGTGGCAGCTGATAAATTCATGAAGTTTCACATTTCTTTGGCTGCTTTTTTTTTCCCTTCCTTTGAAGATAGTGGCTCTTTGGAGGTACTACAGCTCCTCCAAAGAGGGCTGAAATGTCTGTAGTGAGTGTTCTGCTAATGCCTCAGGGAACTGAAGTATAAGCATGGGTTGTTTTATAACCTCCAAGTAGGCAGGAGCAGAACTGTCTTACACTTTCCATGCTGTAAGACAAAGCCTACCTTCATCAACCTAACACAGCTGAGCAGCAGGGCAAGATGTGCTCTGAGAGCAGAACAGTGTTGAAATAAGTTTTCTGTGACAACATGGCTACCTGCCACTATTGGGCTTTTAAACTTAGGTGCAGATCTGTAACTGTGGTGAGTGCCCTGCTTCCAGATGCCTTTTGCAGCCTGCTGAGAGCTCCCTGTGAGGTGGGCTCCATTTCAAGGTCTGTGTCACTGAGTGTTTCTTAGTCAGGCAGCCTAGGTGGGATTCAGGAAGTGTGCTGCTGGTACCATGCTATCAGTAAGCCCTTGGTTTCTCTTTGTAATGAAAATGAGGAAATGAGGCACTTCTGGGATGTAATTAATCTCACCTGAAGGTAAACCTCTTCAAAAAGTCATCCAAGTCATGGTCTAGAGGTGCCTGTTCCTCAGCTGGCTGTGAAGAGAGTTGATGCAGCCTTCACAGGAACTTCCCCAGCCTCTGTTATAAATGGAAATTTAGTGGAAATACCATGGCAGGTTGTTTCTTCCGAGTTTTGAAATCTCGTTCTAGCTCATGTTTTGTATCCAATGTTTCAAAGACAATTGGATCATTCCCGTGGAATATGAAGAGCAGTGATTTTTCTAAGGATTCATTAGGTCAAAACTGTAGAACTACATCTAAAGAAGACTCTATGATTGTTTCTGCAGCTAGACCCATACGGGTGTGAGAATTAAGTGTTTAGGCAATGAAATCCCTGTCTAGTCTTGCTGTTCGTGACTGATGAAAGCCACTAGGTGGAACCTAAGGACTGCATCAAGATTAGTAAAATGCTTTTAACAGACTTCAGATGCTGAAAAGAGCGAATTTTTACCGCACAGGTTTTTAAGAAAGATCTGTAAGGACAACTGACCTTTAAAATTGGGCCAGACATCTAAAGATGCACATTTATATATGCTCTTTAAGGTTTCTTCTCTAGGCCCAGACTGAGCATCAAGTAGAAAACACTGTGGTTAGAGTAGGATAGGTGTAGTCTTGCTCAGTCTGGACAAGGGCTGTGATCAAAAACTGATTTATTTGTTCCTGATTGGCTCCCTGACTGTCCCTAACAGCCCCCCTGGACAAGTCAGTGTTTGACCCTGTGTAAAGCCAGAGTCAGCCCACAGATGTCACCTGTGCTGCTGTGAGGTTTTGCCCATCTCATGAGCACAGTGACCTAATCCCAAGCACATTCCATGACCTTACTGTCATATCTTGCATTCAGGGGAAGCTAAAGGAATGACTCTTCAGACAGCTGGTCCAAGGAAATTCATGGAAATCCCTGGAAATTCTCTTACACTACTGCATTCCCTTTTCCAAACTTCCCTGCTGGATTCAGTTTCACTGGTGTTTCATAGGGTTTGGTTCTCTGTTGCACAAAGCAGCTCTGGGCTGCAGTAGTATGAAATAAATAGCAGCCAGTGTTTCCTCTGCAGACCTGGTGTGTCTCCTAACAGCTTGTCAGGCTTGCCCACCTTTGTCCTCCACACATCTGACTTGCTGTGTCCTGAGGAAAGGTTGGTGCACCTGGGCTTAGCTCAGCAGAGGTACAGATCAGCAGAACTGCCATGTGTGCCTTTCCTTGTTAACCTCTGGGAGAAAGGAATTGCAGCACAGCTTCAGTGCTCTTGAGAAATGGGACATTCTGTGGGTTTTAATTTTTTGACAGGTTCAGCACTGTTGGATTTTTTTCTTAAAGAAACTTTAGGTAATGACCTAAAGGTGTCTAAGTTTAATGTAATTCATTTTAGATGGCAAGTGCTGGTGGATTACTTTGTCTTGTGCAAATACAAGGGTTTTTTTTTAGTAAAATATTATCAAAGTCAGGGAAACACTTCATGCTGATTTTGGGTGGCTTTTGGTGGCAGTCTTTGGGGTATTTTAGGCATATAATGATTTCAGCATTTGGTTGAAGCCTGCCTTGTCTTCTGAATGTGAACTTTTCCAAGTCCTGTTTGACTGAGGAAGTCTTGTGTGGTTTTGCAGTTTTGACCCAATCAAGCCTTAGAAAAGTCTTTCTTATTTTTCACATTATACAGGAATGATCTAATTGTCTTTGAAACATTGGATACAAAACACAAGTTAGAACAAGATAAAGAAACCCCAGAAGAAATAGCTTGCTGTGGTATTTCCACTAACAATTACCTTGTTTAACAGACTCTGTGGTGGTTGCTGCTGAAGGCTCTTTCCAGGTTTTAGCTTCTGCATTGCTTGCACTCCTGCTCCAGAGTAGCATGGGAGATCCTGGTGTGCACCCTGAAACTCTGCATTCTATGGGAAAGAAGTTCAAACATGCAACAGATGCTGTGCCCTTTCAAAAGCAGTTTGGCAGGCTCAATACCCTTCTTTTGGACAAACACCCATTATCACATGCAAAAGAAAACCTCTTGCCTTTTTAACAGCACTTTTGTGCAGTTTTTAATAGGGAAAGGGATTGATGTTTCTGTGCAAATTCAGTTTTTGTTTTGTTCCTCAAAAAGGTGATAGAGCACACAAGGGAAATGTAGAGACCATCAGAATCCCCTCATCTCTATTTGCCTGTAGCCCTGCTCATGCAGTGAGTGTCCATCCATGGGGTTCATGTTGTGGTGTCCACTGCTCATATTTGAGCGTCAGTAATTTTCTGTGGAGAAGCATCACTATTCCCAAGTGTTATTCCAGAGTAACAGTTCTGTCTCTGCCTCACTGTGCTCTCCTGTCGTGTTTTTTCTTAATGCCAGGGATCCAAGCAGAAGAGATGTTGTCTTCAAATGCACTATGATTTGATCTTTCAGAAACTAGAAAGGAGTAATTGAATTTTCTTTGCTTCAGGGTTATTTCTCTGATCCAGAGCAGATTTGAAGCTATTTATTGTAACAACTTCACACATCATACCGAGTGGGACTTAGTTCTCACATGGCACTCAGTGATGGAGGTGACAAAGCCTATTACAGGCAAAAGGGTCTGGAAAGTTTGATAGGAAGCAGCTTTTCATCAAATAAAAAATATATAAATAACTCAGCAAAGTAGTGAAAAATCAAAGTATATTTTATTCCAGTTTTAGAAAAAGAAAATTCTTGTATTTGAATTGAAAGATGCATAGTTTTTAGATTTAAAGGGAAAGAAAAAAGTCAGCAGAAGATAGCTGACCCAGAGCTGTGCATGCGCTGATCAGTCTGTCACCAAATGTGTATTTATGTCTGAATATTACATGTATATACACATGTAAACATATTTGTACTGTTGAGCAGAATGTAATGTTCTCCCTCTCTGGAGGTGACAGCCTGAATGTCTCTGTTCAAATTTTGGTTTCCAAAAAGTGCAGGAATGTAAGGACCATCCCATAGGCTGTAAATCCTCTCCAATTTGTCCAAAGTCACTTAGCAGATTTGAAGGTTACTTGGGAGAGGAGTTGGAAACTGGTGTGGTTACATGAACCCCCTTTCCAGGGAAAACCAGGCTAAAAATATACTGATCACCTTTCCCAAGGAAGATCTTAAATTTTTTGGAAAATAGATGAATCAGGAATGTGTGAGGCAGAGGAACCAGGATATCGAGTATTCCTGTCCTTACGCCAGTATGGATTCTGCTATTCAACTCTGTGCCCTCCCCCATGGGCTCCCAAAGGGATGCTAGGATGTTTGTTGGTAGCACAAATGCAAAGTCTTATTATCCTCAGTGTAAAAACAGACTTGGGATATTTCAAGCAGGCTATAATAGAACAAAAATGTAGCAACAGGATGGCTCAAAATGAAACTTTTTGGGGTGGTTTCTCCCAAGGAGCTGTAAAGCTGTAGGTACTGAGTTCCTTTTGTAGCTCAGTGGGCAGTAAGGAGATGGAAGTGTGTCCCAGCACAGCACTGCTCTGGTTGGGAAGCTGTTGTCTCAGCCAAGGCCTGTTTGCAAGGGTTGGGATATTTGGCTCCACTGAGGATGCAGCCACCCAGGTGAGACTCAAGTGTGAGGGTCTACTCTGGGCTTAGTTACTGGGAAGGCAAAATAAAAGACCTGTCACAACTGTTAGGCACCTTCCTCAAGTGCTCACATTCCCTTTCCTGTGAAACACATCCAAGTCCCAAAGGCAGACTGTCCCTATGCTAATCAAGGAAAAAATTGGTTTTTGTTCTGAATTTGTAGATAGAGGAAAGATGCTTGTATAATAAATATTACACAAACTGTGAAAAGCCAACTGTTGCTTAAGTGTTGGACATGGTAACTGGAGCTGGGTGATTTGTGACCCCTGGAAAAAGCAAATGAGCTGAAAATATGATTTTGTTCCCAGCTGTGTTCCTGATTTTGCCATATGTTTGCTGCTGGAGACAGCAGTTTATGGGTTAGAGTTGCACAAGGGTCTGTGTGTTACTCTCCTGTGCAGTTAGTTTGGAATATCCTGCCCCATTTCCAAGTGCTGGGAAGAGCTGTGCCTTGAGCTCCAGGCATTGAGAGAGCTGCCCTCACCACCCTGCTGGAGAAATGACTGACACCAAGTATTTAATCCCCTTGGAAGGGTTGATAGCCCCTGAACACTGAATGGGAATGGGAATTTACATCTTCCCTCCTCTGTCCTCTGTTTTTAGGGTTAAGCTGGATGGATTTGCAGGCTCTGTCTCCATACAGGCCTGTCAGTGGTTCTGTGGACAAATTTGTTGCTCAGCAGCTCTGCTCTTCTCTCCCAGGGGAACACATTCATCTTCCTGCTTACTGGTCTGGACCACCATGTGCCACAGAACAAACTGAATAGGAAAATGTCATTCTGCTCCCAGCCTTATCCTAGTCATTGGTAGAAGCCCCAAAGTTGCTGCTGTGAGGCTTTTCCAGAGCTTGGAAAGGTTTTGGAGACCAGCTTTTGAGGGCTCAGCTCCTCTTTGATTTTATTTCCAGTAGCCTCCCACTGAGCATGGAAAATCTCACCTCCTTGAGTTTTAGGCAGCGTTAGTATTTCGAATTATGCTTTGACTGATTTTGAAACCACTTTGTCAGGTTTTCAAAGTGGTAATTGAGTGTTTCCAAGTATCTTCTTTGCTTCTGAAGGACCAAATTGTCTACAGACCCTTGAACATCCTTTCTTCTGAGCAACCTTGGACCCACAGTTCAGCTTTGTGATGGGGTTTGTGTCTCTTTTGCCATTTTTCCTGGTTGTGATTGGTTTGGAAATCCTGGGGGTACAGCCTTCCTGAGGGTACTGTCTGTTTTCTTTGGGTTTCCCAAATTTAACACATCATACAGTGCTGAAAATGAATGGGAAGAGAATGAGTAAAAATGTTTTGAATCCTGAGTATTTAGATTAAACTTTGTGTAAAGTTGTTGGTTTGAGGTTTGTCTCTGCTAAATTAGCTCACTGTATAGCAGGGCATTTCTGTCTGTCATCGAGGTCCCAGCTAGCCAGTGCAGGCTCAGGCAGGTGATCCCACATCCTTCAGTACAGGCATCCTGTCCACTCTAAAGGCTTTGACAAATCCTCTCCAGCAGATTTGTCACGCTGACTCCATGAGCTAATGTGTCCAAAAGTGTTAAAAGCTCCAGTGGGAATCTTGGAGGGGACTGATGTGATTAGATCACATCTGCTTGGGGGGATAAACTGCTCTTGAGTGTAATTCATAAATTGGAATGTTGGACTGCTGTAGTCAAACTCCAAGGGAGCCTCTCTGCAGGGCATCAATATCAGCAGCTGCTCTTCATACGTGACAGGTCTGTTTCAAAGTTTATACATGCCTGATAATCCTTCTTCTAACTAAGCTTAAATTGCAGGATGCCTCAACCTACCAGAGGGTAAAGAGGAGAGCTTAGCATCTTAATTTACTTAGGTGACTGATCCATTAATGTTCCTAGAGTTAGGCTTGTCCTGATCTACTTTGCCATTATGTGAGTGTCTTACCTACAGAGGACCCAGCTCTGGTGGCCTTTCTACTGGTGCAACCCTAGGCAAAAACTTACTGAAATATTGGACTTACCTTTTGCTTAATCATGGCTATTCTTTTAATGGAAGCAATTCCAGCAGTGGGATAAGTCAGGCCCGTGGTGGATTGTTGCTTTTCTTTAAAAAAAAAACCCAATAAAACAACTAATTAACTTTGCATTTGGTTCTACAGTTAAAGCAGAGTTGCTTCAAGGTTGAAGCCACTAGTGCCCATTAATATGCTCCAGGAGATTATGCCTTGGAAATTTCTCTTTCAGACAGTTCTGGAAAATAGAAATGTTCATATCTTTAAGTAAACAAAAAGTGATCCATTCCTATTTATGGTAAATGAATAAGTACATATGAAGGATAAACACTAAAAAAAGACATGCCTTTAAAGACTGACTCAGCTATTGTAGTTTTATAGAACAAGTGAATGAAACTTGTTTGGATTCTTCCCAGAATAAATATACACACTTTTAGAGTCCTCAGGAGAATAGAGAAAGAGGCAACAATGACGCAGAAGCACTGGTTTGATCTCCAATCCACCAGCTACTTTTGCACTATTGTGGTCACTCTCAAACCATTCTTATGGCTCACATACATGTTTAACATTTGGAGTCCTTGGATATGTCTATGAAACAAGAATTGAGAGACCCACATAACATTTAGTGCACAAAGCTGGGAAGAAAAGGCAAAGAAGTGTGGGTTTGCTGGTACCCAGCCCTTTAGACATGTCCTTGGGCTGAAAGCTCTCTGTGAAGAACAATTCTTGGTATATATTGTGGGATGTCTGGAAAATAGATAGTAATAAATACATCATTTTATGTGTAATATGGATAATTCAGTGCCTGATAATGTGAACTGGAGAATAAATCAATGCAGGGACTTTCTGTTCTTTGGTGCTCATTTCTCCTTTTTCTTTTCCCAGTGAATGTTCCTCAGCAGTCCCAGCAAAGGGATGTTTTTACAAATATCTTGCTGAAACACTCAGACCTTGCTGTGTTTCCTTGTGAGATTTGAGAGGTGCAGAGCAGAAGGTTCATCGTCGCAGCTCGTGTTTAAGGCAGCAAGGTGCAAGTCAAGGTGATTTCAAGACTAAGTTGTTTGTAGCAGGACAAACGGTCACTTCTAAATCACTCTGACATGCTTAGTGAGAAGTAAAGCACAGTGCTGTTTCCTCTGAACTCCTGAATTTACTGTGATAATTGTACAACATGAATCTTAGTTTAAGTTAATCTCCAGTTGCCTCTTCCATTTTCATTTTGCGCTTGCTTGCCCTGCAATGACCGCCTTTATTCTGCTAGTTCTATAAATCTTTGTCACAAAGGGTCACTGGGCTGGGGAGAAGAGAGAAAAATCCCTGAACAAAAAGAAGTCTAATATGCTTTCTCCACTAGATGCTGTGCCAGAGGTAAGTTTGCTTGTTCCAGCCTGATTTAGCTAGTGCAGATGTCGCTGCTAAATGCATAAACTAAATACAGTCTAGTAGGGGTTTGTAATTAGTTTGTTTAGAGAAGCACTTACAGGAACAGTTTGGTTCAGCAAGAGCTGATCAATCAAACTTCAGCTGAAGAAACCCCAGAGAGACTCTTTCTTTCCACCTAACTTGCTGGGGTACAGATTAGAAAATATTGATAACACCAGCAGCTGTTGGCTGCTGTCATGTGTTTAATGTCCTTCGTGCACGCTTGAACGAAATGGAGAGACTGCTTTTTCCAGCTTAGTTGTAATGCTGCTTCTTTTACAAATACACCTTTGCCAAGAAAAAAAACCAACAACTGAAAGCCTAATAAAATTAGATTATGTAGATGAAAATGTCAAAGCCCTTGGGCCCCGACCACAGCATTGTTTAGCTGAATTGGCAGAGCCTGAAAACCTTTGTCTCATACTTCTGACCTAGGGTTGTTCCTTTAAATGCCTTCTCCAAGCTCATTTTCCCAGTTCTCATTTTAATATCCCTCTAGTGGTGCAATTGAAGGAAGCTAAATGCCTGTGTTCTCTTGGAAGTGTTGCTTGGTAAAGGAGCAGGAGGGAGAGCAATACTCATCCTGTGGACCAGCATGCTGTGGCCCAGGCAGGCTGGAATGACGTGTCGATGTTGTTTCTGGTGCGTGGTACTCAAATACAGCCTCAGAGGTGGGAGCAGTGTTTTCAAGAGTATGTTCCACATCCACCTCTTCAGTTTTACTTGTGCTGATGGGCACTGCCAGGTGCAAGGAGTCCTGGATTCACGGTATCAGTCCTCACCAGTGGAAAGCAACATATTGTCCTTGAGGAAGCTTCTTCCTTAAGTGCTCCTTATGCTTGGATATAGCTGTCAGCCTTTGGACGATTGTGTGGTGTGCCAGTGGCTGCCTTGCAGGTCCCTTTGGGTGTACCCTGTATTCTGGGTCCTTGTGACAGTACTTTGTCCTCTTGGCACCATGACAGGTTGAGCTTCACAAAGCTCTTCTGGCTGATCATGGGTTCATCTGGTCCCTGTGTTAGAGACAGAGCTGTGGTGCATCCAGTGGATGTACTTTGTGGAGGATGAGCAATTTACATGAGCTGCATAGCAGGTCAGAGGAGAAGTGAAGGACATGGAGTTTCTTACTTCTAGGAGCAAGTTGTGTACCCATGGTGCATGCTGTAAAGCCCAGATCCTCCTTTATACCATGCTGATCTATGCTAAATGACAGCCTGAGCTTGTAACAGTCTAAACCAGTGATTTTAAATGACAGTTTGAGCCATGTAATTCAGAACTGGACATTCTTTTGAGGTGCTTACTTTTCAAACTGCTTATACTTAACATCCTTTTTGTCTGTCATAGCTGCTGATGGATGGATAAATCATTTGGTTTGTGGGATGCTATTTAATGAAAATCATTCTTTATGTGTGAATTTATAAGCTGTGAACAGTTCCAATAAAGAAAACTGTAGGTGATTCCATCATCAAGTTCTCCCCTCTGGTTTTCATTTTTGTCTCAGAAGCAGGGGGAAGAGAGACCTTTTCAGGTCTCTAATCTGCAACTGTCCGATGAAATTATGAGATTTGAATTATACACAGGTTGAAAATGTCCTTGTGCAGGAAAAGGCCACAGTCTGAAACTGTCATATTTGGCATCTATAAAACTGCACATCTGATAATTTGTCCAAAAACAAATAAGGGAGATGTCTCTGCCAGCCAGAATGTCCCACCTTGCAGATTTAGAGCAGGATGAATTGATTTGCCAAGCCCCATCCATCCAGAGGCCAAGTCAGTCTTTCCTGTAGTCCCACCTGCCTTTCTGTGCCAGGGCCAGACAGCTGATTATGTACAGCATCACTGACCCACTGGGTCACACACAGTCTGAAGCCCAGCATTTTGCAGGCTGCCATCTGTCTCTGGAAGAAAGACCATTGCACAATGCATGAAGACTTGATTTGCTTTTTACTATCTCTCTTTGTTTTCTGACTTTCATCAGTAGTTCTGCTGGATAAGAGCAGTAGGAAAATATTATGGAAGTACCAGGAGACCTGATCTCAGAATTACCAGTTACACTACCTAATAGATAATGTCCTTCTGGTAATACAGGCTGTTTATCAAAGCATCTGTAGACAAGAATTTCTTTGAAGAAACTGCCTAGAGAAGGTGTTTTTCATGAGCTTGGAGAGAGAGGAAGCATATCAGGTTGAGAATGAACCTGGAGCTCTGCAGAGAGTTTTTTGACAGATGTCACATGCAGGGTGAGATAGTGACAGGTGGAGCACAGGGAGCTCATGAGCAATGTGTGAGACAGGTCATGTGAGAAAATGACAAATATGTGTTGAGGTAATTAGAGAATGTGTCTCAAGCACTGCCAAGCTTTGTGCAACTGCCTGTGTAACACTAAAAGCTCCAGCATTTATTGAACTCATTTACAAATAACCTGCACGAAAGCTGTCAATTTAACACTGCATGACAGCTCTAAAGAATGGAATCACTTGCTCATGTATAAGGTCACAGCAGGTCACTTCTCACCCCTTTAAGGCTGTCAGCTGAGTGCATCCATGATTCAAGGAGAAGCATGGAAAAGTCTTCTGGGAACAGCGATGCTTTGGATCGGTATGGCTCCTGCAGTTCTTGTGTCTGGTGCTGCGTCTGCCAGCTCAAGTGATGCAGTGATTCTGAGCTGTAGGAAGTGGTAGGGAGCTCATACTCTCCCTGCTCTTTGGATGAGGCAGCTTGTAACTCGTTTTGAGCAGGAGGGGTTCCCAACTAGTTCTTGATTGATTGGGCTCATATGCACCAGGGAGAGAAATTAATCACTCCTGTTACATCCCTACGCACTTGTCTTGCATTCAGCAGCAAGCCTAACATCCCAAACACTCAAAGTTATGTTGTTGCCCTCCCAGCTTTCTGAGAGAGATATAAACCAAGACATTTAAGGCAGGAATGCATGTGATCTTTTTCATTTTGGTATGTCACAACCACCTGGTTTTAAAGGCTGCAAAGTGCCTTTGACTAGCATTTGCAGGCTTTAGGTTTGCTCCTCCTTTTATTAAAGATACACTTACTGGCTGAGTTCTCATCTTCTGGCATGTTAGGCAGATGGGCTCTTCCAGCCTGAAATAACTTATTGCAGCCTGTTTGCTCTTTGATTGTACTCTAACATCAGATTCCCCCCTCTGCTTTTGCCAGCACAATTTCCATTTATTATACATACTCAAATATGTCATAGCAGGTTTTCACTGGCTTTTTTAGGTGTGCTGTCAAGTGTAGTGCCTGGCCATTTAACCAGGAATAGCTACCTAAGGGATCTTGCACAGTGGAAAAGGATGTTCCCTGTATGCATAAATATATCGCAATCAAATATCTGAACCAGAAGAGAAATGTGTGAAAACAAACACCCAGGAGTTGGTGGAGCAGGAGCTGAAGATTACCTGTAGGGCCTTTATTTGTTCATCTGAGCGTGTGCAACAAATACAATTCTCAGTGCAATTCTCAGCTGTGCCATGTTTTCTCATCTGGCTGTTGAGAGTAGGAAGTATGGGACTTGTGTGGCCACACAGCTGCCTCTTCCATGAGCTGCAGGGTCCAAAGGAAATGTTTTGGGCTGTGCAGCTCAGCCCAGAGAGGAGGCGCACACCATTTTGGCAGGAAGAGTCAGACGTGGGCTGCAAGGTTAGTATGAGGGGTAGGAAAAGAGGTCACATGTATTTTTTAAAGGCAGATTAATTTAATTTGGGATGACAGTGCTACAATTACTTTCAGAGTTTTACTCCCACCTCTGCTTCTTCAGTCTTGCTGGCATTCATAAACCAGCTTGATGCAGATCCCAGTTGCTGGTGTGAATGGGAGGGATAGTGACAGGAGTGTGAAGTGGAAAAGTTGTTTTTTGGCAGCAGCTGATGGTTATATTGGCTTAAAGCTGTCATGGAACAAGTGCTCATGGCTCTGGGCACCCACAGGTTTTAGTTCTAGCCATGCAACTATATGTGGGCTTTGCCCCCGATCTAACACAAATTTCTTTAAACTGAGTATCTTGGGTTTTCTCTGCTTGTTTTGGAAACACAGACAATATGCCTTATGTACACTGTACCTCAAGGTGTTTTAAGCACTCTCAAGCCCTTCATGTATTTCTGTTTGGAGATCAAAGAGGACAAATTCCTACCCGGAGTGGATTTCATAGGAGGGAACCCTGCCTTGGCAGGGGGGTTGGACTAGATGATCTCCAGAGGTGCCTTCCAACACTAACAATTCCGTGATTCTGTGATTTACATCACCCTCTATGGTGTTGTGATCATGTCCCTGTTGTCCTTTAACAGGTCACAAAGCACCCCTGGAATAGGGAGATCTTGAACTCTGCTATGGGCACTGTTATTTGGCTTTTTGTGCTACAGCAGCTCAGCCTGTCCTCCAACCTTTTCCTTTCTGCCTCCACCTGTGAGTGTATGTTTTACATGGTAGCTCTCTCCCTTTACTCCAGAGTAGACAAAATATTTCAATGAGAAATGTCACATGTGGGATGTTTGCTATTGGCTGCTCCTGTGCCTGGTACTGGGAAACACACGTGTGTTGGTGAAACAACTGAGAGGGTAGCTGGGGCCGTGTATTTGTGTGATTCTGTTCAGAGTCACTCTCCACTCAGCTCTGCTGCTCTGAGGTGGGAGTTGTGGGCTCTTCCCATTCTGTGGGCATACACTGTCTTGCTTGGTGTCAAAGGCAAAGCTGTCTTCCTCAGCTTGTGAAAATGTTAGGGGTTTGGGAGTTGCTTCCTTAGGTTGATGCTGGTGCAGATGGAAACCAAAGAAGGTGAGGACAGGGTGAATAAAGAGAAGGCAGACCCAGTATGTGCTGTTCTCCCACTGGTCTACTGGATGGAGATGAGCTGTGGAGCAATGTGCTTCAGCTTCCCTGTCTGTGCAGGTGGTGTAATTGCAAATATTTGAGGAGTGTAGAGAGAATTAATGTTTCCTTTGCTTGGATGAAAAGCACAAAATATTTGCTATTGAGAAACTGATTCTATTTCATGACGTTTGTCAACTGTTGATCACAGAATCATTTTGACAGGAAAAGGCTTCTAAGATATCAAGTCCAACCTTTAAACAATCACCACCTCATCAATTAGATCACAGCAGAAAATCCCACATCCAGCTGTTTCTTGAACACTTCCAGGTATGGCAACTCCACCACCACCCTGGGCAGCACATTCAAATGTTTAAAAACTCTCAGTGAAGTTCTTCCTGAGATGATGTTCTGCTCCTTTGCTGTCCTGCCCATTACAGGGGTGAGAAGACATCAGCTAGGGGTTCTGTTTGCTTCCTGTGATCCCCGATTCCCTTGCTGTTGGCTAAAAAATCATTAAACTTGTTCAGAAGTAGACTGTGTGGATTTGTTTCTGAAAGCTTTGCAGAACTCTGTGGACAAATTGTCTGAGCCCAGGGCGTTTCCAGATTGCATATCCTTAATTGTATTAAACACTTCAGAGCCATCTGACAGTTTGTCTCACAGTTCCACCATCTGTTCTGGAAATTTAGGCAAGCCTTACTTCATGGAAAAAGCCGGAGACACTCACATTGGAGTGTCATTAGATGGCCCCTGGGCTGCTCTTTGATGGAGAGCAGGCTACTGTAGTGTCACTGCTGATAGTGTGCTGATTGGGAGAAACAAGGTTTTAGGGCCTCATTAGTTCTGATTAGTTAGGCTTAAATACAGCTTTCTTGCCCTTCTTGTCTTTGTAAAATTACTACTTAGCCTCCAATCCAAACCATAGAAATTGGCATTATTTTAGTTTCTTTGTATTTGTTATTATAAATACACAAATTAGTCTGCTTTCAAAAAAATAAAATTCTTGTTATGTTTTACTGGTTTACTTGATTACACAGCACTTGGAAGACTGATGCACTTGTAACACCCATGTGAGTAGGTAGGGTGTCTGGCTACCTTCAAAGCAGCAATGGGAGGACCCACAGGAATAAGGTCATGTAGGAGAAGCTGCCTTCCACTGAGGACTACACCAGCTGCATGAAAACCCCTTTAGTACTGATTTCACACATGTTAGCTCCTGTGTTCTCACTCTCTTCCCCTGAGGCAGAGGAAAGCCTGTAAATAACTTGCTAAGAGATTCCTGAGGTGAGATGGGTATCCTAGGCCAAGTGTGCAGACACACTGTGTGGTGGGCTCAGGAAAGCTCCTGTCTCAATGGGGACCTTATTAATGCCCTCTCATCATGTGGTCAGTGTGCCCTGTGCTGGCCAGCTCAGGGGAGAACGAGGATGCTGCCTTTCCATACCCGAAAACTCAGGAGCAGGTTTTCATTCACTTTTGTAGCTGGCAAGGAGGGACAGGGTGGCCACTACTGAAAGGCAAGAGAGGTGGTTAGAGAAATGCTTTCATTTGCATGCTGTAGCCACTGCAGACTCAGTTTTTGAGATAATTTCAGCCAATAAACAAAGATTTTCTGTTTACAATTATTTGGAGACCAGGGATTTGTGTGTTTGAATCTATCAGTAATTAGGCCCAAGAATGCATCATATTTCCCAGAAATGCTGTGGATCACAGAAGGCTCTGCAAACCTGTATCTCCAGAGAATTTACTTCTGAATTTGCAGGAGAAGCTGATTTGGTTTTAAATAAAATCCTGAACATTCCATGGACTCGAACCTGAATTGTATCTGGACACATCTGGAGGCCATCCCGTTCCTTCCAGTGCCAGACATGAAGTGAGTGAGTCCAGATGAGAAATTAAGTCTCCTCAGCTAGAACTTGTGCCCCACCATCAGATATAAGCAGTCAGCAGCGCAGATAAGAATGCTTTTCTCCTCTCTGGGTTTGCCAAAGTCTTTCACCTGCAGGGCTGAATGTCCAGGAGATTGTCTTATAGCTTGTGTGGATCATGAGAGACTTCCCAGCTTCCTGCTTCAGCTTCTGTGTGTTCACTATGCTGTGGGATAAATGCTGAGTTGCTTTTTAAATTCCCTTTTGCTCCTCTCTCTCTCTCCCTCTTCCCCCACTCCCAGCTCTCCCCATTGAGAGCCTGTATTATTAGGGAAGAGCAGTTTCCTTGTCAGCCAGTGTAATCCATCAGACACAGTCTGCTATCACTGTTCTTGAGTAAGATTCATTATTTGAATGACACAGCAGAGTTCTTTGCTTCTTACCTGTTTAACCCTCTTCTTCTGATTAGGAAAAGCCTCAAGCCTGATTGCTCCATCTAGGATGATCCCAAGATCAAAAACTCAAATTTTGACCAGTTCTGTGTGCTAAGAGACACTTATTGCTCCTGGTTTCCAGAGGATAATTCCAAAGCAATGCTGTGGAAGTGAAATGACATTAGTCAATAGTAGACCTGGGATAAATGTGACCAGAAGCGGAGACATTTCCCTCTTCCTCTTAGGCGACACAGCAAGCAATGCTGACTTGCATCAGGGTGCAGTTTTAGGGTTGTTGTTGTCTGGGTAAAAGACACTGTTGGGTGAGGACACTTTGTTCTGCCCAGCTTTATTCCTGTCCCTCTTGCAATCTGCTGTTATTTTCTGCTGTGCTTCCAAAGGTGCAGCTTCAGGAAGAGAGTACAACAGTGGCTTAAGGCATCTCTGCTTCTGTTCCCTAGCTTCTGAGCTTCTCAGGGGCCACTTTCAATTAGAGCAGCCCCTGTGGGTGCTCCTGCAGATGCTGTACCCAGCTGCTCCTGTTTCTGGAGCACAGAATGCCTCAGTCACACCCCAATCCCTGGCTTTGCCCCTGTGCCAAGGACAGAGATGGTGGCACTGCACAAATGCAGGTTCTGTGATGCTCCATAGCAGCTGCTGTATTGCAGGAATGGTATCTGAAGGCCAAAATGTGTCTCTGTTCTCTGAAAGATTTATATTATTTCTTGTTGCAAGGGTTGGAGTCTATGAGCTTTAGTGTTACAAAACCTGAATTTCAGTATGTTGGGGGCAAGTTTAGCTCGTCCCATGAAGGCAGAAATCAGGGTGGAAGTATTCCAGCTACACGTGAATTCTTGTGAGTTTGTCTAGTCCAACATGTAATTAGGACCTTGCTGTGTGTCCTAGTGTAGCAATACCAGTGGTGGGAAGCTGGAAAAGCAATGGATACATTGCTCAGCTTCCCACCCATTCCTTAAGTGGATGATCTGAGAGCAAAATGGATTCTTCAAAGGTTTTCAGGAAAGTCAGCCAGAGCTTGTTTTTGTATGGGCCAATTCCTTAAAAAAATCAGCATTTTGGTTGGCTAAGAACACCTGGCATTCAATAATTTTATGGAGTATTTTGACAGAAAATAGGCATTGCTTTAAAAAAAAAAAAAATCTGAATTGCAAAGAAAGACAAAAAGAGACCATTTTTCATGAAAGAATGGCACATGAACCATTCCTTCCAGGTCTTAAAATTGCTTCATTATTTGGTTGAATTATTTATAACTAACTGGGCTTTCCTTCACTCAAGCTCCTATAGTTCTGTGCAATAAAAGGAATTTTCCATTACAGAGGCATGTAATGGGGTTTTGCATTTAATATTCATGTGATGTGATGTGGGTCTCTGAGTAAAACATCCTGCCTGAACATGAAGCATCAGCACTAACCTGGTTCAGCAGAACACTGAACCCCTCTCATTTTGTAGGTTATCTGCTGTGTGTCACAGGCATAAGGGAGGGAAAACTGATCTCTTGCAGTCCCACAGCTGAGGGGTGTCATAAAAAGCCTCCTCGAGGTTTTTCTGCTTTTCCTGGTGGATTGCAAGAGCAGCCAGCAGATGAGCTGGTGCTCCAGACAACTTTTATTTTAGTAGCCTCACTGCTTCCGTGAGGTGTGTATTGTCCATACCAAACACGATTTCCTCTCCCCAGTGAAGATGAAGAAACCTGTGCCTCCCTTTGCCCCAGGTAATTAGCACAGACCTTCCTCAGGAGGCTGAAGGTCTTTCCTGCTGCATACTGTTCGTGCCTCCTGCACAGAGAAGATGCTTTTCCAAGGTGTAAACACTAGCAAAGGTTGTGTGCTGCTTGGAACAGTTTTTCCAGCAGGGACTGTGCTACTCTGATTTCCTCTACATTTTTTTTTTTCTAGTTTTTCCTTAACTTCATGAGGAGGTTTTTTTAAAATATTTATAATTAATTTTCTCAGCTGAAAAAGAAAGAGGGAGAGAATGGATTGCTGATCGAAATATCAAGGATCTGATTGTTTTCTCCCACAGAAATGAGTGTGCAAGGGACTAAGAAGGAACTAATTTAGAAATATTTTTTCCCCATCTTTTGTCCAGGATAGCAGGACTATGTCCCTTGTAGCTGAAAGGGGAAATTTCCTTCCAAAACTCTCATTGAGATCCCACAGGACTCTGAGCTGGCCTCTGCCCATCCAAAGGCTGATAGGAGTTTTGGAGCACCTGCTGAACTCTTTGCAGCTCTGTCCAGGCCCTGCTGAAGCCAGGGGTGATGCCTTATAAGGGCACAAGGTGAGGTCAGGCAGTGATGAGGGGTGAACCAGCCCAGCCTTTCCTTTCACTCTCTGCAGATGGGAGTTCTCTGTGAACTCAGGCGAGTCCAGGGAACACCATTCCAGTTACTCAGGCACAACTGAAGTCAGTCACACGATTTACTTTGTGGAAGAATGTGTGTGCTGGAACCCTGGACACAGAGAATTTCAGGCTTTCAGTGCTGACAGGGACTGATCCTCAAAAATCCACTGCATTTGACCTAAAGCCATGGAAAAGGCTTCCAAAATTGAGTGATAGCACTGAGATTGTGAGTGTGTAGTTGAACAGAAGTGTGTTATATCACAGGGTGAAAAATTTAGAGTTTAAAGTTTTGAGATACAGTAATACATGTGTAACAAGATGGAGGGTTTAGGGAGTAAGTTAATCCTTCTTCTCCTTCTTCACAAGTTGGAGTGATTTTGTGTAATTAGTTGAAAAAGTCCTTAGTGCAGAACACAGGTGGTTAGTTATTACGTTAAAAATAAAAATAAATTAGTTGGCATCTCATAATGGAATAGTTTAGACTTAAAAAGACCTTGAAGACAGAACTCTGCACACCATTTCTACTCTAACTTTGTGTGTAGAAGCAGAGTCAGTGAGGCTGTAACACAGATCAGAAATAATAAATATCCAAGTACAAACAAAAATTCTATCTCTCACACTTTTAATCCTAACCCTAAAAAGAAGAACCAAATAAAGCCAAGGAGTATGCCTCAGTCCTTCCAGTTTCTGAAGCACAACTGAAATCAGTCACATGATTTACTTTGTGGAAGAATGCATGGTCAAGCCTTTCAAGGCAAGGTGTGCTATGGGCTTCAGGAATGCCATGGCATCCTTTATAAAGCCAGTAAATAAAGCCAGTGAGAGGAAACCAGCTCCCTCCTTCTTGCAGCAGAACCAACAGGCAGAAACCCCTGTCCTGGGGGCAGCCTGGCTTCTGACCATAATGTCACAGCACTTCAGAATTCTGGGGCTCTATCTCTACATGTTCCAGCTGCACAGTGGGTTTGAGCAGGGACCTTGAGAGCTGTGTCTGTCTGAAAAAAAGACTGAGGAATCTGATACAGACCAATATTGATAGTGCTCTAACCATGGGGTTGTTTGTAACCTGCTTCGAGCACCAAATGCCTTATTTTTCTTAGCAAGCCTGGAGAATTTATCAGAAAATAAGTTTGTTCCCCTCCCCAGTGACATGAATTATATCTGTGCTAACCATGACAGACATAATTCAGTTTACTATGGAAGCACCCAAATAATTTATAAACCAAAAAAAAATAAAAATGGAAAATGTTGTTCAAGAGCAGACTTTGTAAACAGCTCAATCTTGCCAGTTCCTGTGGTACTGGAAGAATTAGTTTCCTTCTGGTTGTCTAGGTAACAAAATCTTTGGGGCCAGTTTTCAGGCAGTGTAAATGAGCAGAGCTTTTATGCTGACTTGTATCAGTTTATATTCCCCCTCAGCTTGTGCAGCACCGTGAGCAGTGCCAGCTCCTTACAAACGCAGCATGTGTGAATATCCACCAGGTATCTCAGAAGGCAGGTGCTGGCTTTAAGTCTTGTGTTCTGCACCAATTCTAGCTGCCACAACCTTCCTGCCTCTTGACAATCCTTGTCAGCTAGACACCATTCTGGTGGATGTAAGGCATCTCAGTGAACTGAGATGGGTGTCTGCTCCAAGGCATGAGATGTGTGGTCACTTTGGCCTCCCAGCTCACTTTTACCCTTTCTCTAGTGCAGACAAGGGTCAAGAGAGGGACATATCTTTGAGAAGCAAGAGTTTTTCCTCTTTTATGTTGTGGAGTGTGTCCTCCCAATGACTTACTGTGGATGGTAATGGGCTTATGTGATTTGGTTTAGAAACTATTCATCTACTATGCAAATGAGATGTGAAAATAATATGCTTGGGGTTTTTGATTTGGGTTTGACTTTTTTCCTCTTAAAACACAGGTAATACACTTGCCTCAATGCCAAGGAGAGGGAAGTGGTAGGAAATGTTCTTACTCAATGTGTTTTTATCATCCTTGCTGTAGTTGGTTTGCTCTCTGAGGTACTTAATCTTTAATAGAAGCTGTTAAGTGACAGCAGAAGGGGAGATGCTAAGATGCTCTATTCTAGGCAGCAGTGGAGGGACTTTCAGTCCTAGATCTCAGATGACTGCACAGTTTGATGGCCTTGTTTGCAACAGCTGCATTCTTCCTGCTTGCTCATTATATGGAAAGAAAGCGAATCCCTGGGAAAATAGTGATGGATGGAAAGAAGACCCCTGAGCCATCTTGCTGTTATGGCTGGACCCTGTTAGGCTCTGCATGCTGTGTGGGATGAGCTGGGATTAGAGCTCAGGTGGAAAGCCCTGGGGCTGCCCTGGGAGCCCGTGAGCAGCACCAGGGAACAACAGGGGCAGGGGAGCAGCAACACAAGGCTGGGATGTGCGAGGATCACACCCAGCAAGGCCAAGCATCCTTCCTTAGTTACCCACAAAGGAAATACAGGCAAGCAGTAGTAGCAAGGCTCCAGAAAAGCTTTTACTTGCTTACCCAGCTCCTGAAAATAGGGTTGTGTTAGAGTACAAATGCAAAATCTCCTGCCAGCTTAGTGAAGACTGCACATTTAAAATAGCTTAAGGTCTGGAAGCACAGAATTTGGGTTCCAGTTGTAGTTCTGACTTACAGCCCTGTTGCACTTTGCAGAGGTCAGTATTTTCCCTTCCTGTGCAAGCATATAAATGGATGGTGCAGCAGATGCCTACTTTAGGATTTCTTCGTTCAGTTCCCAGCAGATGCCAGAAAAGTAATTAGAAATAATTTTATTAAAATTGGAATGAATAGTGTTGTCTTTTCTATGTCTAAACTTTGGCATATTTGGAGCCCAAGCCTGCAGCTGAGTTTGGCTGTGATCCAACATGAATGAATATGAACCTCTTTTACATTAGTTTTTTTTACCATTTACTTCTTATCATTAAAAAAAACTCATATAAAAACACAATTTGAGTTACTATTTGGGCTTATTTCTGATAAGCTGTCAAAAAAAAAATTATTACATTGCTCAAACGAAAACATTTGGATTAGTTTTTTCTCATTTTTTGCATGTCTTTTTCATCACCAGCAACTGAATTGTTGTTTATCCTTGTCACTGAAGTTTTCATGGGGCTTCAACCTATATTTCCTGTTTTTTTCTGTGATAATAAGAAGCTTATATGAAAGTAAAACACAAAAAGCATTGCTATACATTTATTCTATAAATTTTGTGTATTTGTGCATGTCCATTTTTTGTTGCAGAGGCAAGCCTGTTTTTAAACCTCCAAATCAGAATTTCAGTTGATGGCACTTTTCTTTGTGATGGTAAAAGTCCACTATAACTGTAGGTGTATAGGCTTGGTTTTATTCTTGACAGAAGGAGTGAATTTCCTTAAAGGATGACTTTACTTTTGTCAGAAACTAATTTTGTCACACAATTGGCAAAGTACTGGAATGTCAGGGCAGATGTCAGAAAACAAAAGGAGAGCAGACATCGTCAGATGCTTTAAAGCAATTTTCATCTGAAAAAAAGAAACAAAAAAGCCTTCAACATGTTGGACAGCATTAATTTTTTTAAATCTGTTTGCCTGACAGGAGGCAATACCTTTTTAGATGTCACAGTGGCTGCTACTCTTGCTGAGGTGTTGTATTGCACTAATGTATCACTGAGTTATTATTTTGCACTGATGTATCACGTGTTCCATTCTGTGCAGCCCCCTGGATTCTGTAGTTGGTTTCTCCCCCTCTCCTAGGTTAGTTCCTCCCCTCACCTGCCCCATCAGTTGTTTCCCATTGGCTTTGGTTCCCTTCCTCCGCCCCCCTCCCCCCGAGTTTAAAAATTCCCTCTCCTCTCCTCTCCTCTCCTCTCCTCTCCTCT
>VZTB01004761.1:2615012-2646905 GCA_013397245.1 Thryothorus ludovicianus
TCCCCTCCCCTCTCCTCTTTCCCTCTTTCTTTTTTCTCTCCTTCTCCCCTTCTCCCTGGAATTGTTCACCATTAAATCTGTGGACATGATCCCGAGAAGAAAGAGCGCCTCTCTCTTTTCCTTGTGTCCCTGTCGATTTGCTGGGGGTTCTCTGAACTAGCCAAACCAGCCCCCACAGAGCAAATATAACACTGAAGTATTTTGTTCAGCAGAAAAGCAACACTTAGCAAAGCAACACTTTTGGATGTTCTTTGTGAGGTTCTTTAGTTGTTGCTTGAAACAGTTTGAACTCCCCTTTATAGTGAGATAACAATGGAAATTTTGAAAATCTAGAGGATGACTGACCATCTCTGCTACCTGAACAGTTCAGAGAAGAGATGTTTGACAGTCTGAGCAACAGTTTAAACTGATTTGTAGTTTGATAGGGGACTTTGAAAGTACAAGTCTAAATCTCAGCTTTTTGCACTTTTAAATGATCAGGTCGTCCTTTGTACACTTCTAGAATAGCCTCCCATAAAACTCAACTACTCTAGTTTAAAAAACTCACCAACAGTTATTTTTCTTATGGAATGATTTGAACCTGAAAACAAGAAAGAAAACGGAAGAAGCAAACTAGTGACAGAGATTTGCATATGGAGAATGGATTAAAAAATTTTAAATGTTTACCTATATTAAAAAAGAAGATAAATATTCTGTGGAATGCTTTATTGTTTAAAAGCTTATATAATTTGTTCAATTAGCTCTTCATAATGACAGCAGATTTGATTGGAGATACTTGTCAGGAAAATCCACAAATATCAGAGGTTTATATCCAAGAAGGAGACAGAGGAACCCTTCAACTTTATCTGAATAAAGGGAGAGAGTCCTCTGGGGCACACACTCATGACATTTTCTCTCTCAAAGTTTCAGAGGGTGCAGCCTTCTTTTTATCCTAAACTCCCGGCTGTGTGTTGCCCTATTCTTTTCTCCGTTGGCTGAGGTACAGCCTTCCTTAAATGCCTACTACCTATTCCCCCATGAACCTACTATTTTGTCCCAAAGCTCAGAAACTCAGGCTTGTGCAGACTTGTTTGGTTCAGGAGCTGAGCTGCCTGAGCTCTGCAAGGAACCTGCTGCCCAGAGTAAGTAGAGGCATTAAGCCCCATTTCAAGGATGTTAGCACCCACACCTTCACCCATTAAATTGTTTCCTCTCATACTGTACCCTCAATCAAAGAAGAGTGTCTCTGTGGAAGAGGTGTGCACTAGTCCAGACAGTCATCCATGTGGGCTGGACATTCAAATCTTCTCTGTTCCTCAGGATCTGTTTACAGAGCCAGTGAGGGAAGAAGCTACATACGCAACAGAGAACACTGTGCATGGTAATTAACCAGATCAATAAGGCAAAATGCAGCTGCTGGATGGAGTGCAGCACAGGGCAAATAGTTACCAGCAGGTTCACAACCAATTCTGATGCCATTATGTGTGCTGTAGAAGTATCTGGCCTTTCAACCTGAGCTGGGACTCCTTTGAAAGTTCTGTGTAAAGGAGGAGAAAAGGTTTGGTTTCACAGAGCAACAAGAACTATTTTTTGTTTCAAAACACATACGTATTTTGTCTATCTCCTACAGAAGAACAGGGTTTCAATGCTGGGAAGAGTTTATCAGGTTAAGTTAGCTTGTTTGGTCTGACTCAAGATAAAGATGGGATTTAGGATGTGTCTTTCTGGCTTGGGGCCCATCACAGGAATGAATGAGGTGGATGAGAGGAGAGCAGGACCTTGCTCTTTCAGAGACATGTGCCTACCTGCACATTTGCTTTTTGGACCTCCCTTAGAGCTGCCTGCTCTGTGGATGTGCTGATGGGCTGTATATGCCTGCTGTGCTCCCGGGATTTCTGCCTGCATTTGCTGCTCTGGAGCAGCTCACTGACTGCTTGCTAGGAGCACACCATCAAACATTCCTGCCCCTGGTGAATGGCACCTCTGACTGTAATGAGATTTCTCAGAAGGATAACTATGATGTTTAGGCTGAGTTAGACTGGATTTACAAGTGCAGAGGTGGCCCTGTACAGTGCTGAGATGTGCTCCAGACAAGTGCTGTTCCCTGTCCTTTTGCAGCCTAGCACTATGTCAGAGCATTGGTGCTTTTGCTGCAATTCTTGACCCAATTTATTAAAATTTTAATAAGAGCTGCTGACTGTGGAAGAGCCAGGCAGTGTCTGGAAAATGTCTCACCAAGAGCTATTACAGCTCCCAGTGTGTGCATAGGGTATGAGCAAGCGCTTAGCTGCTCTTAGCCAGGCACATGGCTGAGCCTCCGGAGCTCTTCTGACCTCACTGGAGGAGGTGGATGTTTTGTAACTCACTCCCCATGCCCGCCCTTGCCCTAGATTTCACAGATCTGCCCTAACTGTCCATCCAGTGATGACCCTGAGCTTTTGTATAACCCTTATAGACCAGCTTGCTTTCTACACCAAGATGCATTTCCTTGACTCGTCCATATCCATGGCAGAAAACAAGACCACGAGTCCTGTCAACACATTGCTGCCTCCTATATTGTTGTTTTTTCTGTAATTGGGATGGAAAGACACACCACAGGAGGGAGAAGTAACTAGAATTTTTCAAGTGCTTAGAAAAATGTACTCTCCTTTCATAACAGTGTTCTCAGAAGGCAGAACATATCATGTTGTCAGTGCGGCAGCAACCTGGAGACTCTCTCTACCTTTTCTTAACAAAGTTTTCTCCCTTAGTTCCACCTAGCTGGAGTGGGAAATGACATCATTGGTAACAGCAGAGAAAGGCTGAAATGGCCAAAGTACAACATCATCGTGGAAAAGGACATGTGATTAATTAGAAATGCAAACATAATATTTAGAAGGGGAATGAACAGCTCCTCCTAGAAGTGTTGCTGGAAACATTGGGATAAATCAAACTCTCAAACACTATATTTTGGCATTAGAAAGTAAATGTTACTTTACTCACAGCACCACGGTGATCGCTCCACCTGGATGCACACCCACTTACAAAACTTTTTCACTATTTGTGTATCTTTAGCAAACAAGGAAATCAATGTTCATTGGTTACAAAGTACATAATTCTTATTAGCATTCTGTCTTCTCTTGGTTATTGATTTGTCACTTCTTGTACTAATTAATCCACATTTTCAGCCTTTTTAATATCTTTTTCCTTGACAGAATTTTCAGTACAAATGCTGAACTGTCTTCTTTAGTCTCTTCTTTATCTCTGGTTTTTGCACCATATCCTTGTGGTCTATAAATTCTGCATTCCTGGGGTCCAGTTTTCAGCAATACATCTCTCCCTCAGGCTTTGTTCTTGAAAGCATATCAAGGTTGATTTAGCAAAACTTAAAAAGTTTCAGTGCTTTTCCCAAAATGTTCTAACCACAGCAGTCTGTGAAAAAAACTGCTATGTATTGGCTAAAGTGGAAGATTACACAGCTTATTATTATGATTAATTAAAACAATTAATTAGAGGAGTTAATTAAAACAATTAATAAAGTTAATGAGGAAAGTTATATAATTTTCAACAGAAGGGTGCTTTGAGAATGATTTTTAGGAGCAATAGAATGACACAAAGGAAACACAAATTTTGGCTGAGCAAGTAGAAAATTTGCATTGCTGTGAGATTCATTACACCAGCAGATACTCTCCCAGGATGGGAGGCAGCAGAATACATCTCTTGAGTAATTGGAAACTGATGAGTGGATAAACCTAGGGAAATGATCCTTGTTAGGCTGAGAGATGTCTTGGGCTTTCCCATCTCTCATTTCAAGGGCTGTACGTTTGAGTGAAGTGAGTCCCAGGACTCCCTTTCTCAGTGCCAAAAAGCCTTGGCTGCCTTCTCTGCTTCTCCCACCCACAGAATACCAGGCCCTGCTTGTGGTGAAGGTACCTCGGTGGCTGCTGTAACTTTCCTCTAAGTATTTAAAGAACTTTTAGGGTAGTTATAAATCATCTATGTGTGGGTGCTCACATGGAATATTTAAAGTAAGTTTAGAAGTTGCTTCAAGTACCCAAGATACTGAAGATGCTAAGATTTTCCATGCATACTGAGAAGTCTTATCTCATGTGGCTGTTTGGGGCATGATTTAGGATTTTGAGCAGTTTTTCTTGTGTGAACTATGACATGTCTTACAGGGCAGAGAGATGGAATATTTTTATTTGCAAATCTGTTGAAGATGAGATGGGTAACAAGGGAGTGTGGTCTCAGTTGCTGTCTCAGATGGTGCCTTATGGCTGTAACCAGGCAGAACATGGTGGATTCTGATGATTTTCAGTGCAGGGTGTGTGTGTATCTGTATGTGCAGAGAAAAAGGATTTTAGCATGAGTCAGTCTGGGACTGGTGATTTCAGATCAGAAGCTTTGAGGTGTCCCAAGCAGCATACAGTGTCTTCAGTACAGGCGTTCAGGAAACATAGGAAAAAACTTCAGAAGGAAAATTAAAATAGTTTAGGGAGATGGTGGCCAAAGTATCTAATAATGTGTGCCCGCCTCTGTGAAAAGTCCCCTATATGTTTGTTACTTCTTACTTCTCCTTTTTCATGCTAAAGGCTAGAATGGCAAATTTGGGGTTTAGAGCAAACCTTGTTTTTCCTGTGATTTCTGATCCAGGATAACAGTTCAGATAATTTGAGAAGAAAGAAGGAATAGGAGCATTCCCAGCAAGCGTGACTTCTATGTTTAGTGCCAAAACAGAAAACGAGTAGTTCCTAAAGTACTGTGTAATGGGTGCAGAGGCATGGCCTGGGTTCCAGGAGTGAAATATTATTCCAGTCCATGGATGCTGTTTGACATTCCCATCTGATGGGCAGGAGTGACACTGAAGACAAACAGACAAAACAAACACAGACAGTTCATCTTTGTTTTTTTGAAACAAAGTGTTCACGTACACACTTTGTCTGATGTACTTTGTGCTCTTTTTCCTACCTAAATTTGTCATGCATGACTGTAACTTTTCCTGACAAGAGGCAATATTTCATGCTTGTATTTAGGTACCATTAGCTTGAGCTGTCCATGTCTGGGCAGCTGAGTAGAAGTGGAGCTGTTTTAACAGCGTAACTGCAGAATGGGGAGAGCTGCTATAAACTTGAGCTGTCTGGCTTTGCTGCAGATCCAGCCTGGAGCCGGAACTGCTCAGACATGGCAGTTATATTTCAGTGGAGATACATTATTTATGAATTCCTGACTGTCACCGTATTTAAAAACATGTGAAGTCTGTTGGTTTGCAGAAAATACATCTGGGAGAGGTCAGCCAAGATAGCAAAGTGTGCGAAAATCATGGCAGACATCCACTTAGGGCTGTAAATCAAGCACTTTCCCTGGGTTTCAGACAGATACTTGATTTTGCTGGATTTGTCATATGATGGTCTCTTAATCAAATAGGAATTTGAGGCTCAGTCTTATCAGAACCACATGTGCTGTATTATTGTTGTTGTTGTTGTTTTTGTGACTTATCATTATTAGGGTAAAAATACTTCTTATGGGGTGGTGAGACTTTGGCATAGGTTGCCCAGAGAAGCTATGGATGTTCCATCCCTGGAAGTGTTCAAGGCTGGGTTGGATGAGACTTTGAGTGACCTGGCCTAATGGAAAGTGTCCCTGCTCATGGCAGTGGATTGTAACTAGATAGTCTTTAAAGTCCCTTGCAACCCAAATAATTTTATAATTCTATGAATTGCTGAGGCGATTTGGATTGCTCTGTGGAGTGCAGGAATCTTGGATCTCTGTAAATGAGCAGAGGTTGAGAGTTCACTCTGTTGAACAAATTTGTCTGAGGCTAATAAATTTAAATCACAGTTTATTACATTTCTTCATGCAATAAACTGATCATGCTGTGAACTTTTTGTATGTGGTCATGTACTCACTGGAGGGTAACAATCACTTGGCCAAATACAGGCTCAGATAAAACTGAGCCTGTATCTGAGTCCCAGAGTTCAGAGGTGTTTAGATGAAGGGGATTGATTTGGCTCACTGTATTAGCAGAGAAACAGTTGTGTAGTTGTCTGTAGTTTTGGTGAAGGAATCTGGCTCCCAGCTAAATGTAATATTTTGCATGTGCTTACTTTTAACACACTCTGAGGAGCTCTGATGCAACTTTGAAAGTATTTCAGTAAATATTAGTTTTTAATATGGAACATCTGTGCATGATTATGACAGGGAATGTGACAGACTTTATCTCAGTTCTCTTTTACCCCATGCAAAAATGTTGTCCAAGCTGAACCATGCAGTTCCCCTTCAGTCTGTGTATGCACAGGAGAGAGGAAATGAGGGAGACCTGGATTCATCCTGTCTGATTTTAGGTCTGTTAGTGCAAGGGAAGGGACAGCACAGGACTGAGGATGGTCAAGGGGGCACAGAGCTGTCAATATTCCAGCTTAAAGATGGAAGATTACTTCTGAGCTTTCCCTGTAGGTCATCAGACTTATTCCTACTATTTCCATATTACCTTTTAATTAGGATTGGTCCTCACAAGCTGAGAAACCAGAGAGGCTAACCAGGTACTGGCTAAGCTGAATCCCATTTCATGTGGATAAGACCATAAGGAAAAGTTCAAGATACATATGCTCAAAACCAGCACTATTGATCCAGCACCTTTCAACAGTACTGAACTTCACTGAAAATTAAATGCAAACTCAAACCACCCTTAAACCATTAATGCCTTCAGCTAGTATATTATCCTCTAAAGTGTTAGCAGCCTGAACTTCAAATTGCCAAGAAATTTTAAGTGGACCCAATGTGAGCCCACCCCTAAAGTGGGTCTCAGTGTGAAGGCCATATATTACTTTAACAGATCAGGCATTTATTTAGGCTTCTTTTTGTTACATTAGGGTTTGTGAGATGGAATTGATTAATAAACTGTCACATTAATGTTTCCACTTAGCCCATTGCTGGCAACACCTGCCTTTCAACAACATTATAAATGTTAACTCTGTAATGACATTGAACAGACAGACAAACAGTACGGTGTGTAAATCAAGCTTTTTATAACTTTCTGTTTATGTAGGATGGGCTGGAGGTGAGTGTGTTATAACAAGGCAGATTTTTAAAACCTTTTTCTTTCTCTGGACCAAGCCACATAAAGCGAAAGCTCTTTAAAAGATGGAATGTTGAACATCCCGAGGGAAAATTTCTATCAGTATGACACATGCTAGGAATAAAGCCTGGATCAAATGGTCTCTTAGATGAAGAAGATACTGAAGTGAGGGAATAAATAAAAGGAACTGGAAGTTTTGATATGTGATAAACAGTAAGACTTACCTGCCTATCTGAAACCTCTGGAGAGCTATATGTGAATTGGGAAAAAAGGGAACATCACTTGCTCGGAGAAGTGAGATATAAATAAAGATGTGGGGTTTCCCCTTTTATCAACATATGTGTACTTGCTTTGGAATCCAAAATATGAGTTAGACTCGTGGGCATCGAAAGGGAGGAGAACATGGACAACGTTGAGATGAGGATCTTCTCCAGCTTAGCACACCAGCAAGATGAGATAGCTGAAGATTTGTGGAGCTTTTTGAAAAATGAGGAGAATTGGTTGGAGCATAAGGGCAGTGGTAAGGGAATTTGAAGAAATCTGAGGTATTCAGACATCTGTTGAGAAAGGGATGAAGGGAGAATATGAGCCATCCATGTAATGAGGAAATTATGGCACTCTTAAAAGAAGAAGGGAATCATCTCTTTTCTAGATGAGTGGGTTTAATTTGCAACAAGAAAGATTTAAGACAGATATTGGATAATCAAGAAAATGGGGCAAACTGAGATATTGCATGAGAAGGCAGTGGGGCCATTGGAATACAATAAAGACCTACTAGAATTTGTCAGAAAGGATAAAGGTACAGCTTTTGCCTCCAGGGGGCAGAATATGGATTATATAATTTTTGAAGATGTTTCCCGCTGCATTTTTTATGTAATTCTATTACTAGTGTAGGAATATGCTATAAAATAAAGGCATATTAGCCTGCATCAGCTGTTTTGCAAACAATGCTTTCCCCTTCCTACATTTTGAGGACTTTGCACGGTCCTTTCCCCTAGGAAAGGAAGGAAAAAAACCTCAGCATGTGATAATAACCGTCATGCCTGACTATAATTCAAGCAGTGAATCCACATCTGAACCTGCATACAGGTATTTTCAGCCCATCAGCCATGAGGAAATAAAATGGTGATGCATAAACATAGACAGCTTCATTCCTCTGTGAGAGCCTTTCATGAGATACATCTATGGCCATACTCTGAAGAAAATAGAAAACTTATTTTCCTGTCAAGATATTAGATAAGAAGATAAAAACAGATCTGTAGAAAACCTACTATTCACTGCTTGAGTGGTGAGTAGAGTTAGATAAGAAAATAATTTTGAGTAACTTTCTGTCTGTCTACTTTCAGCTAGTTCTGGTACATAACTCTGAGAGCAGTCAGTCTACCCATTTAGAATAAATTTATTTCATAGTCAGTTTTCCTGGGCAGTGTAGGCTTTTAATATGTTTATCTTTGAAATGTTTGGGACTGTTCAGTGATTCAGGATTCCAAACCTAGTAAGAAACTCCAAATTCAGAAATACTGAGTGAGAAATGGAGTAAGCAATTAATTTTTATTGAGCTCAAAATCATGAAAACATTTAGTTAAACTTCACTAT
Organism: Thryothorus ludovicianus; assembly: GCA_013397245.1. NCBI lineage: Eukaryota > Metazoa > Chordata > Aves > Passeriformes > Certhiidae > Thryothorus > Thryothorus ludovicianus. The sequence goes on from VZTB01004761.1 coordinate 2,623,642, forward strand.
TAAAATGTTTTAAGTGTATGTGGCCAAGGACCATGTCTGAGTGAAACGTTTATAGCTATCACTTAGTTCAGTGCAAGGCAAGGGAATGTAAAGCCTTGGAGGAACAGCTTTCTAGATACCTGGTGCTGCAAAATGTTGAAAATATGTCTGTGACAAAACTCTTAGTTGACTTGAGCTGGTGATTACCATATGCCCTTTTGGATAACTCAGTGCTGCTCTTTCTCACAACTGTCTATTTTTTTTTTTTTAAACTCTTGGTTATTTTAATGATATCTTTGTAGGTGTGTTTTTAATAGCATCATGAGCTGATAGGTTTTAAAACTTCATTTTTGTAAAATGAAGGGAGTGGGAAAAACCTCATACATCTCCCCAGAAAGTAATTTCTATCTCTTTGTTGTGGGGAATAGCCTGTTACAGAGCAGTAGTCTGCAATCAGTCAGTCATATGTACTGATAGAAACCATTTATTAAACCACTATCAAATAGAATAGTCCACACCAATACCAAAGACCAACAAAAAATTCCCCTTAAAAGCATCATATTTGTTATATGATCAATTCAAACTTCATTTTTCATTTCTTCACTTAATAATTTTCACTTCCTCTCCTGATGTGGCTGTTCCTGGATGCTCAGGCATTCTGGAGGTGTTCAGGATGAGACTGGGGTGCAGAGACTGGTCTGGACTGTCAGTGGCCTTTGTGGAGGCAGCTGTGTGAGCAGGGAAAAGGTGACTGGGTTCAGATTCTTAATTTACTGAGCTTTTGTTTTTTTTCTCAGGAATGATGCTGTGGTCAAAGCTGGTAAGTTTTAAGAGTGATTTCAGACTGTTACACATAATGTCAATACACGGTCTGGAGTGCACTGGTGAGTCATAAAAGAAAGAAAAATGTTTCAAGCCTTGTTTGTTTCTGGGTTAGTGCTTTTCAGTGGTGCAGAACTGCTGTTTCTTGGACACATCTCCATCTTCTCTACAGATTTCTGTTGAGCTGTAGTCACAGGATGATGTGAATGGGTTTTTCTGCTACTCTGCCTTTCTGGGCAAGTCCCATAGTTGTCTGCTCTCTCCTCCTCTTTTTCTTTTATACCCACATGTAGGCAAAATTAACATATTTCATAAATAGTGAGATTTCTGCTTTCACAGGCCTTCCTTTGCACTCATCTTCTGTCTAAACTGCAGTTTTGGTCACCCTGCCAGGGATACAAGGCATCAAGCTGAGCTCTGTTTACGTGGAACTTTTAATTTTCTCGTGCAGGCCCTTCAGTTTGTGTCCCACTTTGGGTTTGATCTCTCTGCAGGATGCTGCCCTCGTATCTATCAGCAGGATTTGTGAGCAGAATTGCCTCTGCTCCACCTGCGTGTGACCAAACACTTTGGGAAGTGGCAGTTTTGGTTGTTACTCTGTGCCCTGGACACTCTGCAAAATCTGTGACTTTTTAGAAACAAATCCTTTTATGCTATAGAAACCAGTATGACTGAGTAAGGACTGCGTAACAACTCCAGTTTCTTCCTTTATGTCTATTTTGTTTTGCTGTCATTTGTCTGCACTCTTTGGAGTGCTAAGCAGCCTCAGTTCTTGTAGATTTAGCATTTTACAAGATTCTTTTTTGTCCTTCCAGCCCAACCTTATGACCATTTAGAAAAAGGGAAAATGGCACCAGAATAAATAGGAAATGCAAAGTATTTGTTTATAATAGGATAACAAATAGTACTGTTTATTTTAGGAAGACTAAGAATCAGTAGAGTCGTTCTTACAATTATTTAAGTAATTTCTCCTGTTAGATGTTCAGAGTGCTGAAATGCTATGTTAGTGCTGGGCACTAATGATAACTCTGCTCTGGTTCCTTGGGACCTGGGAAATCATTTGGAGGTTAATTGGTAAGGGTATGGTGATGCTAAAATCTGCTAATCCGAAAAGTCATTGCAGGCTCTGTATTTGCAGATGCAGGATGGGAACGTGCACTTTTATTTTTTCCAGAGAGGATGACTAGCAGTGCAGTTTTCTCTTTTAACACTCATTGCTAATCCAGAATGATTGTCCCATAGGAAAGAGGGTTTCTTTCCACTTCCCCTGCTTCCCTTTCTTTCCTTTACACCAGCAAATGTTTGTCTTTCTGTGCAACTGGACTACATGGACTCATGAATTTAAGTGGCTCACAAATGCCTTTAAGGTAATGTGACTTTTTGCTTGACAGGAGCAAAATGTTGGATGGCAACAGTGAGATGTGCAAAATACTGAATGGCAAGTACATGCTTTGATGCCACTCCCTGGCATCTCAGACTGCACTAAAGCCTATTTATTATGCTTAAAGGAAAAGACTTTCTGCCTTGGACAATCTGTGTTCTACCATTCTCAGAGCCTAATCCCACAAATTGTGTTCCCCATCTCTTTGGCTGGCTGTTCCCTGGTGACTGAAGTTTGCAGAGATGCTCAGCACCTTGTAGCCTAGGACTCTTAATGAACAGCTGGTTGTTTCTTGTTGGTGAGGGATCTACTCTTACAATGTGGACCCATAAAGCTGAAAGTTAGAGAAACTTTACGAACCAATATAATTAAACTGTGGCATCCAGAAAATCTGGGTGTTGGATATAATTTCTGTGATATTTTAAAAAGCTATAAAACTCCAGGGAATTTGAGTTTTGGCAATTAATATGACTCAACTTCTTCCATCATTTCCACACTAAACATCAGTGCTTGTTTTGTTACAGCAGGCTTCCCAAATGCTTGCCTGTATCTATCCATCCAGTCAGAGCTGAAAAAAAATTCGATGGCATCCTGAAAGTAGGCAAGGAAAAAGGCATATGTGCTTACTTCTATTTCTGTTTTCCTTCATCAGCAAGTGGATTATGAAAGCCTCATCTTTACCAAAGAGAGGGTTGTTTATGTGGATAAGAGAGAGGCTGTAGAGGGGAGAGCAGGGTGAAATATTTGGCAGGAAAAGACACAGATGTGACAAGAGATGAAGGCTTGCAAAATCCATTCAGTTTTTCTAGAACTGTGCCTACTTATTGCTGGAGAGGCTGTCAAGAGGCACTTGCATGTTGTAGCACAGGATTTTGGAGGATCTGCCTTTGGGAAGGTGTGAAATTGGGGACGATTTCACAGCAGTAACCAGCAGATGTGTTGTGTGACATCAGCTCTGGAAGTAAATGCTGATAAAGTGCCTGTAGAAGCTAAAAATGGACATGACAGCTGGAACTGCTAGGGACTTAGGTTTGATTATTAAATAAATTGAATTCACATGCTGCATGTATATCATTGAGGATCTCTGTGGATTTTGTTTCCTTGGGAGGTAGTTCGAGAGCCAGGCCTCGTAACTGAGATATCGGTAAGCAGTACATAAATCTGTAGGATTTATCTCGAGAACTGCAGGCTGACTATCCCTGTAGCCTGTATCTTGATCTCTGCTTTTTTTTAATTATTTGAATAACTTCAACCTGTGATTCATTTCAAGGAAGAATTTCTCGCCTCCTACTGATTTGGGGTATTTTGTCTCGTCTCCAGACGAGATGTCAGCGAATGTCACATTTTTGTTTTCAACCCAAAATGATGATGAAACTGAGAATATGCCTGTCAGCTGAGGACATTTGTATTCCCAACAGTTGTGGTCAATGAGCCAAGCTTGTGCAAGTCCAGTGGTTAATCAGTTGGGGGGAATCTGTACTTCTTATTTACCTGAGTCAGTTACCTAAAGAATTTACTAGTAGCTAAAAGTTTGCCTGAATCATTGGGCTGCTGGGTGCAGTAAACATCTGTTCACATCCTGCCTGCTGTAATTAAAGAAATGGGAATGAGCTACTTAAAAAAAAAGGAGATGGCAGTGCATGGCTAAACTGGGGTTAGATTTTTTTCCCCAATGTTGTTAGCATTGTCTCTTGTTAGTCCTACTGTCGAGGCCATTAGCTGTGACTGTCCATGATGTATAGAGCCATGTTTGGGGGATTTTTAGCTCTCAACACTTCTTCCTCAGCTCTTAGTGAACAGAGGACTAATAATGTGATGGATAATAGTTCTGTCAGCAGTGCAGGAACAGGGCCATGCAAAGTGAGCTGTGCAGGGTAACAATCATCCCCCAGGAGGGGCTGCTCTGAACTGAGAACCATCAGCTTAGAGCACAGCTGAATGAAGTTCAAATGACAGCAGTTTGTAGATCTCAGGTGTCTTTAGGTTGATCAGTCATGTCATGCTGCCTAAGGGCCTTACTTGTAAACTAAGAAGGATGGAATACTCCCAGTCTCAAGGAGAGGAGTTCTGTTGTGAGGTTTCTGAGCTGTCTGGGTGTTGCAGTCCAGGAACCACAGCTCGACAGATGGAAGCTACAGGATAAAGTGGCCTCTTCTCTGAGTGTAGGTATAATACGCAGTTATTTGGGTGTTAACGAAAGTTTCTGCCACTGATAAACTTAGCAGATGGACTCTATCTGTTTTTTTGGGGGGAAAAAACAGTTAAACCAGACACACTGTATGTTGTCTTATTTGAAAGTTCTAAAAGGACGTAATTCATAAACTTAAAACCAATAGCTCTGAGTTCCCATGGAAAGCAAATATATTTTCTGAAGTATAAATAGCATGGTGAGTTTTCCAAAATGTGGTTCCATCTGTTTTTGTCTCCTTTCTAACAGGAAACATGTTCATGAAGTCAGATTCTCAGTGTTGGTAAAACACTAAGTTAATAAGAAGATAGTGTTTTTTTAGCTTTGATAGCCTAAGGATATGAGGCAGATAAAGTTTTATTAGGTCCACTGATCCAGCTAGAACAAAATAGATCCTTTAGAAGGCCTACAGCTTTTCTGGGTTTTCCTGACTGTTATTTGGCCTTATGTAAGCCTTTAAAATCTCCCTACTCAGAATAACCATTGTCATTGTTGAATAAAAGCTTTAACTAGCTTCAAAACTTTTTAAAATCCACTTGGGAATATTCTTATGATACTTTTAATTGCTTCTTTCCTACTGAGATATGAAAAATAGTAATGAATCGGGGCCTGTGGTTTTGTGCTGCCTTGCCAGTGCTTTGCTGTGGCTGCACACGGAGCAGCCCTGACAAACACCCAGACACTGTGACAGCCCCAGACTGGGGCCTGATCCAGTTGCTCTCAGAAGAGAAATCCATCCGTGGGCTGCAGTGCCTTTTGGATGAAGGCAATTTGCTTTCTTTTGAACTGACTCCAGAGCACGTGTGGGGAGTTAATTGAGACTAGGGGATGACACATGACCTAATCCAGTTACCATGTGGGTCTCCTGAGAGAGGTGGCTCTTAACGAGGAAATGATCTGCAGATTCCACTTTGTCTCAGCATGGCTATAACCTATCTGTCTGTGTCTGAGGTGAAGAAATAGCCTGAACTGTGAGCACACACAGCTGGCAGATAACTGGGCCTGTATGTGAGTGTCTGAAACTGAACTTTTGAACTCTGAGGCAGCAGCCTGCTCTTGCTGGCTGCAGTTGGTATTGCTTAGTTGTACATTCTGATAGAATGTGAGCTAAAAGATAGTGGCCTATCCCAAATCCTCCAATTAACAGCCCAAACCCTACAGTTAATAAGCAGGCCTGAGAAAGAACCAACAACAAGGCGGCTGATCAGATGTCATGCTTCTGTCCCTGGATTGTGTCCTGGTTTAGACTGGGAGAAACACAGGCTTTGGTGCTGGAAAGAAGAGGAAGTCAGAAAGGTGGTGTCCCAAAAAAGAAGTGATCTTGAAAAGATTACATGAAAAGACTGCTGGAGAATTTGGCTGGAGCACAGATCCTGCAAATCAGTGAGCTGCATGGAGACAAATGCTCGAGGATGTGCAGGGGCCTTGGCCAGCCATGCCTGAGGCTGCTGGCTGCAAACAGCTGCATAGCAAGAACTGAAAGAATTTTCTGCCTACCTTGTTCAGGCTAGCAATGATCTTCCTCTGGGGAGGGGCAGTCAGGTCTTAGTGAACCTATAAAGCTTGGAGGAGAGCAAGTAAATGCATGTGAGATAATCAGGCTGGGTAAAAGCTCTGAAATAAACCCCAGTATCCACTGCTTGTTCTTGTTTACTGTTGTGCCAAGGACAATCTGCTACACTCCATGTGTCGTGGGAAAGAAGTGGTCCCCTCAGAGAATGAGTACAGGCACCATCCAGGTTTGGCATTTGTTCTTGTCACTGTAACGTTTTTAAGAAATAAATGTATGCAGTTAATGTCTGGACAACGTGATTGACAGTTCAAAGGGGACAGCCTGTGTGTTTCGAATAGTTACCATTGTAATTGGGAAAACCTAGCAAAATCTGTGGAATTAACTTTCTGTTCGGATGGTTAACAAGGTGTTAATTGGCATAAATGGTATTCTTTGCAATGAAAAACTTTTCTGGGAATAAGTGGGACAGAACCCCCGAAGTTTTTGGAGAGACATTCAGGATGACTCATCTGGCAGGAATTTAAAGTGGGAAGCTGGAGAAGAGAGAAGGCAAGCAACGTGTTGAGGTAGCTTCTTCAAACCCTCTCATTTTTTTATGGTAGGACTTCGATTTGTAAAATGTTGAGGATCTTTAGAAATGCTAAGAGGTACCCCCTGTACGAGGGGGAAAAACCCAACTCTTCCTGTACAGAGGCAGTTTTCTTAGCAACTGGAGTCCTTTTACATCACTCCACAACACTTCAACACCACTTCTCTATATCCAAGCACGCCAGTACGGCTGAAGCCAGAGCCTAGCTCAGCTGTATTGGATCTGACTGGAAGACCAGGATTCATTAAGCTACTTAGGTCAGTGGGAGCACTGGGAATCGGGGAACAACATCGACAATTTACTGCTCTCTTGGCTCAGCTTCAGCCTGGTTTGACCTGTCCTTGCCTCTGTGATACAATGGAATTATTTCTTGCAGGTGTCAGCTTTTGCTGACTTTTTTTGGACTCACCTTTTTCAAGCAATTCTTCATAGCTGTGTATTTTGGGCAGTAATATGTGCAATTATTAACAGCTAATATTGACTGTTGGAATAAAGTTATCAAACATGGCTTTGAAAGCTGCTAATTAGAGTTTAGATGCATATGAAAACCCCTTTTGGATCCTATGCAAGGCTGGATATTGAAGCATAACTTGCTGCTGGCAACCATCCCTCAGGCTTTGGCCTTTGTTGAAGGTCTCAGTGAAATAGGTTTGCTGTTGCAGAAGATTAATATTGCTTAAAAATGGCTTGCAGCACATTCATCAGAAGATTTCAAAATCTTTACAGAAATGGGCTTGCCATGTGTTTTCTCCCCTTGCCACTAGGAAAGGGGGCAGAGATGAAGTTCACCAGGTTGCCCACATTTCTGCAGTCAGCCAGTGAGAAAACCAGCAAAGTAATAAAAGAATCTTAGATTTTAATGGGGTATTTTCTTCACATATAATTTAAGAAATGCAAGCTATTTTTATAGGCTATTTTTCAACATCACTGTTTTGATGGGATCTTCCTCAGTGGTAAAAACTTCAATCCTTGTGCACAAGAAGACGTGGAAGACACCCTTTTCTGTTTCTTTCCTGTTATTCTCATCTTTGACTTTCTGACAAAAGAATTAAAAAAGCATTAATCCATCTGTTTTTCATAGGAATATGTCATTCGATGCCTCTCTACAAACTGATAGTGAGCAGTGAAAATGGAAAGAAAAACAGAAAAATCTCGAAAAGTGGAGAAGCAGTAGGTTGAAGAACATGCACAAGATGTGGCACTTGAAAGAGAAACATCTAGCTGGAGTTTGCTGGGGGAGTACGTCAATGATTAGTTTATTTCTGATCTTGTTTATCACTTTCATTAGCAACCTTGGCGTAAAAAATAGATTGTGCTAATAAAATTTCCTGATGACACTCCACGGGGAGACAAGTCAGAACTCCAGCCTATCTTAGTGGTGTAATTTAAAACTCACCTGCCCTTTCTGAATACATATTTGTATCTGTGCTTTTTAAAATTTTAGTGGGAAAAAAAAACCTCCTTGTGTACCTCTATTTTTTCTTTCCCTGGACATATTAAAGGTTTAGTTTGGCCCAACTACTTGAAAAATTTATATTTTTTGAGGTATCTGTCAAGTTGGAATTCATTAATTTCTCCTGCCAAAACCCAAATGAATAATGTAACTTGATGCAAGAGCTCTGAGTGAGGTTTACAGATAATTATTCATTCTCAAGACTTTGGCTATGAATCATTTCTACTGTGCAGTCTATCTGCTTATATAGCACCACCAGCTTCGTATTTCTTTGTTTTTGATGTAAATAATTTTCAATGATATAAAATGTGAGAGGGAATGTATTTTTGTTGAACATAGGTAACTATGATCAAAAGACATGAAAGCCTTTAAAACAAGAGTTATTGGGGCATCTAAGTGGCAATTAGAATCCTTTAAAAATTCATTCAGATTTAGTGAAACATTGCTGACAGTCATTCATAAAAGTAATTGCCCTGTGCACATGAAAAATTTAAATGTGGTAATTTAGTAATGAATCTGAGCTGTCAGAAGGCATTTTATGGGTAATAAGACATTCCTGAAGGCACAGCAGTGACTGAAGAAAATTGAAAAATATCTTTGTGGAGGCAAGATTATCTAAAATAAGTGTTTTTTCTGGAAGCAAACAAAGAAACCTATGATTTTTAGAGATGTAGTACATTGTAAGTCGATAAGGGCAACCACTGGAAGCAAATAAAGAATCAATTGTGGAGTTACATTGGTTCAGATTAGTCATTTCAAGTAGCAGTCTTTGAGAAGTGGATACTTCTAGATTCCCAGATACTCCCCGTGCAGATGCATTATCCAGGAAGGGGAAGAAGGAACTCTCCATTACAGCTTGCAAATCACTTTGTCAATTTTGAAAGAGAAAGCTCAATTCTCCTTTCATTTTACTTGGATGAAACTGCTGACTGTACTGCATTTAAATTCTGTTTCCTCTAGAAGAAGGGAGGGTGTAGCCGGCTGTGTGTTTTTGCAGGGCATTTTGGAAGTTTAGTTGGAGCTGCTGATGCATAAGGAATGCAAACGTGTGCCTTCGAATGTGCTAACAGTTCACTCCCACTCCGTGCAGGTGTTAATGGCCTGACTAGGGACAAGAGCACCTTTAAATCTCTTACACCCGTGTCTCTAAATCACTCTGGGTAGAAGATCTCGTGGTGTTTTTCTCCGTTGTGTTACTGCTGTTGGTTTTGATCTTGTCTAGTTATTTCTGAGGGATTTTGAGGTTGTAAGACTGGGAAGAAAACTTTTCCAAAGAACAGATCCAGTTGGGATTGCTGCACAGGTCAAATATCCCTTTATCAGAATTGATTTGCCAAGTGATCAAAAAGAAACACTCTTGTATTCTAGTTCATAGAGTGATTGTTTAAAAATGCTGATCTCAGATGCTGTTCCAAGTATTGAAATAAATACCATTAGATGTCAATTTTACTTTATGTTGTTTATGCATCTGGTGTTCCTTTTCCTAATTTCTGCTGTTTACTGAGTTTATTGAATGCTGAATGGGCCCATCTCAACTCATATTTCTGGTCTGCTTTAATTTATGATTTAATGAAAGGAAGTTTTCAGACAAAAAAAATAAAACATTTCTGTTAAAGTATGAATTTTTTAATCACAACTTGTTTGTGCCCTCTTTATTTGCTGCAAAGGTTAAATATGAGCTTAGATCAACATGATAGTTTCTTTTTAATGCTGTGAAAACAAATGTAAAATCTTTTGGAAAATTTCTACCGTAAAAAAAATCATTAGACATAATTAGCAAAATAATATCTCTCATGAGAAATGATAAGATACATAATTTGGCAAGAAGTAGCTCACTCTGGTGTTAAAGTTTTTCAATACAGTCTCCTTTTCCCATAGATCATTTAGAAGACTGATCACCACTTGGAAGGAGCTGTGATACTGAGTCTGTGCTCTTATTCTGCACTCTGGAATGGAGCTGGCTCTCTCATCCTGGCTCTCTGGTAAGTCTCCCCACCCCCGGCAAGAAAATGAGGATTCTGCTGAGAGAAAGCACCTTGAAGATAATTCCCTTTCATCTACAGCTGCAGTGTTTGGCCGTTCTAAGGTTTGCAGAGCTATAAAACATTTGATAATCCCAAGGGTGGGGGAGAAACTGAAGGACATCTCTTGAGTTTGATGAAGCACTGAGGAGAGAGAACAGTGAAACAAAGATTATTTATAGAGAATGCTTGCCAAATCAAAGCCCAAGCTTTAATTGCATCTGTATACACTGTAGCCATGTTTAACAAAGACTTAAATGCAGTATTATTTAGCTATTTGACTTGTTAGCATTTTGCCTTTTTTGTGCAAAACCTGGTTCATGTTGATGTGATCAGCTATGAGTAAGAGGATGGTTTGAGGCTGAAAATCACTCACGGACATGTTCTCATTTAACAGAGCCCTTTTAAATCTGTTGTGGTTCTGTCTGCTTGTGAGGCATTCCCTGATGGTCACAGAGTGTTTTGTGTGCTATGACTGCCATGGTCAGACAGGAAGACTCGGTACTTAAAGGGAGCAGGGAGTGGGCAGAAGCTCTTTGGGGTGTATGGGAATTGAGGGGCTGCTCTTGGTGTATTTGTTGTGCTTGGGGTTTGATTTCTGTCCATTTGGGCAGAATGATCAACACCAGCACTTTACCAATCCAGTTGAACTTCATAAGTAATCTTGTCACTTCAGCAGAGACTCGAAGGAAGTCCTGTTGGGCTTGAATTCCTGTTTCTTTTAGATAGTCTTTATCTAGGTCAGGGTTGAAGTTCTTTCTCAGAGCACTGCACTTCCTTGTCATTGCTGTTGGATTGACAGAGACAGTTTTCAGTTTCTAGGCCTCAAATGCTGCAAAACAGTGATGCCCTTTAGGATTTCTCTAAGGTCTGACAGGAGCCTCTGGTCATGCTTTCAGTCTCTGTACAGGAAGTTTAATAGGCAAGTTCTTGCTACAAACTTGGGCCTTTCATTTTTTCACTCCTTTTTGTCAATATTGCAATGCTTCAATAGGTTTCTCTTTGACCTCCTGCTCTCCACCCCTACTGTTCATTTTGGTCATTTGAAATCCTGTGCCAGTTGGTGCATTGCTGTGCTGAGAATGACTTGTAGCTCCCTGGATGGCAGCACATCTGTACTTATGGAACAAACAGCTGGTGCAGGTGTTCAGGTAAGGAGGATGGGATGAGAACCATCCATTGTTGTCCTCCATTGCACACTGTGGCTAAGTAGGGACCAAAGGGAGTGACAGAGCCCTGAAATCATAGAACACTCCCCACCAGTGAGTCCAGTCAATGTCTGAAGCTGAATGGTCTGCAAATTTCCTTTCTTTTCTACGTTGGCTGGTTGCAGTATGTGTTGGAGCAGAAGGATGCACTCTCTGCCTCCATGGCTGTTTGCTCCTCAGTCACTGTCAAATGGAAATTGGCAGGGCATTTACAAGGGTGTTGCTTTCCTAAAGCTCACCAATGTCTGTATCCTGGTTTTTGGGAGCAAATAGTTAATGCAGCTTTCAAACTCAGTTAGGAATTACATCCTATATTCTACAATGAGGACCAAATGAGTGTTGTTCAAAACTGGAGCTGCTTTGTGTTGCTTTCCTCAGAGAAATGCATCTGCTCTGGGTTGAGTTTTTTTCTGCCATTGGCACATTTGTTTGTGTTGCACAGGGAACTGGGTATGTTGTGAAGCTAAATCTTCCCTACCAAGCAGCAGCTCTGGCTCAGCTTTGGTGGTTATTTAAAATCTCAGAAGAGAATCATCAGCTGCTCCAATTGTGCATTCAAACACACAAGGTGATATGCTAATTGGGCTTTCATTAGTGCCTGGCTGACGTCACCAACAGAGCAGAAAGGGGCTAAGCAGATGAAGTACTTTTCCACTCTTGAGCTGGTACTGATGCAGCTATGTACTGTAGCTTCTTTTTTTCTTTTTTTTTTTTTTTTAATTTGGAGAGTTCTAATTTTCTATGTGACTGCATCTGTGCACTGTAGCATTCAAATATTGCCCTGGTGTATTACAGTCAGAGCTGAGCTTTTTATGAAAAAGGGAACAGAGGCTGTGAAATTCCTTTTTTTTTTCCTTTCTTGTTATTACTGTCTGGGGTAGATTCAATTAGGTTAGACAAGTAAAATTTCATTATTTGACTCATCACTCCTGTTCACATGTGAGTTCATATCTGCATAGCTAGGCAGTTTGTGTCCTGAGAAACACAGATACCATGGATAATAAACAGCTGCTTGTCATTTAATGAGCAAGTGAGAGGCACAACCCTGCTTTTCCATGAGAGTGTCCACTGTGTGAGCTCTAGCAGAAATTGTAGCTGAATTTAAACAGAATCTGGTTTTTTTTCAGAGCTGCCAGTAGAAACCTTTGCAAACTGAGAAGCTTTTACATAGCATGATGGAACTATATTCACATTGTGGGGTATGGTCCTGCATCAGAAGTCCATCAGGAGGGTTGTGCTCCTATTTTCACCTCCAGAGATGAAATACTTCATCTCTTTGTGCTTTTGCTACCCCATCATCTGTGTAATAAGGACAGTATCTGTATCTCCCTTTGTAAAATTATTTACTATGACAAGTCTAAGATGAGCTAAGTCTGCACTTTCAGGAATTAAAAAAATTGCATTTTGGTTATGATAACTACTACATGTAGCTTAAGGTGTAGATTTGCTTGATAGGAAACCATTTTTACTAAGCTCTAAATAAAACAAGTTGATATTATTAAATGTAATTGAATACAATTCCTATTGAAAGAGGATGCTTGTGAGTTGGAGAAATGTTTTTGTCTTGTAATAAATTAACTCAAATGTAATAAAAAGGATAAGGACACAAGGGAACTCTGATGTTAGAAAGGCCATAGCAATACCATTAGGATTGTTTCTTTCTTGAACCAGAAATCAAGAGTGCAGAACTATTTATTGCTTTAACTTCAGCAAAAAAAAAATAGTGACAGCAGGGATCTTGTTAAACTGGGACACATATTTCAGTGACTAGAAACCTATTGTAATCACAATTATAGAGAAGTGATCTTAGGCTTTGGTCCATATGTCTGTCTTAAAGAGGGTTATTAATGCTGTTGGTTTGCATCCAGATTGCAGACAAAGATACTTAACTAAATATTTTCTTTTTGCTTCTGTCATTAGCCGGGGTGCATAGATGAAATGGCTAGGGCTGTCTTGCTCCTTAGTTCAATTACTAGACCTCTTTTGTTTCTCAAGTATAAAAAAATCTGACAACAGACAATGAGGAATTATTCCAAAGCCTGTCAGTGGGATGAACAAATGAAATCCATCATGAATTTTAAATGTAGCTATGTATTATAACCTCCTGCTTTTCACTGGGCCTTTTTCCTATGTAAATGCTATATTTTTTTGAAACGTGTGGGCAAGGGCAAATTCAAGGAGTTGCTGAATTCTTTGTCGTGAGCTCCTATTGCAGTTCACTTACCTCTCATCCATCTCGCTGGGGAAGAGCTAGGTAAGGTCTTTATTGAGGAAACGTGCACCGTGGGAGGGCAATTTCTAACTCCTTCCACTCTTCCAAGCAGGGCCACGTGCCTGGGTAATGAATGCAGGAAGTGAACGCAGTGACTGCCGTGCCTGTGCTCAGCAGTGGGAGCAGAGGATTCTCTTGCAGGTGTTGTGTTTGCTCCATTTCTGCCTAGGAGAACTGACTGCTCTTTGGGACTGCAGTTGCAGCTGTCTGGGACCCGTGAAGGTAGACACAGGTCTGTAGCTGAAACATGAATAGAAAGAGATACACAGAAAATAACTCCAGCCAGTAGTGATGTGTTTTAATCTTTATAAATGGAATTATTCCCAGGAGAAGCAAAAATTGCTGTTAATGAAGATGGTCTTCCTTAATAATCTCTTCTCATAAAAACACTGACTATTAAAAGAGGAATGGTTGTCTGTGAGCCAGAAGCAGCTTTTTTGCCCACCAGATGGAGCTAAGAAATTCTCTCCAGGCTGGCTGGGAGCTATTGAGTACTCCAAGATCTCCTACCCTTGGGCTCTTCAGTGTGGTTAATGCCAGGGTTTATTGCCCGCTGTGTGACCCTCCCTGCGGCTCCCTGCTCAGGGGCGAGGGCAGCCAGGCTGGGCTCTGCCAGCAGCTGCTGCAGGGACACACAGGCTCTGCTGTGCTTTTGTCCATCAGTGTTTCCATGTCACTTTATGCTGGTTTTTAACTTCTAATCTTGGTATTAGCTGTACAAGTTGCTGAGGGGATAGGCATGGGAGGTTCACTTAATACAGCAGATGAGAGGTGCTCTGTCAAGGATGTTGGAGGTTTATGAGACCTTGGCAGTCCTTTGAGGTATGCCATGTCTCCTCTGAGGTGACAGCAAACCCCACTGGTTGTCTTCTTGATGGGAGTTAAAGGCCTTCCCCCTCCCCAAGATGAACACCACCTTTGTCTTTCTCAAATGAATGTGCTACCAATGGTTTATACCCAAGGATTAGAAACTGTGGCAGTCCTTGTGTCCCCTCCTGTCTGAGTGCTCCTGAAAACTGACACCCAGGTGTGGAGTCACATAAAGAGTTCCTTTAAGAAAAGATTAAATAATTGTGGGGAAGGAGGGCAAAGATAATTACATCAACCAGCCAGGTATTTAATTTCTTTAGCTCTTTTCTACTTTAAAATCTACTGGCCATTTACATAGTTTGTCTCAAGAATTTTATTTTTATTTTTAGTCAGTGGTGTTGTGATTGTTGGTTACATGAGATGTTTATTACAATGAAGATTTTAAAGCTTTTGGTTCTCACTTTTGAAGAGTTAAAATGGAGTGGAGAGAAAGGTTTAATTAAAAAAAAGTTATTCTAAGTAAAATTATTTGCCAACATATTTTTGATAAATCTGCTTATTAGTGAAAAAATAATATAAATTACTTAAACTACAGATAAAGAAACATAATAAGGAAGAAAGCAGCTTATGTACTGTTTTATGGGAAGTTTCATTGAGTATATCTGGAGTGGAATAATAAGAGAACTTAATTCATTTATTCTTGAGGTAAATTGAAGCAGTTGAATTAGGTTCCATCTCCTAAAAATCCTACTTTGAACTCCTGGAGTAGATGGCTTATTCAGAGATGATGTTCTTGATGCAATTTTTTTTTTTCTTTTCTCAAGAAAGATATTTGCCTCTAGCAGGACAACCTGAGCGCTTTCATGTGCAATCAGAAAGATGGCTTAATTAGCCTTAGCAGAGGCTGAGTGGGATAAATCACGGCTGGATGGTGCTGCAGGTGCAGGAGGTGGAAGCTTTGGGAGCCGTGGGGTTGTTCACACAGCCACAGTGTGGTGAGGGCTGGGCCAGCAGGAAGCTTCAGGGTAAACTGGAAAGGTCATGTTGTGTTCTCTGGCAGATCAGCACAAAGCTGCTGTCTGAACAACAATCCAATATCAGGGACAACCAATTAATGTTTTTGAAGGGTTTTTTTTTTTTTCTCCTTTAATTAAAAAACAATTTTATCAATGACCAGGCAGGTGCTGCAGGTATCCTTGGTGAGAATGGGTAACAGCTCAGGTTAAACTAGGGGAATAAGTTGGGGAAGTTAAAACTGAAATGAGAATGGCTGACTCAGTTAAAATCCATCAAGGATTGCTTCTTAGTGTTGGTAAAGGACAGATGAGGTTCCAGAGAGGGGCAGCATTTGAAGCAACTTTGAATATGGAAGCAGTGGGATGTGGGCACAGACATCTTCAGTTTCTAGAACAGTGAGACGAAAAGTTTAAAACAAACCACCTTGAATACGATGAGGTGTATGTAAATACAGCCAAATGTGTTAAAACCACGACAACAGTCTCAATTTCCTTCCACATCAGAATAGCAGACAATGTCAATAAGGAAGTGGCAACTTGTGTTTTCTCTGCAGGAGAGCTCCTTGATAATATTTAGAATAGTTTTTGCTTTTCCTAAGCAAAATAAAGACACATAATGAGAGAAGTCTTGCGGGAAGAGGTTGTAAGAGCAGTTATCTGTGAGTTTTTGTGAAATGGGAAGGAGGCACTGTGTGGGATTCTTTGGGAGGGTGTGGTAGGTCTGGTGCCTGTCAGTTCATAGAGCAGCGATTTGTGTGAGAAACTAGAAAATGCATTTCTAGGCCACGCACAGCTGGAGAGGCTGCAAGCACTTGGATGAAAGGATTAACAGTCAAAAGAATCGTGACAATTAGAAGAATTCATTTGAATTAAGTGGGATTCAGTTCAAGGACAGGCACAAAAGTCCTGTGACAAGGTATAAATTATGTGTGAGATGGGCAAGTGAATGAAGAGCTAGGGGAATCTCTCAAGGCAGGATGTGGGGTTATGGGGAATGACAAACCGAACAGCAGCTGAGGACATCACAGTGGCGCAAGGTAACATAAACAGGAACAGAGCCTGCACAACACCAGAAACAACCTTGCTGCTGTGATTGGCCTTGTATGGCTGCAGCATTCCAGACCCCACATGGAGGTGTGGAGTGAGTGGAGATCAGAGATCTGGAGAACACAGGCAGTGAGAAAAGGCTGGAAGAATTAATACATTTAATTTAGAGGTAAGATAGCTGCAGAGATGTGAGTTCATAAAATAAGATGAAATGGCTGCCTCAGAGAACGGTGAGGTACACATAGCACAGGAAGTGGTGGGCTTAAACTCCACTGGAGGAATACTGTATTAATGGGAAAAGCTTTCTGTCAGCAGGGCTGCATAAACTACATAGAGGTTTTTTTATGGACAGGGTAAATAAATTTCTGAGAAAAAAAATATTATGGCTACTACTGCTATTGGAATTGGACAGAGAATGAGTAAAACTGCCCTTGATGCTTTTCCTAAACTTGTTTTCTGTAGGTGTTGCCAAAAAGAGCCACAGGCATCTGTCTGGGCACCATAGGAACGTGAACATACCCAGTTTTTGTGTTTTGCTTTGGTCAAAAAAGCAGCAGCAACAAGAAAAGGGAAGATCCTGCTATCCCTAATATGGTGAGAGACATTCAGGCCCCCTGTGAATTTTATTTTAGTAAAGGGGTGATGAGAAAAACGGGAGAATGAGATTTTTCTCCTGCTGATAGTTGGCTTATTCAAGCACCAAGTGATTCTGCCAGTGTTTTGCTGCTCTAGTCATGGTGGTTGCTTTTTTAAAAGAGGATCTTAAATCCAGATGCTGCTTTGCAGAGTCAGCTCCAAAGTTCTGCAGGGCCCTGTGCATGGCATGTGACAAAGCAAGCCTAAAACAAATGTCCAAATGCAAGTGGTGATGCTTAAGTCAAAACATGGCCCTGTGCTGGATTTCTAGATCTTGGAAAGGTATGATCTCCTAGAAATCACAGAAAATCCCAAATAGACCTACATTCACTATTATTTTTGAAAATACAAGGTATTCAGTAGCTATGCAATAGAGATCACCTTGATTGTAATTGCATGAATCAAAATTAGACTAATCAAATAGTTCCTTATGATCCTTGCAGGTAAGATGCTAACAATCACAAAGATCTTACAAATGTAAATAGTAATTTAGCTGATTATAATGACATATTCCAGTGTGACTATACCATTTTACAGATGATACATTGTACTTTGTTTCTGTGTCCAGGGAGTTTAATCATCTCTGAGAGAGTAGTTGAGAGTGCCGGCCCCGTATGTTGCTGGACTCTACCAGTAGCTTGTAATCCTGTGTGCTTTGGAAAGTAATCTTTATTTTTCTTTTTTTCTTTTGGAAAATGAGGTACAAACAGTAGAAATGGAAGTTGAGAATATTTAATAATTGGAGTAGTCTGAGAATCTTGATTAAAAATGCCATGGAACCTATGGAAGCCAGTTTTCTTCCTCCTGGTTTCTGGGCAGTATCATTCTGCCTTGCCTTTTCTATATCCTCTGTTTGAAGGGCAAAAAAAATGATGTATATGTATCTCAGGTAGATGGTCTGGTAAAATGGAGAATGATTTCCACGGAAAAGAACTGACTAAAGATGTTTTTCAAGATGGGGCCATCATCTTGGATTAGTCTTTTCTATTTTATAGTGACTTGCTAGAGACAACAACCCTTGTGCAGTGTAAGGTAAAGAAAATCATGGTGGACATTTTGTTTTAATCTGTTATACGAATTTCTGAAAACTCATTACTCCAGTGCCAAAAATATTGCCAAGTAGCCCTTTTAAATGTAATCAAATCACTCTTCTTCTGGTACTAATCCCTCTTCTTCTGATACTAGTCCATCAGTCTAAAGAATTACATTGTTTTTGATGATGGTGAGAAAAAGAGTATGGAAGCAGAGGACTGTTTTGTTTTGAAGGATGACTGTAATTACAGAGTGAAGCTGTAAGTTATGAAAATCAAGGAGCTTTCATGTTTGGTTCCCAGTAGAACAGTTTGTAGATGGTTAGTATTTCTCTGGTTATGGAGGATGTACTGTAAGAGATTATTTTCTTACAGTATTTCAGGGGATTGGCTTCTGGCATGGTAAACCAATGGTAGTAGTGCTACAGACTTTATCAGAGTGTTGCTTATGGCCAGGATATGAAAGGTATGCAAATGATGGGGAAAAGGGCAGCATGGAAATGAAAAAACTCTACCATGTTTAATGAACCCCTGAACTGTCATTTTTAGTTTGCTCTCAGTTATGCCTGCGTGCACTCACAGTTTTCTATGTTGTGTTGAATGTCCATGACATAAATGGCACAGTGTTAGGAAACACAGAGCTATATTTATAAAATACTATAGGCAGGAACTACTATGTCTCCTTTACAAGGGAGTGAGAAGCAGAGATATCTTTCTATACATTTCTATGTGTCTTTCTTTTTATTTAAACTGTGCTATCAGAGTGAGATAAGAGTTGCTAATTGCATGTGTGTTCAAGTGCAGCTTGGAAATGTTAAATAAACTGGACTATTTAAAATGAAATGCAGCTAAGGATTTGAAATTTAAATGGCAACAAGGAAAGAATGTGATGGGGTCTGTTCCAAAAGGAATGGCTTAAATGAGGAAGTGGTTAGAAGCTGAGACTGGAGCTCTGGAGAGCTGGGTTTGGGTCCTGGCTCTGCTGCGCATTGGCTGCGTGGCAAATCACTTCCTAACTCACTCGTGGATCTCACCCCTCATTCTGATTCTGTGCTCTTTGGTGTAGGCACCAAGGCCCCAGTGCACGGGTTTTGGTGTGGGGCACACTGGGGCCTCTTCTCATCTGAGGCCTCTGAATGCACAGATTGTTTGGAGGAGAAATGACATTAATCAATGTGTCTGAAATTCATTCAAGAACTCATCCAACTGAGTGTTTTGGACTATATGGAAGGATGGCAGGCAAAATAACTTTTCAGTGAATGAGACTTTTGGTTATCCTGCACCATCCAACTAAGCAGCCAGAAGTTAGTGCTATGGGAAGGAAAAGGGGTGAGAGTGACCTTGGACTGTTTGATAGAGAGTAAATGCCACTCCCACTCCAGAACACTGAGAAACTTTGGAGGAGAGTGGTAAATATGAGTCCAATTTCAATGCTTTGATATTTCTGTTTCCCAGCCCTGTCCAAGATCTTGAATGTGAACGGCCATCACATGCAGTCATTTTAATGTAAATATTCTGGCTTGACTGCATGGATGACCTCAGTCTGCCTTCACATTGTCACTGCTCATACTGGATTAAATAATCAGGCCAAGGCCAAGCTGTTTCAGCACCAGCAGGTAAAGATGATTAGGAAGAGATTGCTGTAGTTTTAACTACAGGAGGTAGGAACATGATTGTGTTCTCTGCCCAACAAGGCACTCTCGATTACAAATATCAGGTGGTCTAAGAAACAAGAGGATTTCTCTTTACAAAGCTTGGAGTAGCTTAATCTCCGTCCATGAATCATCTATACTCTTACTCAAATAATTATTGTCTTTTTCAAATATTAATTAATATTAATCTTGAAACAGTACTTCTTTCTTTATGGATTATTAAATTATTTATATGTTACTTTGTAATTCTACCTTGGTTAGCTTGAAGTCGTCATGCCAGATTTATCAAGAAGATGCATTGGGTAAACCCAGTCATATTATCTAGATACATGCCTGACCCAATCCAACATGGCTGGATAATAATTTATAACTTTTTTCTTTTTTTTTCAGTGTCTTGTGTTTATTTGGATTTGTTTTTATGACTTGGTATTAACCAGTCAAATTTATGGATAAAGTTAATGAATTTATTTAAATGAGAGTCCAGAGGATTACTAGCTACTGTAGGGGTTCTCTCTGCTCACTATTCTTATGTTTAAAGAAAAAAAACCTTGATAAAGTGAGTATTTTTGACGGGCTTAGCCTCTGATGCTTTGAAATGTTGATGACCCTGTTGATCTTACATTAGTGAGGAATTATAGAAGGCAACTCTTGGATGGATAACTGAAATTTAAAAAGTGATGCTTTTGCATCCTCGGGACAATGGTTTGCTATTTCAGAGAGATTAGTGAAGGCACTAATCCAAGCTGCCCAAGACAGACTGAGGCTTTGTAGCAAATCTGTGGCTTGTGAGGTTTCCTGCCTCCTCAGTTTCTGTTAATCAATAAAGGATGTTGTGATCACAGTCTCTTGCTGCCACTTGGGCCAAAATGTTGTAGTCTTCTAAATATGGATCAATTTACAGCATGCCCACACTTCCATCTTTCAGGTTGATGGGTGAGTTTTGTATGGATTTATAGATTTAACACAAGCTTAGTGGTATGTTATGAGCTCCTATGTGAAATCTATCCAGAGTTTAAGATTTAAAAGTTGTGTTGACAGCAGTTGGGTTCTTTTAGGAATTATACTGCTGAATGATTTGCTCTTTAAAAATCTGTCCTTGTTTAGGCATCTAGGTAGGAATTTGAGAGTCTGCAGTTGGGCACACAATTATGAAAATAAACAGTCAAAATTTAAGAAAATTAAGAAAGGTTAATTATAAAGGAAAAAGAATCAAACTTGAAGTTAAAGAAGGCTCTAGACAATAAGTGAAAAAGGGATAGAAATTTCTAAGTAAGCCAGGAGTGACCAGTGCTTTTCAGAAGACTAGATTGTAAATTAAGATTTATGAAATAAAAATGAGAAGCAATGCTTGCAAGTTGTAACTGCATTTTCTAATTTTCTTTTTTTTTCATGATAAAAAGTATGTACTGTTGATAGGTGTGTACTGTTGATTAAATGGTTTTAATCCTATCTGGGGTTGAAGTGACAAGTCCACTGAAACTCGATTTTACTTTTATCATCTGTGTGCTGAGTTGGTTCAGAGCATATTTTTCCTCCTTTTCCCTGGAGAGATGTCTGTTTCAATATACTTGTTTTTCTTCCCCAGTACACTCTGAAATATGGGGTTTTTTTCAGCATGGGCACCTTTTTCACAGTGTTTCTTTGATCTCTTGATAAGATCAGTTTCATTGATTAATCAGATTGGGGAAAATCATGATGTAGAGAAATGAAGCAATGGAAAACAGGTCTGCTGTAAGATTAAGGGTTTGGCAAGCACTGCTGTTTACTGTACTGATAACCGAAAAGCTTTTTGTTCCCAGATTTATACAAGATCCATGTTACAGTCACACCTGCCTCAGAAGATTATTTTTGTCACCATGTGAGCTAGAAAAACAGTTTTGTAGGAGTGAAAACTAAAGTACTCTTATTATCAACCACTTATGTTTCATTATTGCATATTTATACTTTGACCCAATTTGCTATCTCATCAGAACAGCTGAAGGGCTAGTGCAAGACAAGACCATGGTTTAATCTGAAACTATGGCTTATGATATTTTTAACTTTATGATTTGATTTCCAGAAAATCAGTCTGGTCACTGATGTACTCTGGAGTGTCAGAAAGCTCTGTTTGGACATGGCTGCTTTCAGTTGTTCATACAATTTGTACACTCCGGGTGTGCCCTTGACTACTACTGGGTGGACAGGTAGTTTAAATGGGAATTGCAAATACCTGGCACATTTGAGATTTTTCTTCATGGTAAAATATGGGAAAACATTTCTGCCCTGTCTTCATTTTTCATCATCAGCTTGAGGCATCTCTGTTCTGTGAGCCTCTGAGAGTATGGACCAAGATTTAATGCATGTCCTTTTCTTGTGGTTCTCCAAACTGTGTTCTTCTGTTACAATTAAATACTTAATCTGTAACATTGAAAAATAATTATATCAAAAGAAAATAGCTTCCCTAGGGGTTCTTTCTGCTGCTGCCCAGTGCTTTATAAGCCATCACTAGGAGAGCAGTACCAGGATGATGCATGGATCTAATACGTCAGCATGACGAGGTGGGGCTGGAAGAGAGAGGGTTGGGTTTTTTAACATTATCTGTCTTCCTACATTCTGGTTTCTAGGTTAATTCCTTTGTGAAGACCTGGCCACTGTGGTCAAATTTATACAGGGCAATTAGGAGAATGAAATATTTCAGTTGGCTGAGTTCATTAACATCGTAGGTTCCTGTGCAATTTTTTCCACAGCAATTGAGATGCCTTAGGATCCTTTATATCCATTCTCAGCAGAGGTAAAGGAACTTAGTGTTATGGACTTACATCAATGCACATCATTTTAAGCTCATAATAGTTTGACTTCTGAAAATGGTACATACACTCTTAAGTGCTTAAGAAAATATGACAACAATTCTCACTGAAAGTCAACAGGATTTAGAATTTCAAAAGGCAAAGTACCTTCTGAAAATGACACATTACTACTTCCTGTATTCAGGAAGCTGTGGCTTACTTGTCAACCTGGTTTTGCTCTAAGAAGATCAGAAGTCACACCAGCCCTCATCTATTACCAGGTTTCACAGGAGGATGTGAGGATGAAATGTGAACATCCAGTCAAAATTTGGTTTTCATTTTCAGTGAAGTCTTATTTTAGTCAAAGCGAGAAAATGCATGGTCAAACTGGCCTTTCTCAGATCACATTTTTTTGCAGATCAGTGGGGCTTTGTCTACCATCAGAAATTTCCCAGAAACCACAGCAACCCTTTTATCATTACAGTTGTAATGAAATGTAGATCATAATTACTGATTATCTGCATGAGGAGATTGAGGGTACCCTCAGTAAGTTCAGAGACAGTTTGAGTGGGAGTGTTGATCTGCTTGGAGGGCAGGAAGGCTCTACGGAGAGAATTTGATCAGTGGGCTGAGGGCAGGGGAATGAGGTTCAACAAGGCCAAGTGCCAGGTCCTGCAGAGCTGTGGGCTGGGGACAGAGTGGCCTGGGGGTGCTGGGCTGAACAGTGTGGACACTGGTTGAACATGAGCTAACGTGTGCCCAGGTGGCCAGTGGTATCCTGGCCTGGATCAGCAATAGTGTGGCCAGCAGGAGCAGGGCAGTGATTGTCGCCCTGTGCTCAGCACTGGTGAAGCCACACCTTGAGTGCTGTGTCCAGTGCT
>VZTB01004761.1:2646961-2701712 GCA_013397245.1 Thryothorus ludovicianus
TAGGATTCAGCTTATAGAGATCTCTCGTCTCCGTCCGCCGTCCTATTTTCACCTAGACAGCAACACCATCATACATTATTCTACACAGTTGTAATGAAATGTAAATCATAATTACTGATTATCTGCATGAGGAGATTGAGGGTACCCTCAATAAGTTCAGAGACAGTTTGAGTGGGAGTGTTGATCTGCTTGGAGGGCAGGAAGGCTCTACGGAGAGAATTTGATCAGTGGGCTGAGGGCAGGGGAATGAGGTTCAACAAGGCCAAGTGCCAGGTCCTGCAGAGCTGTGGGCTGGGGACAGAGTGGCCTGGGGGTGCTGAGCTGAACAGTGTGGACACTGGTTGAACATGAGCTAACGTGTGCCCAGGTGGCCAGTGGTATCCTGGCCTGGATCAGCAATAGTGTGGCCAGCAGGAGCAGGGCAGTGATTGTCGCCCTGTGCTCAGCACTGGTGAAGCCACACCTTGAGTGCTGTGTCCAGTGCTGGGTCCCTCACTGCA
Organism: Thryothorus ludovicianus; assembly: GCA_013397245.1. Lineage (NCBI taxonomy): Eukaryota > Metazoa > Chordata > Aves > Passeriformes > Certhiidae > Thryothorus > Thryothorus ludovicianus. The sequence goes on from VZTB01004761.1 coordinate 2,647,462, forward strand.
GAAGGGACACTGAGGTGCTCATAAGAGTCCAGAAAAGAGCAAGGGAGCTGCTGAAGGGTCTGAAGCACAGGTCCTATGAGGAGCAGCTGAGGGAGCTGGGAGTGTTCAGCCTGGAGAGCAGGAGGCTCAGGGGTGACCTTATTGCTCTCTACAACTTGGAGCTTGTAGCCAGGTGGAGGTTGGTCTTCTTTCCCAGGCAGCCAGCTACAGGACACAGCCTCAAACTGCACCATGGGGCATCCGGAAGAATTTTTTCACAGAAATGGTTGTTGAGCACTGGAACAGGCTGCCATGGAGGTGGTGGAGTCACCATCCCTGGAAGAGTTCAAGAAATGTCTGGATATGGCGCTTAGTGTTACGATCTGGCTGTCATAGTGGTGGTCAAAGGCTGGACCCTGTGATCTCAGAGGCCTTTTCCAATGCTTCATGATTCTGTGATTAAGGCTTTAGGGATGAGCTGCAGACCTGTTCTCACTGCTTCCTGCAATCCAGTCTCGATTGCTTTGGTTGAGATGTTGTGGCTGTTTGTTAAACACAAACTTGCTTTGTGTCGTTGTACACCAGAGAGTGCCAAATGGAAGATGCAGATGACAGGAGGAGAGTCCGTAGGTGCACACACATGGAGAAGAGCTTCTGAGCAAATGTGACTGATGCTGACACTATGGTATGATGTCGTGGGCAGAGGACTTCCAATAAGCAAATAATGTAAAATACTTCTTGTAATTTATAGTGGGATTAATCAGATAAGAGTCTTTTCAAATTGAAGATGCCCTTTTCATGAGCTTTGAACCCAAATCCTGGAGCCTTAACAAATCTCACTGCAGGCAGGAACAGCTTTGGAGCACAAAAACATCTCCACAATAGATAAGATTACCTAATTAATTTAAGCTCATACAACAAAGGTCCTGTTACTGTAAAAACTTGTCATGGTTGATTTTTGAAGGTCACTTTCTGCTATAGCAACAGAGGAACCGTGCTTTTAAAAGTGACAATCATGTTTGAACTAGGAGACTACACAGAGGCATAAAAAGCTGCTCTGGCATTAGCTGAAGGTACCAGCAGTCCCTTTAAAGAACATTAATGATGGACCCTTCTTCCCCGTCTGATCTGACTGGTTTCTCTCTGATTATGTTTAGACTTGTTTTTTTTCTGATGAAGTTGTGCTGTTGCTCAAGTCAAACACAAAATAACTGGTTAACCTGAAGTAGTTGAAGTGTTTCTAAAGCATTTACTATTCCTGCTGAAATACATGGGCAATTAGAAACCACAGTGCTTTGTCATGTCAGGTTGGGATAGATGGCATGGAAGGGAGAGGGCTGTCCACTGATGCACCAGGACTGCTGCTGGTAGTAGGTGTGGGTGGGACTTTCCTACAGGGGTTTTCTTCTGATATTTTCCTCAGATTTTGCATCAGAGGAATGCAATCCTATCTTGAAAGAGATGAAAAAAAGGAGAAGACCCTGGATGATCACTGGATGGTCTCATTGGATCAGATCCTAGACACAGCTCATCAAGAACTGGGACACAGAAGCAGATGAAACAATATTGGGGTTCTCTATTGTTGAATAATTTCTCTTTATGGTAATCACATTCATGTCAGAATAGGTTAAAAACTGAAGGTTACAGCAAATTGATTGCTATGTATAATTTTAAAACAGAGTAAATAACACATTTTCCTTTACATTTGCTATCTGATCTGACTGCTCAGTTAAGGCCAAGTCACACTCCTGCATTTGTTAGGAAGAATTTCATATGTGAAAGCCCAGAACTAATCCATAACCTAAATCCCGTGTTAAAGTTCCCTGCTAAAAGCATTATTCCTCTGATGATTTACATCACCTGATGGCTTCACAGTGTAGTGGCTCTATTTACAGTGTGTTACTCTGAATTAGATGCTGCCAGCCATCTGTAAAGTGCACTGCAGCTTGTTATCCCCTGCTTATGGGCATTAAAAAGACCCATGGACCAGATTCTCCTTTACAGAAAAGCCCCTTTTTGTCACTCTGGCTGATTTAAAGGGACTCTGGGCTGCAATTACTGTGATCTATTTCTGCTTTATGGTCCATCTGTACTTCTGCATTGTGTAAGGGACCCCAGCATAAATGAGAATGAGGTTACTGGGAATCTGGTCATGTTCAGCTGCAAGGTGGACGGAGGGTCTCTGTAGAATATGAATAGTAATGCACTGGTCTACTGTGAACACCAGCCCTTAAGTTTGTGATCTCTCTTGCCTGCCTTGCAGATGAGGAACTCAGCACACAGAGGGAATAGGTGATGTGCCTGCATGGGGCAGCAGAACCTGAGTCCTGTCACCAGAACTAAGCAGAAAGATTTACATCATTGAGGACCAAGGTGCAAGTGCAGAATGAAGGATATTTTTGAGTGGAAAGCAGATTTCTTTTCCCACTGAATTCCCTTCAGAGGTCTGATCACTGGTGCTATGGGACCATCAGAGGAAAGAGTTGTGGAATGCCATAGGGCAACCCTTTTGTGATTCCCTGGCACTGGAGCCTTTGATGTCCTGGGAATGAGGGACATTCTGCATGGCTTTTTGCTCTGCAAATGCTGGGGTCCTAAATCCTGAACTCCCAAACAGCAGGGAGTGTAGGGGCTGCCAGAAATTTGCTAACAAACTAAGTTTTTGAGTTTTTGAATGGAAATTCCCAGTTAGGTATGGCTGCATTGGCAAAACATGTCAATTTCTGCAAAAAATTCATTAATTTGCTGAAATCTGATAAAATGAGAAGTTTCTCAGATTATCCTATTGGTGCTGTTCTCAGCACTCACTTCCTGGACTTAATCACCCAAGAGTACTCTTGCCTCTGTCTCTCTTGCTTTTGGCTCCTACATACACTGAGGGGAAATGTTTCAGCAGGTAACTGATTTTTTTTTTTTTCTGTCAGATGCTTCTTTATCTCCTTTATTAGGTTGTTGGAGCAAAATTGCCAGATTTTACCACTCACTGATCCTTACTCCATCATATCCCTCAGCTGCAGTGAACCAAGTCCCCACTGTACCGAGGCAGGAAAGTTGTAAATGAAATTCTTTGACATAGCATTAGCATGTCTGGAAATTGTCACACACCTTGGTGAGTGTGACTCTTGGGGGATGACAGCAGTGGTGCAGAAACATTTGCAGTTAACTGTGTACCCATATGGAGAATTCCCTGTGATGCTGCTGATGGATCACAGTGTGTCATGTCTGCAATGCTTCACACAGGAGAGCACAAGTCAGGAGACTTGGGAACAGTAGTGTGAGCATTTTTGTTGTTTGTTTTCAAGAATTTGGATGCCAGATCTGAAGCATCCCAGGTCAGAGCCACCTCACCCTGACTGGGGAGTGTTTCCATGCCCATGCTGCCTGTGTGCCACTGTGCTGCTCTGCCCTGCCTGAGGTGCAAGGGCCCTGTAAGGGACTCAGGGTGTGGGCACAGAGAAAGGGAAAGGACAGGGCAGACAAGCAGAACACACAGAATGAAGCCCCACTGTCCCTCATTTTTTTGCTTTCACATTTGCTACTGGTGCAAGTTAAAGCTGCCTATTTGCACCACCCCTCTCAATTTTTAACTTAGACCAGGACTGGAGAGCAGATTGTGATCTGGTATTTTTCTTTGCTGCACTAGGAATGCTCTAATTAGTATGTTTACTGTCACTTTGTAAACAAAAACAAAGAGAGGTAGGAGACTATCTGTCTGGAAATTTCTATTTTGAAATAACATTCTTCTGCAGTTGCCCGTGGTGCACTCTGTTAAGGGCAACATAGAAGAAAACTTTTCAGGACGCTCATTTGGGGATACTTGTGTCTCAGCAACACTTGAAGAGGCAAATCAAATGTTTGCAGTGATTGGGAAAGGCACAGAGAGCAAAATTGAAAATGTCACTATGCCACTATATAGATCTGTGATTCATACACGCTTTGATTACAGTGTGCTGTTCCCCTCATTTTTAAAGGATATATTAAAGCTGGAAAAGGTTCAGAGGAGGGCAGCAAGTATGAAAGTGTTACCACAGATATGGAATAGCTTCTGTGCAAGGAGTGACTCAGAAGACTGTGTGTGTGGAAGAGAGAAGACATAGGTACATAATGACTGGGTAACTGTCTAGGTTTCCTGGGTCCTGCTGGTGGTACATGAAGCCGGAATCAATAAATCTGGATTTATTGATTGATTGATTGTGCAGAGGTGCCGCAGGAAACCCTGAAGTACTGCTTAGGTGCTGTAGCAGCTGTAGGAGTCCAGTTCCTGTGTTTGCAGAACTCTTATGAAAGTGCAAGGCCTGCTGCTGTTACAGCGTGTTCTCTGGCTGCTCAGACAGGGAGGTTATGGATATGAATTTTAGACACATCTGGAGGCAGCATGACCATTTGCTTTATTCCCTGCCTGTTCTTTTCCTTTTTTTTTTTTTTTAGTATTAAATTGTGCTGATAAGTCCCTGCAGGCAATTACACCTGTATGTGGCCAGTGTAAACAAAGTGGAAGGTCACTGAGGTGGAACATAAGGTCAACTGAGACAGAAATATTTTTTCTGCATTTTACAGATATGATTGCCTCTGGTTCACAAGGGAGATTGGTTCATGCTGTAATCAGCTCCTCCTTGCATTCTATTACCAGTCCTTCAAAGCAATGATTTTTTTGCTTATTTCTCTTTTTGTTATTACTATCTGCATTTTTCAGCTTATGACTTGCAATGTTGGAATCGACAAAAGTCTGTGACTGCTTTTGCTACATGGTCTGCCTCTCAGAAGCGCTGAGACTTAGAAGCTGCTCTTGAGCCCAGTGGGGGGTTTTGTTGCCCATCATTTCTGAAATTATGTTACTTCCCAGAAGTTGTGATGCCTTCTGCCACTGCAGCATGCTCTGTTTTTTAAACAGCCTTTTTCCCACAGGGAATGTAGGTAGCAGTTCCCACAAACCTCCATCTCATGGTGTAGCAGACATAATTTATTGCTTCAGTGGTCTGGTTTGAAGGGTACTGCTCTCACATCTACTCAGGCCCATGTAACATACCTGGGAAATGTCTTGATTTTCCCCTCAGTTTGAAGGATACATCTGTATTATGGAGAAAGTAGGGGAAAATGGCTCTGTAAAAATAAATGTCATGGGAAAGGATGCATGTACATGCACAGTTCGGGTAAATCCAGCTCTCTTGCCCCACAGCACTTGGGGCAGTTCTAATTGTCACTGTCAGGATCCATTGCAGGGTCAATGCTGTACTTAGATCCTGCTCCATCCTGCCATAGTCAAATAACAAGGGGAGCATCTCAGGGAGCAGTGTCCAAGAGTACTGAAAGGCAGCTGGTCCCAGTGCTGCCCATTTGATCCCTGAGTAGCAGCACAGCTCAGGGACACCACACGCCTGCCACGGGGCACAAACAGTAGCCTGCAGTGTCCTGAGTGTCCCTTATTTTGCTTTTGACAGAGCAGCTGTCTCTTCTCCTGTCTGAAAAAAATAGCTCTTGCCCTGATTAATAAACATGCAGTGAAGCCACCTGAACACTTTGGGGGAGTATCTTTATTGCACTTTCCCACCTGCATACCTGCTACTTAATAGCATCACTGAGCTGCATCCTGTCCTTCCCCTTCCCTTTGCATCTGAAACAGCTCTCCCTGGGTAGCTGCAAACTCCTCTCTTTTCAGCAGATGAATAAAACATCACAGCCTTACGTCACTGTAAAACCTGCCTGGCTGTGCTTTTCTAATCCTCTGCTTATTTATTTACTTATCTGCGACATGCATCGCTAATAGAATTTAAATGCTATGTTGAAGACTGATGTTTGGTTTTTTCCCTTATTGACTGGCTCCTGGATACCACAGGGAAATATTACAGCATATATTTTTTTATTCAAGATGATGATGCTGACGTAGAAGTTCCCTGATTCATTTTCCACCATTTCTCTGACGCTCAAGAAATGTCTTGCCTGAAGCCAGTGTGATAAACCTTAAAGAGTTACTGTTACAATGTATGAGATTATAGAAATACATTATTATAAACCAGTGATGTTTTTGGTTAGATAACTCATGGTCTCTGTCAGAGTGAGTGAGTCTATACTCCTAGGCTTTGAAATGCTGAACACTGTAATTCAAAAGAAGAGAGTTTTTATTACCATTTTATTACCATTGTATCTCTGATCTGATGACTGAATCACAAGGAGTTTCTAAGGATGTGCTTTTTCTTGTCAAGAAAGGCAAAACATGGTTCATCATGGCAAAGGCAGACTGACCCAAAGGCCTTAGTCCCTATTTGAGAGCAGGATGATGAATCTGGTAGATAGTTGACATGTTTCAATGAGGGAGTATGGCTAATGTCAGATGGAATCTCCTCTGAGATTCCTAAATGCAGGAATTATATCTGTTGTTAATGGTTTGGGTTAGAGTATTTTCATTTTTGGCTGAAGGTTTGTAAATTTTTGGTGGAAATTCTCTCTCTTGTGCTGTCCAGTTTTTATCACCAGGTCTGCTTGACTTCTCTTTCTTTGCTTGTGCCTAAGTCATGACAAAATTCAGAGAATGAGCTTCTGATCTTATGGAAATCAATGAAAAAGTCCTGTTGCCTGTAAAGATACAGATGTTTCAGTTGTATGCATCTCTCTATTTTGCACCAAGTAATCACAGATTTTGTTCAGCTGTTTCCTGTAGTTTTCTTGTGCCTGGATTTTTGCTGTTTCTTTGTCATTCTGAGCATTTGGTGTGTCCTAAAAATAGGTTTATCTAGTTTATGGCATATCCTGTGTCTTTAAAGGGATGTTCTAGTCAAGCTTTGTTTCAGATTGCATAAAATTTAGGTACTAGATCCAGTTTCGAAAACAACCTCAATTAGTAAAGGTCCAGGCTGTACATGTTCCAACGTGCAGGGGAGAAAAATCTTACTGAGACCCATAGAGCTGCAAAAAAGTAACAGTGCTGTTCAGGTTAGAGTCTGACCCCTCAAGGCCTTCAAAAACATAGTTTGTGTTGCTTTTGACAGTGTAAAAAATGCCATATATATATATATATATATATATATATGGTAAAAGGCATGTTTTGGCCCTAAATATGTAAAGGTAATTAACCAAAAGGATGCTAACTCCTTTTGGAAACACAAGCATGAGCCAACACAGGAGGGACAAAGCAGAGCAGCTGGTGGCTAGGCTGAGGGGTCTTGCCTTGCTTCCAAAGTCATTTGGACATGGAGGAAGATTCCCAGATCCCTTTACCAACATTAGGGCAGAACAGCCCTTTTTTCTGGGTGCAGGCCCAGCTCTTTGTGTATGTATCAAGTTGTGGGGTTTATTAATGTTAAACATTTTATTTTTACTTGACCTGGCAATGTGTTTTTGTAAGCTGTGGAGATGTTTAAACTGAGGCCAAGCAAACAAATGAAGTGCAATGAGAATTTTGTTGGACCAGGTCCAGTTTGATAAGAAGAATGAGATGACTAAGCATGTGCTGAACTTTAATGCTACTCAGTGCATCATCATTTCAGTTGTGTCAATGTTTCCATTATAAATGCCTCGTCTCAGGGGAACTCAGCTGTACATCTCGTTTGGGGCTGGAAAATTCCGTTTAGAGAATGCTATTAATTATTTAAAAATACACATTTGCTTTTTAGGTCAAGATTTCAAAAGTAGTGATGTGCAGTACTCTGCAGAAGACAATTCAGAGGCCTGGTTCTCAGGTGGTCACTAATGAGAAAAATAATCCTCCCTCTCTGCCCATCCCATTTTCAGATGCAGCTGCTCTAGTTAAATTTTTGGAGTATTTGTCACTGTGTTCTATTTTTTCTTCCTCTCTTACTTCTTGATGATGACCAGAAGCTTGAGATGGGTGGTTTGATTTACTTCTCGTTAAGAAATAAAAGGCCTAAGATCAGAATGTGGCTTGGAGTAAAATTTTAACTTTTTGTATTAAATAAGTGGGGATCGCTCTCATGTCCCTTCTGCTGCCTGACTGTCCCAGGGCAGTGCTATCTGCTTTGTTAGCTGTGTCCACTTGAAACGAATTGTGCCAAAGATCAGGGTCTCCCACGCCTCGTGCAGGTTGGTCAAGGCTTGTGTTGTTCTTGCAGAACTGTATGTATGTCCATGTGCTTCCTCACGAATGGGTGGCTGCCCACAGACAGCACTGCCAGCGCTGAGGTTTTGTCCCTTCTCACCTCTCTGTGCTCCAGACCAAAAGGAGAAGCCCAAGAAGGGAGGGGAATCTCATAAGCACTTGCTTCTGGCAGCACAGCAGGTAGCTGGGCCCACAGCATGCATTGCTAAGTTCCAGTGTCTGGTCAGACCATTACAGCTGGTTAAGTTACCACGCTGTGTGTATGTGGAGAACCATTTCACTGGCCATGGGTGAGCAGGAAACGCCCTGGCAGACAGTGACACTGTAGGATAAGCTACAAAGAACTCAGTGGAACTGATTTTATGACACGCATTGCGCATTTTTCTCAAGCAGCCCAAAAAGGCTGTAACCCCAAACAGAAACAACCCAGGCAGTGGTTCTTTGTGTGCAGCAGAAGCAGATTAGCAGACGGCATTTTCTTTCCTTAATCTACAAAGCACATTGAAAATTCAGAAACAGATCTATGTGCCTTTAAAAAGATGATATTGTGCCTGGCAAAGCATCTGTCTCTTTGCTCAATGGCATTTACTTAAAAGAAGGCGCTAGAAGAAGTCATTAGCCAATATTTTTAGGAGCAGCCTTATCCAAAAGTTCAATACACTAGAAAAAATTCAGGGTAGCTGTAAAAGAAATATTTGCAGCTTGACAGATAAGCCTGTAGGATGCTATTTTGCAGTGAGCTTTGAGACCAGAGTAGCAGTGTGCTTGCTTGCATATCCTGTATTGAGAACTTGATGCCCAAGCACTGACACACAGCTGTCTCCCTGGCTTTTTATGGCTTTAGCAGTTTACTATAAAACTAGCAGTGAGATTTTATCAATTCTGATAATAAAAATAACACATGGGTTTTTGCAGTGTGCTTTTCTTGTCCCCAGTGTGCATTCTGGAAATCCGTCTGTAGCAGTATCCTTTGAGAACTGTGGACAGGGAGAATTTTGAGGCTACTGAAAGTAAAAGATGAGTACTGTATGATTTGTTTCTTGGGCAGTAGCTGTATTATATTGATACATTTTCCAAATCTAGAGATTTCCTGTATTTCAAGGTAATACCTAACAGAGAATGCAATGTATTGCTCATCATGGGCAGCGTGTTTATATATTAAACCCTGTGCCAGGGAAATGCAGGATATCACTCCTTGAAATGGCAAGGGCTTGATAGGCAAGACCTGTCTCAGCTTAAGAGCCAAGAGGAAGCTTGAGTCAAGATAGTTGAGGGCAACCCCATGCACAAGGGAGAAGGTGTAAAGTGAGTTCTGGGGAAGTGGAAAATGTTGCTATCCTTGTCAACGGGAACAGGTCAATGTGCTGAGAATCAAAACCCCTTTCTTACTTCTGGTCTTGGTCCCTTTGATTCTCAGTCACATAGAATGGTGAAGAACACAATGTAGAATGCTGTTGCAGTTTATTATATTGTCATTGTGTAGACTAGAATTGTTCATTGTCTCGAACAGCGAAAAAACATTTGAAGCAGAATTATGAAGCTAATGGTATTTAAACCCTTATGAGCTTGTCTCTTCTAAATTTGAAATAGCATTTCTCGTTTTGACTTGCAGTCTATGCAGGGCACTTCTTTAGTTATTCCTGAGAATAATTATCTATATTTAGGAGGCAAGTCTCTGATTTTCCTATGAAATAGGAACTAGTTTTGGGATTGCAATGGCGAGTCTCTGACATTTTGCTTCAAGGACATTCCAGTCTCAGTTTTTCCAGATGTAATCCAATGCACTCAGAGTTGGAGAAAATTTATTTTTATGTTTAGTACCAGGGGTTTAGCTAGTCAATGCAGGTTTTAAATTGCTTTATCCTTATAAATGTTCAGCAGGACTTGATGGCTTGAACTCTCCTCGTTTTGATTTTGGTTGGTTGTTCTTTAACTCAGCAACATAATAAAAATGGTCAACTGCTTGATGATTTTTCTTCAGATGACCAGTTTGGGATTTGTTCTATAAGGTGTTGTTAAGAGAGAATATTCTTCTGCTATAAATCTTATAAAGAAAAGATGTCTTTGTGCTGCTAGGCCCATGTTTGCACTGAAAATTGTCAACATATATGCTTTATTGCTTAGATAAATGCATTATTTAAGACTGTAACATAGTTCTTGTGGTTTGAGAGTGCATTTTTTTTAAGTGATGCATGTAGAGCTGTAACTCCTGATAGAGACTTTTGCCTACGCAAGACATCAGGGGAAGTAATTGCTGGACTGAGTAGCGAGCTGACCATACAAATCAAAATGAAGAACTAAACATGAAGTCTCTTTTATTCTCTTTCTCAGAAAGTGGATGAGAGGTAATACTGTGTGCGATTGGTGTCTGAAGCAGTGTAGCAGGAACTGAAATTCAACAGAGGCAAATTCAGGGTCCTACATCTGGAGGAACAACCCCATGCATGAGCACAGGCTGAGGGCCAACCTGCTGGGCAGCAGCTCTGAGGAGAAGGACCTGAGGAAAGTGGAAAAAAGTTGTTTATTTAACAGTCAAAGCTCTCTTCAGCACAACAAATGAACAACACTGAACAACAAAACCTCTCATTGCCCCGCAGAGATGCCAAATTCAGAAAGTCTCTCCCATGGCTGTAGCTCGGCTCAGTTGCTGTCGGTCCCTCAGGGCTGGGAAAGGCCGGGCCCAGGCCAGGCCCGGTGGGACACAGGTGGGAGCTCCTGGGGCCCTTTGGGTGTTTAGTCAGAGCAGGTTCAAACACTTCCAATAAAAAGGAAAAAAGCCACTGTCTGGCAAACTTCTCTGCCTCAGCCAGCCAAAAACTAACAAAAAGCAAAGGAGAGCTCTCTTCTGCAGTCCACACACTGCAGAGAACACAGGCCATGTGTGTAGGAAAGCTGAAAACTCTGATCTTTATGGTTTGAAAAGAAACACCTCAGACATTCCACTGTGTCTCCTTCACTCTCAGATCCAGTTTTAAAGGTACAAAACTTATTTTTGAGCTAAGAGCCAGCAGTGCCTGGGTGGCCAAGAAGGCCAGTGGGATCCTGGGGTGCATTGGGAAGAGCATGGCCAGCAGGTCGAGGGAGGTGATCCTGCCCCTCTGCTCAGCCCTGGTGAGGCACATCTGGACTGCTGTGTCCAGTTCTGGGCTCCTCAGGACATGAGAAAAATGGAGCTCCTGGAGCAGGTCCAGTGGAGGGCTACAAAGATGATCAAGGGATGGGAGCATCTCCCTTCTGAGGAAAGGCTGAGGGAGCTGGGCCTGTTGGGCCTCGAGAAGAGATGGCTGAGAGGGGGCCTCATCAATGTCTGTCAGTACCTGAAGGGACGGTGCCAAGAGGACTGAGCCAGGCTGATCTCTTACCAAGCAACAGAATAGGAGGCAACAGGCAGAAATTGATGCACAGGAAGTTCCACTTGAATAGGAGGAAGAGCTTCTTTACTCTTACCAGGTGACCATGCACTGGACCAGGTTGTCCAGAGAGGCTGTGGAGTCCCCCTCACCGAAGGTGTTAAAAAACCTGGACACAATCCTGTGCCTGTGCTCTGGGATGATCCTGCCTGAGCAGGGATGTTTGACCAGATGACCCGCTGTGGTCCTTCCAACCTGACCCATTCTGTGATTGTGTGATTTTTGTGACACTGACAAAAATAAGACAGTGTGCATATAAGGTGATGTTCCTATGGTTTTGACTTGGCTGCTGAAGCAGATTCCTAAATTCTCCAGAGAGCTGCGACCTCTGGGATTGCCTCTGATAGGCTTGCAGCACTGGAGAGGTCTCAGGAAGAGAAAAAGGTGGCCCTAAGGAATTGTCTCCAGAGAACAAGGTGGTCACAGTACCCCAAGAAAGGCTAAAACAACCACATATACAATTATCAAATGATCAGGTCTAAGCAAACTTAATCTAGGAGGTAAGTGTGGAGTGGTGGAGTCCTGATCTTGTCATTAAAGAGTAAAGACATCACAAAGCGTAGGCAGAAAAAAAACCTGTGGGCAGCAGAATGAGAGGTGTGGGAAATGATTCTATTTCAAATACAAGAAGAATGCCCCAGGGAGGGTAGCACAGAGCCACCAGGGTCTTTTCCAGTGCAGCACTAATAAACAGTGACCATGGGCTGGTGGGATGTGGCCGAGGACAATAGCCACCCCACAGGATGCTGAAGCCGCTCACCACCTCTGTAGAGACCCCCGCAGAGAACATCCATGGGATTCCAGGGGGGAAAGGCTTTTGGGAAGAGTTTGGAAAATCTCCAACTTGCCACGTTTTGCAAATTCCTAAATCTGTTCAGTGTCTTGTTTCCCTTCTGTTTAGTGAATGGAAAGATGCACATTGTTTTGGCATGTTCTTGTCGCATGTTTTTGCTCGATATAATAAGAATCCTAAAAGATGACTGGAAAGAGAAGATTAGAAAAATGAGCTGGGAATTATTTCTGGGTTCTGATTCTGCTTCTGCCACTGGCTTTCTACATGACCTCAAAGGAATAATTTCATATGTGATTTCCATAAAAATAAGTAGAAGTCAGACCCTGAATGCTCAGAGTTAATGTGAGAGTAATGCAGTAGTCCTTCCACATTATTTAGCTTAGTCATGCCTTGGGGCGGGCAGGGACCATTTCACAGAACGTTTGTCAAGGCTACTCTTACGTGTTTGTAGTGTCCTGGATGTGGTCTGGAGGCTGGAGAACATGCTGCAATAAAAATAAACCTTTATTAATAATACAAAAGAGTTCTGCAGCAGCCAAAGAATTCATTAAAGATTAAGCTGGTATTAGTGGAGAGGGTGTGTCTGCGCTTCATGTGCATTATTCATGGTGACCCTCTCCCCAGAAATACACGTTAATTATTCCTAACTCTTCTCAGAGGTTTGTTTTGCTGTCTTGTGATAAAATCTCAAGGTCAGGAAGGAGACACTTTTAGTGATACTCATACAATTGGCATTGTAAAATTTTATTTCTAAGTGAGGTGGTGCTAGTTGGAAGGGTGATAAATTTTAATTTCCATTTAATATTGGTGCACTCGCTATAACTATCTAGTAGCACCTGCACAACACTGTTGTTAGGCTTGCTAATGGATTAAAGGGAGCTGATGTCATGCTAGCTACAGAGTGGAGATGTAAGCAGAACATGTAGTTATCTTGTCCAGTCCACTGGGGAACGTAGACTAATTGCCAGAAATTCTGAAGAAATCTGAACAGTTCATCAGTCTGATCATGTTTCACTCACACATTTTTCAGCTTCAGGACTATAGGGCCTAATGCAGTGGAGAACAAAAGAAATGTGAGCTGATGGTTGCATCAGAGGTGCCCAGGCAGGTGTGTAAAGTTAAACCCAGAGGAAACAGCCATGGAAAACAAAAGCAAATAAGATTTCAAGGAACAGAGTGCAGCTGGACGTGTGTTGGGAGGTGGGGAGCTTGAGGAAGGTAAAAATGAGCTGCAAGTCTTGAGCTTTGAGACAGGGAATTCAGCATAGCCCAAGTGGTGGGAGCTGCCAGGGGGCACATTCAGGACAAAAACTCCAGGAAGCTGCAAGTATAGGTGCTGTGACTTTTTAACAACAAAAAGCTGTTTAGGTCTTTTTGGTGGTTTTACTTTGGTTTATGTTGTGTCTCCCTCTCACCTTTTAAATTTTTTTTTCCTCCTGAATTCAGTAATGCACAGAAAGTAATTAAACTTCCTTGCAAAGAAGCACAGGACTCGGAGATGCAGGACGTTGGTTTCACTGGCTATTATAAACTCTCTTCTGGGAGACCTGAACCAAGTGATTTTTTGGGAGGTGTGCCCTATCTTGCTTATGGGGATAGCAACATGACTTAGATTTTTGGACCAGGTTAAACACTGGTATTTGGGACAAACTCTACTAGTGATGAGTGAGTTCTTTTCCAACAAACTTTAGTTCTCCTAGATTTCAACTATCCAATTTTAATGGCCAAGAGGCAGTCTGAGAAACATTATGATGCTGATTTAGACCACTTGACAAATCACAGTGTTTGGGTTTTCTGTTAATATGAGTGAAAAAAAGTAGGTCTGTCAGATAATTGTGATGCTTAGATAATGTCTTTGCTGTTCGTCAGCACAGTGTTTTAATTAGTCCTTCGCATTTTTCTCATTTAATTCATCCCTCACTGCATGCATCTTATCATGCACTAGAAGCACATTGAAACATTAATTAATTCAAGCCATTTCAGAAGATGAAGGACTCCTTTAGCTATCTTTTCCCTTTGAATTCAGAGGCCAAGGAGATAGTACCTACTTGCTGCATTCATGTGAGAGCAGTCTCTGGCAAAATTCTTCACCTCAAGTGAACTTGCAGACATGTAATTTTTTGACTGGCACCTGCCATTTAATACCTAAATTCTCCATCTAGAAATGCAGAAGAATTCACTCTGTAGCCTTAATTGTGTATGGATTAGCATCTGTGTCTCTGGATTCTACTCACATTCCCTTAACATGTTTTATAACTCAGATATGGATAGAGTGCTTTTAAAAAACAACCATCAACTCCCTACATAGTGTATTTTATGGTAATTTCTTTATTTGGTGCTGAGTATCTTCTTACAAGTATTTCTGTGGACATGGAATGAGTACCTGCTCTTCCTTGCAAGATAGGTTTTTAATCCTGCCTGCATTATGGATAAAATCCTTGTTTCAGCTAGGAAAGCATCCTGCTGCACATAATTGGCCTCTGTGCCAAATACTGGGTTACAAGCAATCAATGCAGTATGGGAAATGGAGGTGTAATATAATTTTTCAAACCAAGGCAAAATTGACACTGTAATCTGGCATGTTAAAGTGGAAATAAGGCTGAGTCATCAGGAATTAATGAAAATCTAAAAATGAGGAGGGTAAACTTCTGACATTCAAACACATTGCGGAAATTCCAGATAGCAATTCTTCTGTCTTCCTTTTCAGATCTGAAGGAACACTCCAGCTCACTCAGCCTTCACCTTGGTCTAAAACAAGTGGTCTAAAACAGCTGGCTATCAACGCCATGCCTGTCCCAGTGTAACCTTTCCTCCTGCTTTTACACTATCATAAAAACTGCAAGGTAAAAAGCACTGGACACTTTTAATATTAATTTGATTGTCCACTTCTGTTTTTATCTGTGGCCAGTTTCTCATGGCGTTTATATCCAACTTGACAAGTGCTGACATTCTTCTCCCATTCTTCAGACAATGCTGTGAATGGATTTATGTAACTGTCTCTCCTGCTCTGTGTCTCATTTTATAGCTTGATGGATGGGTCAATTTTCAGATTTATGGGATCCACAGGGATGCTACTTTTAGTTGCCATTTTTTTCGGGTCTCCCTGATGAAATATAGGTGAGTGTTTTGTAGTCAAAAGGAGCTGGAAATTCTGCTGACTGATTGCTTTTAAACAATTTGGTTATTGCTAAATTCTGTGAGACTCCAGTGAGGTTAAAGGCAATGGAGAATGTATTGTTATTGGAGTAGCTTTGTGTTTAGCATGACTTGCATCACACTTGACTACTTTTCAAATATGGTCTTCTGAAAAATACTCTGGGAAATTTCTCATTCCTCCTTCTGTGCTCTGGGAAGCAAATAAAGGTAAATCTAATGTGCCTTGTGCCAGTGCTCAGTGCTACCCATGTGCTTATTGTCTGGAAGAGTTTTGCACCCAAGTGTCAAAATCTTCATCTGCAGAAATTTACAGGGTCACTAGGAATTTTTCCTTGTTCTGATAATTCTCATGGCTTGCAGCAGAACAGTTCACTGAGCCCTGCACTGCAAGCATGAGGTGTCCTGTGTGTTTGTGGGTACATAAAGTGTTCAGCCAGGGAGTTCCCAGTGTGCCAGGCAATACACAGTCCACAATGAAACCACTCTCCCACCATGTTTTGTTCCTCTTCAGTTATTTCTTAGTGTCGGATTGAAATGTGGTGTCCTCAAGTGGGTCTAACACTGCAAATGAGGCTCAAACACCACTGAATGAACTCTCTTGATTCATACATTACACTCTCATTAATGCAATCTGACGGAGCCCTTGCATGTGCTGGACAGGTTTGCTGAAGATGGATATTTACAGACCCTACTTGCATTCCCCCTCCTTTGCTGCTGCAATAGAATAAAATGTAATTATTTTAGCAGTCCCTGTATCCTGAAGAAGTCATTAAATGTTAACCAAAATAGTCTTTTTGCTGTCTTTAATATAGATCTGGAATAGTTTCACCAAGGGAAGAATGCTGTTGTTTTTCTTCAGAGCTGTGGTTATGCCTAAATAAAAGCACTAGATATGAGATCCTTAAATTTGTATACCAGACTCAGTTTGAAATTTAAAGGATGCAACAGATGCCTCTTTTGATGGGAAGAAACAGCAGGTGCCTGGTTCTGAAAATGAGTATTGCTGAACTCCAGGAAAGGCTTGTACATTGACACAGAATTGAATTTTGCAGCACAAGCCTTCTTTATTCTGTACAGAGCTTCCTAAATAACCTGATGGCCAGCTTCTCAACAATGTTCCTCATTTGCTTTTGTGCAGACCTTCATGTGGAACTGTGAATGTGCAGTAAAGAGCTTGATTGAGTCATTTGGGAAACCAAATTTAAGTCCTTTAATCTTATATTCCAAAGTCTGCCTCACCCTTCTCTGAGGTCTTTGTCAGCTGTTCAAATGAAGTTTAAAGTCAGGGAGATCTTTATGAATATGAGTGAAAGGTCTGGATTCTGAAACACCCCTGCAAGCTGTACAGCAGAGTTCAATCTCTTCATCAAGGACTCAAAATTTGACTTGCCTTATTTTTCTGGACTTTTTATGTAAAAAGCAGGTTCCTTTCACAGCACTCTGTAGGAGGAGAAACTTAACTCTCAAATAAGAAGGGTGAAATGCCAATGTATCAGTGCAAAAAAAAACCTGAAGAGCCATGTCTGTGCTTTGTGAAAGTAGCAGATGCCTTTCAAGTGTGGATCTCAGTCTTGCACTTTGGCATTCAACACCTGCCATTGTGCTCTGGGAATGATTATATTGCACTTTCAGATGCAGGAAAGCTTTCAGACTGCCTCTCTGATAGTGCCAATCGAGTGATAAATGTTCCATGCTGAAAATAGCATAGATGCTTCTCATTCACCTTGCTTGCAGGAAGCAGATGCGGTAGTTAGTGCAGCTCCGGCATCTCTCTCTCCTTCTCATTAGCACCTTCTAGTTCTTAACAGCTGCCAAAATAGTAAAAAGGTGAAGAGCTTGGTCAGAAAGAGTGAAATAGATCGGGTTGGGAGGCTGACAGAGGACTCCTCTATATGACCATTACATTAATCAATCAAAGCAGCCGTAAAACAGCAGTAGGAACAAGCCCTGCTTCTAACTTACCTATGATCTGACCCATTGGTGTAAATTCTCTGCTTGCAGCTGCAGCACGTGGCTGGGCAGTTGTGTTGTTTCCACAGGTGCAGTCAGGCTGCTCTGTTACCACACCAGACTGCCTGGCAGGTTCTCCAGCTTAATCATGGCAAGGCAAGCTGCAGTACCTGGAGTCTGCTATTCTCTTAGCAGGCAGCTAAAAGCTTGCAGTCAGTTAAGGAAATTGCAATTCTGAGCAAAGATTATTTGCTTAATTCCAATTGACTTTGTCATCTTCAGTCCTGATGGTTTTTTTAAACTCTGCATTGCTTTTTCTCCTATCCTTTAATTAAAGGATGAACAAACTTCTCAGTGGTTGCCTGCTTTCATTTATTGCACTGTACTTGCCAGGACTTGCAGGTGTGCTGCCCTTACCCTGGGCTGAGAGGGAGACTCCCTGTGCAGCAGGGGACTGGGGACTCAGGTGAATCAGGCCTGTGCCACTACTGCAGAAGGATAGAGTTGGAAACATGTTCAACATGTGTAGAACCTAATTTAAGGAAGTGTACTGAAGTACTTTTTGAATATGGTCTGCCTTTGTTTTTACTAGTGTGTTGCTGAGGAGGTATTACCTGAGACACTTCCCTCCTAGAGGCACATTGTGGTTTCAGGATGGGATTAAGTGACCCACTGGTGCCCCTTTTCCCTTTCTCTTCCCCTCCCCCTTTCCCTTTTCTCTCGCTTCCTCTTCCTCTTCTCCTTCACTTCCCCTCCCTGTACAAGTAATCATCAGTTTATTACTATGATGCATAACTACACTCTGAAAAATGGAAAAAAAATTATGCAGGAAAAACTGAAATTACTGGGAAGTGCTAAAAAGAAGTTTACAACTAAAACTACAAATCTAACATTAAATTTCTAAGGTTTATTCCTAAAATAAAAATTGTCTCCATAAACTCTTTCCAAACAATGAGTTCTTCATCTGTCACATTGAGCAGTGAGACCGTTTGAGAGGCTTGGAATGTGCAAGGAAACAGCACCTCTGGAACAAAGCAATCCTGTAGCACTGCTGCAGTCACCCATCAGGGATGGAGGAGAACTCATGCCATCATCCACTTTTTCAAATGGTCTAGAATAGATGTGTGAGCAGGTTCAAATTCTTCACAACCCTCTGCAAAATTTAAGAAATAATTTGTGTTAAGGCGCTGATAGATTTCGTCTCTCATCCATCTGGCAGCAGATCACAGAAGAAATAGAGCAACTTTTCACAGTCCAAGGTATGGATAGCCATGACTGTGAAAAGATCCATAAAAAGAGTTTTGAAAGAAATCATTCACCTGTTGGGTTTATTTTGCAGCCTCATGAGAGGTTTTGCCTGAAGCACTGAGTTCAATGGGTGATAAACTCCCAGCATTTTAATTGGAGCTGGATAAAACACACTTGGTGCAGGAGTCAGGATGCTGCTTCTCCTGAGATGTAGTTCCTGCACAAAACTAGAATTTGCATGTATTCTCCCTGGTATATAACTGGAAAGAATTCTGTAGAAGTTTTTTCCCTTCCTCCCACCCTTTTTGCATCTAGGTTTCTGTGTGCCAGCTAGTGTGGTAGGGACAAGAACGTGCTGAGAAAAGATCTCAGCATGATAAGCTTTGCATGGTGAGGTTTATTTAACAGCTGAGATTGCCTTATACTGTGAGTCATGGACATGAAGAGTTAAAGGAGGCTGCCCTTCTGAAACCCTGTGGAATATCAGACTTGGAATATAATATCCTTTCTTTAGTAGTGTCAAAGCGATCCACTGCTCCATTGAGGGATTTGCTTGGGTACAGTCAGACCCCAGAGTACAAGCCAGTTCAGAGAATGGATTTTCTCTCTGTTTCACGCCTGCTGTTCCCCTTGCTGCCTGCTCAGAACATTTCTAATTCAGATTCTTCTTCTGAAGTTCAGTATTTCACTCTGGAAACCTCCTAGGGTCAGGATGTTGGAATCATTGACTAAACTAAAAAGTGTATGCTTTTAAGATATTACATGCCTGAAATCCACTTGGCAGATCACACATCCAAGACTGAAACCTGCAGCTTCTTGGTTCTTGTCAGCATTTCCCAAAGTGTGGTGGTGCAAGAAGTACTTGGAGCATGAACCTAAAACCATGCCACCTAAACAAGTGTGACTACCACTTGAACTGATGATGGCCATGAACAGCAGAGCTCATCTGATGCATGGTGAGTAGAGGAGCAGGTAAACCACACAGGCAATGCTCCTGAGGGTCCTGAATTTCCCTGAATTTGATTTTGAAGTCAGGCTATGGGCACATCTATGAAAAGACGGATAAAAAATGCAAGATATAAAGTAGATAGTGAAACTCTCTGCAATGCAGCCTATAAATGAGCTTAAAAGAGATATCCAAGTTATCTTAAAGCAAGAATTCCCAGTGGTCCTGCTCAGGGTGAAGTGGAGTGCTCTGGATTTCTGGGGCATTCTCACACCTGCTCACGTGTTATTATCCCCTATAAAAAGGGAGAAAAGAGGAGTGTTTCAAAGATGGCTTTAAAATGTTTCAGAGGATTTAGTGATAAAGACTTGCTAAACTTCAGAAAGATGTTATTTCAGCACTGGTCTAAGCTGATCTGAGACCACAAGGTTCCTGAAAAGGGTGGTTTTTGTCTCTGTAGAACATCACTGGGGGTTCCTAGATCTTCCTTAGGTTGGAATGGAAGACTGCTGGACTCCTATTGTGGGTATATGTGATGCTGTATTTTTATAGTTCTACCTTTCCTGGGACCCTTTATTTGGAGATGTATTCCACTTGTTTTCCTGACAGGTTCTTGGTGATGCCTAACTGTACAAACTGAAAAGAGTGAAGTTGTGGAAACAGAAACAGAGACTTGAAAAGAAAGTCATCCTAATCTTTGCTCAAAATCTAAATACTCTAATATCCTCTTTTTTGCAGTAGCCTTTGCTAGTGAAGATTATTCAGCATCTAGAGGATCTCTGTTAGGGCAGGAGAGATCAAATAAAACCCCAAAATAGCAGAGAAAAAAATCTATCAATACTTTTCTTAGAGGAGGAGAACAAAATTAGAGTGTCCTTTTGAATCCAACTTTCACCTAAACAGAAAAAACTTTTCCTACATAAAGAACCTTCAGGGAGTTAGTTAAAATCTGCTAAAATAAGATATATATACCACATCTCACTCTCCTCAAAAAGCCTTATTATGTTCATTCCCATTAACTCTCTCCTCAGGGTATTTTGTATGTCTGCAGAACATATTATGGCCATTTGGTTCTGAATGGTTTTGCAGGACTGCCACTGAATTTAAGTCAGAAAATGTCTAAAACTGTGAACAACATTTCAAAAATTATAACAAGACTGTTTCAGTAATATATAAGTCAGCAGATAGAAGTATCTCACTAATTCCCTGTCAGGCCAGGCTCAGTCAGAGCTTGAAGGAGAAGGTAAGATATGTTTTATTTGATGTATTCTGATAGAGCCCTATCCAAGTGAAGCTCTGCCAACATTTTCACTTTAATTTTGCATTGCAGAACCCTTCTGAACGTTGCCTCACTGCTGTTCAGTCATTAATTTGTTTCCAATAGCAGCCCTTCCACCCTCAAAGAGAGAGTTGGAAAACTGGCGCTGACTCTGCTTTGTGCATCATTTTCATGTTATTTAGTCTTGAAAATCTGTGTGGCATCTCTGTGTATGTCCCACTTGCTCACAGGTAAAGACTTTATTAATGTCCCTGAAGAAGCAGAATGGGTGATTCTTCTACCAAGGAATTTCTAGAGAGTGAAGTAAAATTTCTTCATGGATACCTGCAGTGGAAGAGTTAAAAGGCTTTGTGCTTACTGATGGCTTATCAGATGGCTTTTATATCTAAGTAGAAATCCTTTCATTTTTGAAGTCTGATTCCCTTGCAAAGCTGAACATTTTATCCATGGATTTCCTACTGGACAAAGGAATGGTGAGCTCCTGTTTCTCAGGAAAATGAGCTGCTGGATTCATTATTGTCAGCTTTGTACAAAATGGTTTGCCAGACATTTCAAGCATGAAGTAAAGTCCCTCCTGGGCCTGTGCTGCAGCCCTCACAGTAGGGGAAGATGAGCTTTTGAAAACAATTCAATTTTTATTCATTAACATGTATAAAAATAGGATATTTGATCCATCCCAAAGCCAACAGCCTGAGTGTACTGTGTCACCCAGCAGGAGTACAGGACAAAAGGACAGAGAAGCAAGACAGTAGAGCCATACAGCTTCAGAGGATCCTCTGCCCCAGGATCCTCTGCTGACAGCACCCACTGGCAGATGGTTGAAGGACAGGCAAATGTAAGACTGCTGACTTTTTCATATTTTCACATCCTTTTTCTCTTCAGTACATCTCTCAAAGTAAGGGTCTGGTCTTTTCAATAGCATTCCTTGGCAAGGCTTTCCACACACTGACCACCTACAGGATTGAGAACCATCTCCTTTACCTCACCTTGAGCCTGGCCTCCTTCTCCTTCCATTTTATCGCCTTATATTTTGTATTAGAAGAGATGGTGTGTAATTGATGCCTGCCTGTCTGATCCTGGCTACTTTTGATTAGTGGATCAGTGTCCTACTTCCACTAAAATAACTCCTTTCCAAGTCAAAGGGAACACAGGAAAATCCTTCCATGTGTGGAAGCTGTTCTGGGGCTGAGGTCATTGTAGTTGCCTTTCTCTGAATGTTTTTGGTTGTAATCCAGCCTTCCTCAGATGAGGGAACAAGAACCATAGGTTATATTGAAGATGTGGAACAGACATAGATTCATACAATCACATGATTAGGTTTTCTGTGTTGTTCATTTGTTCCTGATAATATGTATTTTATTTTATTCTATTTTACTTTTGCTATTTTGTCTCCTGTTGAGTTGATGTTTGAATAGAACTGAAATTAGGATATGCTAAAATATTGTTCCTGGATGATAATTTTTAGGTTTGCATCCACTGTTTCCTATGTGAAGTTAAGACTGTTTTGTTTCCATGTTCTTTATTACCTAAATTGTCATTCTTTCTCACATTGCCCTATCACCAAATCTTGCATGACCCCTTAGCAATTCTGTCTAGTCTGCCCTCATTCTTACTGTCTTGAATAATTTTTTTATTAGCAGAAAACTTTCTCACCTTTTGCCACTTATTTATGAGTGAATTAAATCTCAGCTCAGTTCCCTAAGGAAATCAACTGATGATCTCTCTCCCCTGTGAATGCTTACCCTTTGTTTTTTGTCTTTTAACCAGTTATTTTTCTTTGAAAGGATTTTTCTTTTACTCCATAGCCCTGCAACATCTGCATAGCTATGATTAAAAAGAGAAAAATCAGAATAAATCATCACTAGAAGCAGAATTTCTGCAGATCAAAAAACTCCAAGCAGAGCCAAGCTGAGCCCAAACAATAAATGCACTCGCACAGCAGTTGTAATCAATGTCCTCCCAACAGAATAATTGAAATTCACGCAGCCTTATCTTAAGATGTGATTTATCATCCAGTACTCCACACAGGGCATCCACTAGGCTGTGGAATAAACTGCCAGGCATCTGCAAAGAAGCACAACTACCCATCCAGTTGCAGAGAAGAGAAATATGTGGGGGTTGTTGAGCAGTTTTGTGGGGGAAATTTGAATAGCTTGGTTTTTTTGCTTTATTTTTTTGTTTGTTTGGTGGATTTTTTAGGGTTTCTGTTAGTTTTATTTTGTAGGTGGGGAGAGGGTATTGTTGTGTTTTTTAAATTTCCCTAAAACATCTCTCTGCATCAGATCTCTTAGTACCATCCTAAAGGAAAATGCCAAAGATCTGAAACACAAAAATTCTGCTGCCTTCTCTTTTTATAACTCAGGGGCTATCTCTTAATTGCTTTCTGTCTCTTCCAGCAGCCTGTCCCATTGCTGTCCCCTTGCTGCTTCCTGTTTTCTCTGCCTTTTCTAGAAACCATTTTTTCCATACATATTAATCCAGATGTTTCAGTCATCTACACAGTGTCACTCACAGAGTTTTCATTAATTTAATAAGAAGTTTAGTAATTTAGTTTGGCATTGGGTCTGGCTATAAGCCTTAGAGTCTAGCAGGCAGCTAAGATCTAGTGGGGTTTCTATAATGAAGGAGATAAAAGCTGGACAGACTTCCAGTTTTCTCAACCATAAAAGCTATGTTCTAGGAAAAAATTGTTTGTGTTGAATTCCTGCAAAGTGTTTGAATAGTTGCAAATCCTATAGACATCATCAAACAGAAGGATGCTGAAGACAGTGTAAAATAAGGAGCTGTGCTGAATATGCTGGTGTTGTAATAAAAGCCCAAAGCAGAATGGTGGGGTGAACTGGAGTAGTGTCCACAGTCGACAGTGGAGGACTGGGGGAGCTTTTTACACTCTTGATGTGGAAGAAGAGCATGAGTCCAGTGCATAGACCTTTAGAGTAACTGTGCCTAGACCACACATTGCTTGCGGTTTGTTGGTTGCCCAAGTAAATGTGGAGATTTGAGCCTGACAAGGTGTGTTTTCCAAGCTTTAGCAGATGGTAGACCAAGGCTATTCCCTCCCTGTTTAAGTGCTTCCCAGTAAAATTCAGTCTGGCTCGTATTCAGCAGAGCTGTGCCGTGTTCTTGCAGGTCTCTTGCTCAGAAGTTGAGGTGGGTAGAGCAGAAGGTGGATTTGTGCCCTGATTTTGGTTGCATTAGTAAGACATGGATATGGCAGAGCTGGAAGTGGCAGCCAGGCTGCCTCACTCGTGCCTCACCTATGGGCAGGCTGGCTGTGGGCACCAAGCTCTCTCCATGAAGGTACAGCCCTGTAAATCTCCAATCAACTGGAGTTTGCTGTCTGGATGGACTTCTGCTCTGCTCAGTTCCTGTCCTGATCTCCACCCTCAGGGTAAAAACATGAGCACCATGCAGCATTTCTTGAGCAGATGGAACTACAAATAATAGCTGTGTCAGTCCACAGGCTCTTTCAGCTGTTTATTTTGCTGGGGGAAGCACTGGAGTCTCAAAAGTGTTGACTCTTACAAGAGGAAGTACTGGGCATGCCCATATGAATAAGTGATCTGTAATTGTGTGCAAGTGCTTCTACTGGCTTCAAGCATATTTTTGCAGCTGCCCCATCTGGGGAAAAAAATAGCCACGAATGAGACCCTAAATCATGCTAAATATTGCAGACAGCATATCTGTATGAAGTATTTAAAGATTAAAAAAAAAAATAAAATCCCGGATTCTGAATTTACAAAACACCATTTCCTCCATCTGCACTCAGTGCTCATCATTTTGTTACACAACCACTTCATTCCTTCACTGCTAATAGCTCCCTTTGAATACTGAATTGCCTCATTAGGGTCTCTTATCCCATGAATGAAATTCTTCCTCTGAGTCAGATAGGCAGTCCTTTATTTTTCCCATTGATTTTTTGTTAAGTATATCAGTCTGGCTCTAAGTAATCAATAAAGCAGTGTGGGAAGACTTCCGATCTTTGAAATTGTGTGGAGTAGATAGACCCTTTTGTTATAATGCCTTTATTTAATGAAATCTTGTGTTTAGTGGAAGCTCTTTGCCCTGGTTTAAGCGTATGGCTATGCTGTTTGCTTTCATCCAAAGGCTTCTGCCTTTCTCTGCAAGAGGGAATAGCAATTCCAAACCCCTGATTCTGACTGCAATACATCTTGGCAGAGTCCCCTCTAATGAGGGGGGGTCACACTTGTGTCAAACAGCTGGATGAGTTAGCAAAGAGTTGGATTGATTTGCTGAATGAGTGTCAGTCAGTGAAGAAGACAGAAAGAAAGCTCTGCCTCATACTTTGATGTGCTAGAGCTTCTGAGCTGTTAATAAGAGTTAAATAACCCCTGTTATGATGGTATTGTCAGCTGTAAATTCATCTCCCTAAATGATCTGTTGAGCAGACTTCATATTTCTAAATATGGGTGTAAGTTGCTTCCTTGTGCTTCACTGTTCAACAGTTTAAGTAACTCAATACAGCTGCTTTATTGCTCCCTTAATGAGCGAGTGGAAACCGTGGATGGATTTCTCAGCCTATCATCTCCCTGCAAAGTGCAATGTCTTTTGGGTCCTGAAAGTCTGGATTTGGTGAGGAAGTGGTTATACTGTGTTGGATAAGTTCCTGACAAAGGTGGGCCAGAAGACTCTCTGATTTACTGCTCATGGCTTTAAGGAGAGGCGAAGGAACTCAGATTATGGATACATCAGAAAACTCTTGCTACGAAAGTTCAGGCCATCTTCAGTCCAGCGTGTTATAGCAGAGAAGAGCAGTTTTCTCCAGTTTTAGTTTCTGATGTGTTTTATGATGCTATGTAAGTTACTTAACCATCTATGCTAGAGAAGTTGTAAGGTCATTAAGAGTTTCAAGCAGTTTCAAGCAGTTCTTGTCTGTACTATCACCAAAGAAATATGCCAGGATATTGTAGACCAGTCTTTGGTGTGATGTTACTCAGGGACTGCAGCTGCCTGACCCAAGTACCTGTTACCATGCAGTATCTAAGCTTGGGGGAACAATTAGCAGCCTTAGATCTGATGATGGGCACCCCAATGGGGCCATAAGGCTGCAGTCAGGGGACTGGTGCAGCTCCTTGGAGTGGCATTCTCTGTCCTTAGTAAAAAGCCCTTCCATGATGGCATTTTGCTTTTCCAGACCCGGGATTGATACTTCAATGAATCAACAGCTGTTGAGCTGAACTTGAAGCACTTCAGCCTGTACCAGCAAGCTGGCAGTAACAACATCACATCCCACTGGCAATGGAAGCAAAACGGCAGCGAGTTGCTGCTGTGCAGCCCAAAATCAGAGGTGCAAAGTTGCCATGTGCTGGAGTGTTTTTTGCTGAGAGCACTGTAAGCACTTACAAGTACATATGGCCACAGCGTGCTGGACATGTGGAGCACCCCATAATTAAAGTCAAGTGGATTCTTATGGCTGTTATCCAGTGCAAAAAAACAACCTTGGAGCTGGCTTCCCAGCTGACATAAAACAAATCTGGATGGGATTATTGAAAGAAATGTGCATTGGACTCGGGGAACCAAATGCTGTCACTCAAATCCTGTCTTTATGGGTGGCCAAGTGGAAGCCAATTTGCTTCCCATTTGCAGGCTTTGAGTAATGACCTCGCCTTGCTGGGAATGGGGCAGCAACACTGGATTCAATTGAGCTGCACCAGTTTATACCTGATGGGGATCAGGAGAGTGGTGATTGCTGTATTTACTGCCTGCCTGGCAAGCATGAGAAGGGGCATTTGGGCCATTTAAAGAATGTAAATTATATTTGTGGAATATGATTTCCATCACTGTTCGACATGACAACTTCATCCTGTGTGCCAAAGCATAGTGGGCAGTGCCAAGGGAGTGTTGCTGAAGCAGAGCTGGGAGGTTGGTGTAATATTGCTTGGGGAATGGAGGGCACAGAGGGAAGAGGGAAGGAATTGGAGCGACTTTTCAAGGCAAGCAGTGAAGACTAACCTAAAGGAGAGGAAATACAGAGCAACAAGTGAAAAAATGAAGGTAAAGAAGCAGATGAGACTGAGATTAGGTCAGGTTGGTTGGGGCTTTGAGCAACCTCCGTTGCTTGTAGTGGAAGATGCTCCTGCCCATGGCAAGGGGTTTGTAATTAGATGATTTTTAAGGTCCCTTCCAACCTAAACCATTCTGTGATTCTGTGAGATGAGACTGATGCTCAGGACTTTGCCATAATCCCTAATCCTGTTACTGCACCTTACTGCCATAAACATGCCTTGTCTGGGGTGGAGACAGAAGGAAATGGAGTGGCTTTCTGAACTTGAACATGAATTTGTCTGTGTTGACTTGTTTTTACAATGAAGAAAAGGCCTTCAAAACCAGCTGACCTCAGCATGGTTGTTTGGACGTCCTCTGAGGGGACAGCAGAGCAGCACTGGCATCCATCCACACATCTCATGCAGAGGAGTTATTTCTAAGCTTGCCTATCAGTCCTATACATGAGAGGTTTTTTTCTTGCAGCTATGTCTAGGGTGCTTCAGAGAGGCCAGAAATGTAAGATGATCCAGTGAAGAAAATACTTAAAAGTCTTAAGACTCAGTATCTTAAAAGTCAGTGAGCTGCTTGGCATGGATAGGTAGTGAGCAAACATCTATTTTGCCTTTTTATGACCTTTACAGTCCCTAAGTTGTGTTTATGTGACTGTCTTTTTGAATGCTTTGCATTAGCCTGGTGGCTGTGTTACTGTGCAGTGCATCTGGTATTCCCCAAAATTCAGGATCTTGGGGAAACCTTCCCCGTAACCCAGCTTGATGTGACTAAGCAAAAGCAGGGAAGCTTGTAAAAGGAACCTGACTTATGGACAAAAAGAGCTGCCTGTGAGAAGGTTTAAGTGTGAAGGTGCTTCAGGGTGGCTGCGAATAGGCAGAATGGACCTGGTCCATTTTAGTTGTACTGTAAAACACAGTTGTGGCTTAAAATGCTCTGACACTGAGATTTAATTGGGATTTGCTAAAGCCATCCCCTCTTGTGGTAGCCTGCTGAATTGTGAGGCAATTGCAGTTACCTACACAATGGATAAATAAACTTGCATCCCTTACTGTAAACCATGACTTTTAGAGACTGAACATTTCTGCAAGCTCTGAAAATGGCTTTGTCAGTTAAGGATTTTTTTGCAGTTTGTTTTCATGAGCAGTAGCTGATATAAGGAAGTAGAATTGGCTTGCAGTTTAGAAAATCTAGATTTGATGGGAATGTTTGGAAAGATTGTTCTGTCTGCTGTGCTTAAGTCTGGTATAACTAAACAAAACAGGCTTCCCTCCTACCAGATATCAAAATGCTGTCCCTTGTAAACACTGTTGTAGCATGATGAGCTAGCTTCTTCTGGAGGTCTGCAGAGCTGGATTTAGTGTCCCCTCTCTGTTCACTGCAGCAGCACTTCAAGTCTTTAGGGCTTATGTCAGCTTTATGTTCATGTTGTGCCCCTTGAATCCTGAGTGAACATTTAGATGATTAATACTTAAAAAAAGGTTGCACCAATGAGAAAACAATGAACTTACCATTGCATAAATAAATAGGTTTCTTCTCTTGTGTCTCATGTTGGCCTTTGGCTTGCACTCATCACTATGGTGTCTGGCAGCAGGACAGTAAATTGTGTGGCAGTAACATACCAGGTGATCAGTGGCTTGGCTTCCTCTTCTTCCTCATGCATGTGAAAAGGAGCACTTAGAATTTGTTATGTAAACACAACATTGTATGTTTATATTCGAGAAGCAGGTTTTTATGCATTTGGCAGAGAAAGTAGTGACATTAGCAGTGGTGTGGGTCATTTCTTGTGAACTCTGGTGTGAAACTTGTCCCTGGTTGAATGAAGCTGACAAAACCCCTAAGCTGCTGGCCTAGCTGGCTTTAGCCTTCTGTGTATCCCATTAGGTCCCCTAGATTGGATGACCTGAACAGGGAGGCAAAGCCTCCCCCTTGTACCCTCATCCCCCTTCTTATTGTCCCCTGTGGACGTATTGAAGGGAAATGTTATTAAAAAGCATCTCTAGAAAACTTTCCATACCTTTACTTCTTCCTGCAAGCTTGGCCACAGAGAGGGATGGAGCCAGCTCAGCTTTCACCATGCCCTTGCTCAGAGCTGTGTTTGCAAGGAAGGACCCCACAGGATTTGTTGTGGAGTAGATGCATTACTAGGAAAAAAGAGGCAGGTTTTATAGGAGTGAGGCTGTATCTTTACTGCTCAGTCACTTGGGAAGTCTGTAAAAGCTTTCTGAAATTACCAGGCTCCTCCCAAAGCACCACTTGATCTAGTGTATTTTCAGATTCAAAGCCGAGTCTATAAAACTTATCCCTGTACAAAGACCACCCAACACTAACAGAGTGTGCAGAAAAATTTCTGTTTATAGTTTAGTGTAAGGGTCAGATAGCTTTGCTGTGGTTCAGGTTATCCACCCAGAGCAAGCAGGCTTTTTCCTAAGCATGGGATACATGAGTCATTTCTATTACCCAGACCTCTAGACATAACATAAAATAGATGGCATGAAATAGCATTAAAGATATTAAAGATGGGAGGAAATTAAGTGTTTTCTCTCCTGCATTCTTGAGCTATAGAGTAATGGATTTCTAGTGCAAGCTCAGCTACTAATGCACACATAAGAAATGAGGACAAACAGTAGAAACCTCAGGCTTTGTCCCGTAAGATACAGAAAACCCAGTCAAGCAAAAAGCTACACAGAAGTGCTTTTGCAATATAAATTTGGTGATTAATTTCCTTGCAGGGAATTAGCTTTTATCTACTTTTTAAAAATGTTAGTAAACTGGCTTTATCTTAAGCTGCCCAGAATTTGTGACCCTGCCAATATCTGGCATATTGCAGGATTTTCTCTCCTTGTTTGAGAATGACCCATAACACCCTAAATCTGTATTCTTCCTTTTTCATATTTAAAAAAAATAAATTCCTGTTCAACTTCTGCATTCTCAGCTCTGTGCTATCGTCCATCTCTGTTCAGATTCTATGGAATGGCTAGGGGATTAAGAATATCAGACCTCATACCCACCTAAAACAGAAAGAAATTAATTTTATCTCCATTTTTTGAAAGATGTGAATTCTGAACATTGGATTCCCTCAGAGTCAGGATTAAATTATTTGAAGGAGTGCCTCTCCTCATTAGAGTCTGCTTGTAAATATACTGTCTCCCTTGAATGCTTGGGAATACTTGCATTTGGATTCCTTTTTTAGGACTTCTTCCACTTAGTAATTAATACTCATCCTTATATAACACTTGTGACTGAAAGCACAATGCAAGGAGATAAAAATGGGCAGCCTGCCCTGTGTAAAGGAGATAAATCTACTGTGCTGGTGGACCTGCTCCCTGAAATTCTTTACTGCAGAGGAGGTTAAAAGTTATGTGTCAAATATAATACTCTTGGTCTGTTGCACTCAATGACTATACCTAGTCTTTTAACTATTACAGAATTTAAGGCTAAGTATTTTTAGCAATTTTTGTTGATGGCTTTCTTAAACTTCTCATTCAGAGGTTTTGTGGTCATAAAGAAAGATGGAATGAGATTCTGTCTGACTAGTGAATAAAAATTCTCTTATGATCATGCACGTGCATGCATTTAGGGCCACTGCATCATTTCCAGTAACTAAAGGTTGCCTGACTTTCATGATTACCCTGGAAGTCAGAAAAACTTCCCATTTGTTGGCTGGGGAAAGTGTATATATTTCATTTGAGCTGGATTGAGTCTTGGCATGTGATTTATCATTGCCCAAATATTCTTTTACAGTTTTTAAATTTGTGAAGTCTTATCAATAACATAAATTAAAACCTTAAAGTCACATCTCAATGCATGGTTATTATTTTATATCTACAGGAAATGCAAAAGAAAAAAACGTGAAATAATAGAAATGGAAAACCTAATTGCTTGACTTACCCTTGGCAACAGAGAAAGTTTCCTTTCTTTGACTAGATGGATGCAAACCCAGTCCATAATCCAGCTTCTTGAAATACTCAGTAATTTTGTTTCGTTTATTTTGCTCTCTGAAAGTACACACCATTTATGTAACTCATTATGTATGTAAAAGATACTGGGAGAGAGTTGAGACTGAGTAGTCCATGCCAGCTCTAATTTCCCTGTCAGGAAATGAGTTGAGGCAGAGCTGGCATTGAGACATGTGGGATGTCTGTATTATCTGAAGTGGAGCATTCTTGGTTGTTCCTATCTTGAAAAAAAAAAAACCCAGGCCTCTGAAAAGGCAAGTCTGTTTTTTCAGTATTTTCTCCTGGGCATCCCAATATCTCTGTATGTTGGCAGCAGAAGACTCTGAATGTCTCTTTTGGAGACCTCTGGCAGTATTCTCTGTTTTCCTTGCAGGTGACTGAGCCCAGGACCAGCATGAGGTCTTGGTCTCCTTGGCTGTCTGTGATTGAAGTGTTGTGGGCTATAAGCCCCTAGAAGGTTAAGGAGGCAGCTCTGTCCTTCCCTGCACACTCCTCTAGCCAAGGAGCACCCATGCCACCACTGCTGCAGCTGGGTGTGTTCCCTACCAAGCCAGCACTATCTGCAGACTTTTCCACTTCCAGCCCCTTCCACTTCTTTGTGTGATGGATGGCATTGTCAGGAACAGTTTCCTGATGTTGTATAGTACTAAGGAAGAGACTGTCTTCTCCTATACTTAACCTTGGTGATTTTTAACCCGGCCATTAATCCTCACAAATGATACTGTTTTCCCCTTTGGCATGAGGCAGGAAGGCCTGTTGAAAACCACAGCATCCGTTGTAAGGATGGCCATATTCATCACTTGAGCCTGGGGCTCAGCTGTGAACACAAGAAGGACTTCAGAAGCCAAAATATATTTGGTCAAACTTTTCTGTGTAATGGTTTCCTCAGAAGTCCAAGCTGTAGTCAAATATTTCATTAAAATGCTCTGGGAATGCACAAGAAAGCGCTTGACTGTTATGTTTGCCTAGGGAGTTTCGTTTGAGTCTTCAGCCTAGATTGTCCTTAAAGCCTATTGTACTGCATGAAAGGTAGCAGAGTACCTCAAGGGAGAGTCACAGGCAATTCAGATTCATGCCAGTGAGTTCCTGTACCTCCTGCCTGGAGCCTTCCAGCAGCTACAAACTGAGCTGGATAATGCTCTCATTACTCCATCTCCTCTTCAGCACGCACGCTGCGACCAGCAGGCACTACTTGCCCTTGTGCTGGTTACAGTGGCATTTCTGGGACATGTCCTCAGAAGCAGAGAATGTGTCCTGATGATTTTGTTAAGAAAAGGGATGCACTGATGTAATTCTTACTGTTATTCCAGCTTAGCCAGAGCTGTCTCTTACCAGTCTTTCCAAGTGCCATTTATACCAGAAACACCAGTCTGTCTAAAAGTCTTCCCTCCTCTGTGGCACCCATCTTCTGTGATGCTCCACAAAGATACAGGGACTTGTTCTAGCCCATGCTTTCACCAGGGCAACAACATTTTCTCCTCAGCTTTCCCTGGACCTTGTTTAGTGCAGACACCTGGTGCAGTGCTGACAGGAGGGAACAGTCGCAAAGCCAGAGCTCAGATGCAAGAGTAAGTCTTGCATACTCCAGCGCAAAGCAATGTGGTGGTTCAGCTTTCTGTGACTATATTAATTTGTTTATTAGTAGCCAGCTCTGGGTGAAGCATTTAGTACAAATTGATTAAATAATGGGATGCTGTTCCCTGGTTATCTTGGTCACATGACAGGCTGGCTATTTTCAAATGACTTGTTCTTTCCCCTTAACAAGCAGAATAATTCAAATGAATTGCTTCCAGAAACAAGAGGAACTGTAGTGTCCCCAATTATTCATGCTGCTCTTCCATCTGAGCATTGCTGCAGTGGGCATGCAGTTGTTCTAAACATAGGATATGTTTTCTTTCGGGACCATTTTATCCTTGGCAACTTGTCAATCACCTGGAACTAAATCTCTGTTCCATTTTCCATTGTTTCTCTAATCATAATGTCTTTTCTAAATCCATAATTGTTCTTCATGGGTTATAAAGCCAGCATAATTTGCTGTATTGAAAAACACTGATACTGATTTATGTGCTTTCAGTTATGCAGTGTGCATTTCATTTTAGGTCAAGTCTGGGGGTAGAAACCTCTCCAACCTGAGCATGTGCTGTTCACAGGACATCTGCTTCTTTTCTCTTACTCCTGCTAGGGAGATAGGTATTGCTTTCAGAAATGTTTCTGAGGATTTCTTTTTTCTTGACACTCTGCCCTCCACAGTCACTTCATTGCCTTGTGGCCTGCTGAGGCTAATTTCATGGCTTGTTTTGTGGTTATGGAATATTTGCTGTTTCCCAGGATGTCTGTAAAACAAGCTGACAAACCATCCTGGTGCTTAGCACACTCCACAGTTGGCTTCCCTACTTTGGCTGGTTTTAGTAGCCTGTGAAACCCGTTAATGTGAACCTCCCTCTGATCTACCCTATTTGTGTTGTGTCTGTGTACCCCATAATCAGTATTGAGTACATTAATTCCACCTTTTTGTGAAATTATTGCTCTGGCTCAGAGAAGGTGCTGCAAGCCCTGCTCGTGTGGCTGCTCTTCTTTGCCATTTCTTATAACCCAGTTCCTACCTGCCACCTGATCATCCCAATGACTGTGGCACCACGGGGTTAAAGAAATCTTGTAATGCATGTCAAAATTTAAAATCCCTGTAAAACAACAGAGAAATATTATTTCCTGTCCTTATGTGTTACAGCCTAATACAAATTGTTTTGGGCATGAGCATTTGCTAAGTTTTAGTCTGTGAAATATAACAGGTCTGTTCAATATGGGTTTGGAAAATATGCTCATGTCCTCCTTTTTCCCTGGAAACTTTCCTCCCTCTTCACAATGTAGTGCTTATCTCCCAGACGAAGCAGATAGCAGAAAAAACTTTTTTTTTTTAAAGCACTGTTTCCTTCTCCTTCCACATTCTTGAAATATGGCAGTCCATAAACCTGGTCCACTTAAGAGCACATTACTGGTTTTGGGCCAAAATCTGTTGTATTAAACACAGTAAAGCTCTCTAAGGCAGGCTTTCCCCTGTGGTTGTGCTCCTGTAGGTCATGGAGGCTGGATCCAGCTCTTTGAGGAAGCTGGTGACTCCTGCCATAGTGATCTCTGCCTCGTAGATCTGAGTGCATCCTGAACAGCCCAGAAGTGAAGTGGAAGCTGTGGACATGAGATCCCTGGAAATCCTCTTTCTGATTTTTTAACCTTGCAAAGTGTGTCTGGCCTAGGAGATAAAGAAGTTTCTCAGCTGTCAGGGGTCGCTGCCTCATTTCTGTCTGTGAAGACTGTGCTGGTCTCTCACTGAATCTTTTCTAGTGAACGAGGTGCTCTTTGTGTTACCATCTTGATTTAAGCCACGTGCTAAGCTCTGTTTCTTACCTGTGTACTTGAGCAGGGAGAAGGTTCATGTACACACTTTTAAGTTGATGTCTCTCTTATTACGAGCTGTCTCCCATTTCTTGCATCAGAATAGGAAGAGGCATGAATTATTTAATGGAAAATGTTTCTGGATCCCTTACTTGCTTGAGATTATTGATGTTACGACCCCTCGGGGAGGGAAAACTGAAGAGTAGTGGCTGATAAATGGAAAGTGTTTCTCTTTCATTCTCCCCTGTCACTTTCTCCTTTTTCTATTCTCCACTAATGCATACAGACAATTTTCTGAAGCATTCACTTACCTGTGTTGACATCTAGAGGCTCTGCCTAAGTTCCTGTAATTCTTGAGGCCAAGTACATTTGGGGAGTCTAAAGGACTGAACAGGACACACACAGACAGAGACAGGATGGTCCCAGAAACAAGGGAGCACTAATATAGTTTTATAAGGAAAACACTGCACTAGTGGGGGCTTTTTACAGTGGGTTATCCTAACTAATTGCTGCTGTGGTTAACCATTTATCTACTTGTCTAATGGCACTTAGGAAAATGTATGTACAGTAAGCTAAGAATGATGCTTCGGAAACCATGGAGGTATCAGAGAAAAAAACAGAGGTTGCATATAAGCTTTTCTCATACAGTTTTCCAAAGGCTGTAATACAATTCCCAGTTCTAGCTCCAAACTCCAGAAACATGATGCTCCTGGCAAAAGGTTGCTTTTCTGCTTACATTGAAGTGTTCATCTCTAGTAATGGGGCACATCTGAGGTTGCAAACTGCGGGATCTCTCATCTGAAATTCCAAGGAGGGAGGAATCAGGTGTTCTGCTTGCAATGCTCTCTTAGCCAGACAAAAGAATCAAAGAAATACCAGCTTTTGAACTACTTTTATTCCCATTCTCCTTGGTTTTGGTTATGTTTCCTTCTAGACTTGAAAGGTTTTGAATTTGGAATGCTGGCAGATATCCTTAGGAAATTTCAGTGGTATCTAAAGCATGCTTGAATCTCTTTCTTATTCCTTTTATTTGTAAGGGCTAGGGATGCTATCCAGGCTGGAACTATTTTGAAATATTCCAAGTCTGAGATGAAACTGTTCTGGTGCTTTTCTTGAGATTTTTCTGGGCCAAACCCCTATAAGATGAAAAAAGGATCCTCTAGGAAGAGTTTTGTGTTTTTCTTAACATTTCAGTGCTCCTCCTCCAGTACCACACAGCACCTAGAAATCCTTATTTTCCTTAAAAATGGAAAATGGAACAAAGATAATGACCTCATGTAGGAATTTCATTGCAGCGTGGATGAAATATACAGCAAGGATGAGCAGCATAGTGTGGTGCTAATTCCAAAGGGCTCCTGATTTTTCAGAGATTTTTCTCCTGGGTGTTTGTCCTGATTACACAGCTTAGAATTTCAGCTGGAGGTCCAAATTCTGTGCTTCTAACCACCAAACTATGTGTATAAGGGCTAGGGAGTGAGTTACAGACAAGCAAAGGAATCTCTGTGTGTATTTCTTCATTTTATTGCCTATGTTTACAAGAAACCAGTACTCCCCACACATCCTGCTGTCTGCAAATGCCAGTGAGAGCCCAGATATCAGCAGCTCCTCATGCTACACAACACATTCCCTAAAAGCCTTCCAAAAATCCTGCAAGAGCAGTGCTGATGGTTTTCTTTCCCCCCAGAAGCTCAGGATTCACCTCCAGAGGGTGCTGCAAACTTGCTGTGGTCACCAGCCCTCGGCGTGCGGGAGGGAGCTGTTCAATGGGCATTTCACTGCAGTTAGGGGACATCAAAATAGATAAGTAATATTTTGACTGTCACTCTGATTGCACAGCATGTAGTTTTAGGTATAGCTTATATGCACTTTGAAGTAAAAAAATCCAGGTGACATCTGTCTTCTGTTAACATGAGATTATTGTGCTTATAGCATGAATGTGAAACACATCTATAAGCAGTGAAGGAACAGATCCAAGTCAGTCATGAAAAGAAAATACCCTTTAATACAACTCTTGGGGCGTCTTGCTTCTCTGCTAATTTGCAGCTGAATAGGTGCTGTAAAAGCAAATAATCATACAGTGAAAATATACAGAACCAGAATTCTAAGGAGTGATTACAACACTGTGATAACCCTTTTCCTGATGTTAATGAGAGACACTCCTTCCCTACCCTAAGTAGTATCCAGAGCAGGGTTACAACAAGCAGGCAGAAGCATGCAGAGGAGGAATCGAGGCATGGAGAAGAGAAGAATTTTGAGTGCTGGAGAAGGTGGATATGCTTATAGTATTAGAAAAGTGCTGCTTCTTAGTGTTGCTTGTAAGGCCACATTGGAAGCCCGTGGCAGAGCTACTAGTCTTACAGAAGGACGAGTTTCAGGAAGACACTAATGTCATGAATGTGGCTGGGTTCTTTTGGGCTGCCCAGATTAAAATGGCTGCAGGAGAGCACAGCAGCTGTCAGACATGATGTTGGCTGCTGCCCTGCTGCTGGCCATGTTCCACAGCACTTTCACGGCAGAAATCCTCCTGCCTTCATGACCCCTTGGTGTTGCTCTCATCCTGTTCAGGATGAACTAGGAGGCTTTGCCAGTACAGCACTGAATCCCTAGCTCTGCACTGGAATTGCCCTGTTCTTCATACTGGGTTTTCCCTTCCTGGCTGCTAGCTGCCCATGGCTGTTGGTGACAGAGTTGGCAGGAAGGATTTGCCCTGTCCCAGGATGTGCCTCCCCCTCCAAGCGAGCAGCTTGCTGGGGTCCCAGAGATGGCCTGGCACTCTGCCTGCTGTCTGTGCTGAGGCTGTGTTAGCTGTGGATGGATCACTGCACTCCTGTGGGTGCATCCCTTCCAGTGTGCAGGTGCTGCCCTATGCAGCCCCTGCATCTTCTGGACAGATGTTGTGAGATGGCTCTGAGGAAGTCCAGTGCCAAGACCTAAAAGAGGTGTTAGCCACAAGCAGCTCAGCTGTGCTGGAGTGGGAACAGCAAGCAGTGCTCAGAGAAGCTTCCTGCTTGGGCAGAGCACTGTTTCTCTCTGGTCCCAAATCCAAGGCAGGCTTGAGCAGAGTAGCTAAAGCAGTAGGAGAGTGTATTGCAGCCAGCCAGGGCAAGTGATGGAGAAACAGCCAAGAGGTCTTGGATGGCAGGTCACTGGGATGGTCATGCATAGCTTTTTCATTAGCTGGAATTCAAGTCCTGTGGAAAATGGATGCTTTGGTAGTTGCTTTTGGTCTAATGGCTCAACAAAAAAAGTGGATACTGAAATTTATCATTAATTTATCACATGCTCCAAGCGGTTCATTCTGAAAGTCAAAGCATTTTGTTTCAGCTTGATTTGGCCACATCAGCTGGATCA
This sequence comes from Thryothorus ludovicianus, assembly GCA_013397245.1. Classification (NCBI taxonomy): domain Eukaryota; kingdom Metazoa; phylum Chordata; class Aves; order Passeriformes; family Certhiidae; genus Thryothorus; species Thryothorus ludovicianus. The sequence continues at coordinate 2,684,988 of VZTB01004761.1, forward strand.
ATTGTAGTGCCTTAGGCTTCCCTTCTAATTTGTGGCTGGATTCATCTCCATGGTACACATCAATGGTTCAGTGGGGCTGATGTCCTACAGCATCTTCTCAGATTAAATCCAAGCAGAGAATGTAGGGAAAGGAAGAGGTAAAGGAAAAAGAATGGAAGAACCTGAGACATCACTTTTCTGAGACAGTGTGGTGTCTGAGGCAGACAGAGATTAATAAAAAATTGACCTAAAAAAAAGTGCCTTCAAATAGGTCAGCTGAAGTGTTTCAATTGGGTCAACAAGACCTGGAACAAAAGCTTTCATTTTGGTTTTCTGGTTAAAACAATAATAACAAGAAAAACGAAAAACAAAAAACCAAAAAACCCAACAGCATTTTCATTCAAAAGGCATTGGAAGAAAGTACCCAACAAGCCTTCTGGTAGCACAGAAGGAAAGTTTTTTTCTCCGAGCTGGTGGCAAATTTTCGTACTCAATTCCGGTCTTGTAGAAAAGATTCTTCTTTTGCCTTCCTAGTTAATTTGGGCTACCTCAGTGAAACCTGTGGCATGAGTTTTGAGGAAATCAAATACAGTGAGATCTTGAGATGTTTTTAGCAATCCAGAGCACTCTCCCCTGCCATCTGCACACCATCCTTTTTTTTTTTATTATTATTTTTTCCCAGCTAAAATCACACAGTTTCCTCCACATCTGCAACCCTGCTTTTTGCGTTCTGGTCCAGTTTTGTTGTCTCTAGCCTCGAGATTGTCCTTTGAATTAGGGGTCCCATCTGTTGTTATCCTGAGCAGCACAGAAATAGAAAATCCTGCAGGCAAATGCAGCATTGTTTTGCAGGACCAGACTGAGCTCTACATCCAATTTAATGCTCAGTTTAAATTCTGTTGAATATGCACCTTAGATCTTTGTTTTTCAGGGGGAAATGTGCCAAGTAAATGGAAATTTATATTTGACAATTTCCCATTTTCCTTAAAAGTGAAACACCTTATTACTAAGTAAGCTGAATAATGGGTAGGGGAGCAGGTTTACTGAGAGGCAGGGATGGTTCTGAGCACGTTTGTCAGTGCATCTTTTTCTTCTGGTGTGTGACATTATGTACTCTTAGATGCAGAACTGTAAGCCCAAGGAGTCTGTGTTTGTGGGCAGAAGTGTGTCCAGCCAGGCACTGAGCTATCCTGTCTTATAAAACCCATCTGCAAACGTTTGGCCTCTAGCCAGTTTTAAAGCTCCTTTGAATAAATGTTTGTGTATGAAGTATTGTGTAAACAGTTCCTGGGCAGAACAAATAGGAATGGCATAGCTTGGTGCCTATTTGATGGCACATTCTGTGAGGACAACTCACTTGTAAAACAGTAATACATCCATTAGATCAGACATGTGACTTGGGAGTTAGGCAGAAGTTCCTTAATATTCACAATTCAAATCTAGATCTGAATTTTATAGCCTCCCCATCCTTGGTAACAGCAGAAAAGTGGCTTGCTGTGGCTACTGACATATCTTTGGGTTTTTTAATACACTCTAATGGGATGTTCCCACCATGACTGTGCAGTGGAGTCTACTGCTAAATGAATGTGGGCTGGGAAACACAGCAGGCCAGACTGGGATTCTGAAGGACAGTGTTTTAGAAGAAATATTTCTTACCTTTCCCTTTGTCTGCCCAAGCTTATCTCCAGTTAAGAAAGCCTATTTCTTTCACATATCCAGGTACCAAAACCTTCAGGAAGATCCTTTATCTTGCAGCACAGCAGTACCACCACTGAGTAGGACAATATCCTGATTTTCAAACTGAATAATACTGATAAAAGGTGGGTCTGGACAGTAAAGTCTGAGTATAATTCTTGATACAATTTTTCCATAGCAACAGCTGTTCAAACCCTGGGCTTAGGTATATGCTGTTGTAAGAGACAAGAGTTGCAAAGTTCAGGTCAGGAATTTCAATGAGTTCCAGGGATTGTCCACACAAATAGTGGTTACTGTATCTACTGCTGAATTCAAATCCAGTAATTCTTGAGGAAAAGGGAAAGCAACAGACAGCTTATCACTCACTGTGTTTCTTTTGAATTGGAATAAAACTTATCAAACTTAAAAAGTATTTTATGTAGACTTCACACTCTTTAAAAATTCAGAAGGCGGCAAAGGGCAGAGATTTTATCACTGGAATCTGAATCAGATTGATTTTCTGGATTTGACCGTGGCTCAGATCTGAATGTGCTTTTAGATGCAAAGTCCCCAAAGTCTGCAAATCTGAATCTCTGTCACCCTTGGATGCTACCAGTATGGGGAACACAGTATTATCCCAATAGTAGGGAAAAGGTGAAACAAACTTATTTTGCTATTTTCCTTACTGTTCACTTTGAACTTGGGTTTTATAAAATGTTATTAACTCTTGAGGATCGTGGTCTACAAAATGGTGACAGTGACCATTTCTCTGAACTTGGGTTTTATAAAATGTTAATAACTCTTGAGGATCGTGGTGTACAAAATGGTGACAGTCACCATTTTTTGTGTTCTTTGCCTGGGTTTCCACTCTCCCTTACTAGGCTGTAAACAAATGAGAATGTGAGGAAAACCTGATCACTGGGATCCTGTTCCATCTTGTGGCATGGAATGCTGACCTCAGTATTTCCAAGTCTGTGTGCAAGTTACAGCAGGAGGAAGGATGGGAGAGAAGAATGTGCATTTTTGGCATGCTTGATGTACAGGTGCATCCATGCAAACCTGGTCCCCTCTGGTTGCTAACTTTTGATTCTTTTTCACTGCAGCTCAGACATAAACCGTGCAGCTGAAACGCTTTCATGATTTTATGACTGAGAAAAGAGATTTGTAGGCATGTGGACCAAGGAGGAAAGAACCAGTTCTCCTTTTTTTGGGATGTAAAAAGTCCCTCTGCAATGGAGAGAGAGAACTTTCATTCCTTTTTGGGTACAGTGTGATCTAGTGAGGCTCTTGTCCTCCTTCACTGCACAAGGCATGAATGGAGCCTGCAGGGAGGATGACAGAGCTGTTGGGTGGCACTGTCACCTCTTTGCAATTCTGTGTTCCCAAAGCATGGACATGGCCCAACTCTCCTGGCATGGCTGTGTTGTGAAGGTCAGAGCACATTGCATTGGGAAGAGGCATCCTCTCTCCTGCACTGGCTGATAGAAATCCCAGGGAGGATGCTAAGAGTTTATGTGAAAATAGATGAAAGCAAGCAAATTAATCATACAGCAAAAAAAAAAAAAAAAGTTCTGTAAGACTTCAGCGGTTTGAATCATGAGGCAGACCTGCAGCCAGAGGCAGTGGCAGGCTTGCCAGCATGAATAGCCAAGAAGAATGTGGAGCAGGACACTCATGTCACTGAACAAGTCACTGCAGCAGTGACTTCTGGTGAGTTCTTGTGTTTGCAGTCAGTAGTGGGAGGGAGGTGACATGGACGTGCTGCACTTGATGTTCTGCAAATGCTTCCTCAGCAGTTGCCATCCATCTGAAAAAGAAGAAGAAGCACAAAAAAAGAAAGCCCTTTTCTTATTAACAGTGTTCCTCCTCACTAAACCACTCAAATTATGGTGCTTTCAGAACAAAGCTGAAAATCTGCCAGTTTGGTGCTGCTGAGTGCCTCAGGTTTTAGTGCTGTGTTTTAGAGTGTGTGCTCACCCTAAAAGAGCTGCTCTGCTCTGTGTCAGGGCTGCCAGCATCCCTGCCAGTGTCCCTGGCAGCATCAGTGCTTTCTGGCTGGGAAGACCTTTACCTCTGAGTTGTAAGGTTCAGGCTGCCTTTCCCCTCTGCTTAATTTTTTTGCTGGTAATTTATGAGGGACGGTAGGAGCAGCCAGGAGTGGGTAAATTGATCTATTCATGTGGGAGGGAATACTGTAATATTCTGTCTTTTCTGAAAGAAACAAACAAATCTCTCATCTTACAGTGCTGCTGCTGAGAGGAGGTTCTGTGCTGGAGTCTCCATGGCTTGGAAGTGGGTAAATGGGAATAATATGTAGGAGTTACGTGAAAGAAAGCTTAGAAATATGAGTAGGTATTAATGTCTCTGTTTTGGCTAACTCAAACAACTCCTCCCAGCCTGGGAGAAACAAAAAAGGTAGGAATGTGTATTTATATTTTATAATTAATTTGCTTGGATTCCATTTACTCCAAGTTTTCTTTCTGTTAGCAGTCTTCTGCTAACTAGACTAAAAGTCTCCTGGAAGGATGCATTTGAACTTAATGTTGCAGTTGACCCAGGAAAAATGAATTTTAAACTTGTAGTCCTGTGAGCTTGCTGTGGAAGCATAATGCCAAGAGTCACACACAACTCTTTAAACATCACAAAAAATCCATCTCGTATGACCTGGTGTTATCATTCTTAACTTTAGTAAAGAATTCTTTCCCAAGGGGCTGATTTTTTTCTAACACCAACAGGTTTCAATAACAATTGCCTTTGATAGCATTTCTGTTTGTTACCAGGAAACATGCAAGCAGAGAGAGGGAGATCTACTGACTGAAAGATGTTTCACATTTTTTTACCCACTGCGACTTGCATCCAGCTGCAGGCCTCAGTCCAGTGGCTGAGATCAGTTGGCAGCCAGGGCTGCATGGGGAGCTTCCTGATGATCCCTGTCTGGTATCACTGATGGCTGTGGGATCTGTGGTGGGAGCCATGGCTCTGTAAGGCCACAGAGTCTCAGCTTGTCCCTGAAGTACCTTATTTTCCTGTGCAAAGACAAAGGCTTTGCTCCATGCAGGACCCTGTCTGCTGCCAATTGTCCCCAGCAGTTTTTTCCATGCCCCTTTTTCCAGTTGGCCATGCCCTTGAAGGACCAGCAAACTGTTCAAGGGTTCAGAAGCAGCCACTGGGCAGACAGCTGCTTCCCTTAAAAGGTTACCAGCTTGTATTGCTCCTGAACACACCATCCTTCTGAGCACGCCCTGAGAGAGCATCCTCACCCAAGTCTTTATAGGAGATCATTCTTCTCTACCCATCTATTAATAAGCAGGTGATGTCAGTCTGTCACTCCTTTCTTCCTCCAGGCAAAATCTAACCACAATGAGCAAATAATAGATGAGATTTGGAGAGGGGATGCTGATGCTGTTAGAATGCTGGGTGACCCCGGAGCATTGAGTCAGAAGATGACATCAACACTCCTGCTCCGCTGACAGGTTTGCTATCTGCAAAAAAAATGGGCTTAGGCCTGTGCTCCTATTGTGTTCTGGTTAATGCTGGCATTCAGTGGTGAGCAGGGCTGCTGCTTGTTGTTCAACAGGAGGGATCACTGCAGTGGAAATTCTAAAGGGGTGATGCCATGTGCTGGTTTGCAAATGAAAGTGGGCTCAGGCCCTGGTGGGGAATCACCCCCTCACTTCTCTGCTGCTCTGCCTGCTTGTCCCACTTGGGGCAGGGCAGGACTGCCCGTGCTCTGGGGTTCCCCTCTGGAGTAGTGAGTATCCCCTCTGGCTGGCTGGGAGTGAAAGGTCACGCTGGGGTTTGCCCTCCTGTCTTTCTGCTGCTGTTTCTGTCCATCTTTCCCCTTCCCTCAGACTCCAAGAGAACTGTTCAAAGCATCAGGAGCAGGTGGAACAAAGTGGTCCAAGGAGAAAAAGGGGATACTTGTGTGTCTTCGATGTCAGCTGAGAATTTGCAGGGTAGAGAGTACAATCCTGTTGGGAATAGTTTTCAGAGTGTATGTGAGATTGGAAAGATTGCTGCCAGATGAGGAGCCCTCTTCCATGGGGCTCCCACATCCCTCTGTGACAGGCTCTGCAACCTGCAGCATAGCCCTCTCCTCCAGTCCCCCCCTAACCCAAATTTTAATGCTGGGCTTTCCTCCACTGGGTGGAATTCAATGTCCATGCTGCTGTGTACCTTGGAACAGAGCATAGCCTCATCAGGGACAGGCTGACAAACTGCAAAGTACTCTGACTGCAAGGGCTTGCTTCAAAAAGGTTGCTAGTGAGTGTTCTGGTGGAAACAGGCTTTGGGTTAGATATTCCCTATGTGTCCAAGCCTCCTGTCCTCAGGTGAGTATGAAACAGAGATAAGCATGAGGCTAATTGCTTTTGCTATGAAAGGTAGGAGAAGGGTAGAAAGTCAAGAACTGGAGATTACTGAACTATTAAGATTTCCCTGGGTTATTCATTCTTCCACTGCTAATCAATATGTTGCTTTATAATTGCATGAGCCAAAGATGGAGTTTTACTCTGCCTCATAAAACAATCTCCCATAAATCCCAGGTTGGGATAGCTGGAATCTGCTATATTAAGCTTAATAGCTAGCATAAGTCAAAATGCCCCTGAGGAGGATGCCAGTTTCTTTAGAAGACTAAGCAGGTATTACAATGTCCTTCTCCTTTGCCCCCTTTCTTGCTGGCTTTGGCTGTTGCAGAAGTTGTTTCAGTGCCACTCTTTATGCCACATCATGCATTGCAATAGTGCAACACCACTCTATTTAGATTCACAGCAGGTCCATGGGAGACCACTTGAATCCCAAAGAAGTCTGAAGGCCATCCCTTGTAAACACATGCACCAATACTGAGTTTTACATAACCCTCTTTTATGCATAGGCTAACGCTAGTGCTACCACTCTTTTAAAAGAAGTGCTCTCTCCTTAGAAAAAAAAACCAAAAAACCACCAGCCTCTTCCAGACAATTATTTCCAGGCCACATAGCAGGAGTGAATGATGTGAAATAATATTTCAGGAGCAGTCCTGAGTAGAAGGATTGCATAACCAGGCACTGTCCTGTGTCAAATCTCAATGGATGTTGCTAAGAAGACAGGGCAATTTTACTCCCAGCTAATGTAGATAGTGTGGATTTGGGGTTGGTTACTCATGCAGACAATTTGGCATCCCTGCTTATTGTAGGTGGCTGCACATGCACCTGTACAGCAGTAATTACCTTGTTTGTAATGATAAGATGCTAACTAGAACAGCTTACTCCAAGTGAGGATATATGAATTTAGCTGACTTTACTACTGCATGTGAACACAGATAAACCATTAATTGTGATGCATCTTGTTCTCCTGCATTTAATTTGGAGCTTTTTCCTCCAGTCTTTATAAATCTCTTGGTCAGCTTTGCTAACTTTTGTAGTGGGAGGTCAATCCAAACATTGTTACAATCAGGAGGGTTTGTGTTTCAGGGTCTTGGAGTTCAAGGGAAAAGAATTAGTTTCAGTTGCGTGATTGAGTCTGATAATTATGATCAAGCTGTGGCAACCTCCAGTTTAGGAGCATAATCTGCAGAAAGATTCTCCTTGCCAGGTTTCCAACAGACTTTGTTTGGTATCCTAACTGTGAACATCAAAATAAGCAAACCAGCAACTTTATGTTCCGATTTCTGTTTCCAGGAGTTTTTAGAAAAATCTGAGGAAGGGTCAAAATTCACATCTGCACCCACATTTTAGTTTCTTCTCCTTTGCTGCTCAGCAGTAGATGAAGTGATGCTGTTCAGCCAACTGCAATGAGTTAATCCAAATCTGTACCCAAAATCTGTATTTGTAGCTCTAAAAGTCAATGGTGTGTGATTGGTACTTAGCTTTAGTGGACCCATCAGTAATTAACCTAAGATGCAAAATGGCTAAGCCAAGTGGGACAGAGACATTGAGCATAAGCAGCATTGCCTCATTCTTCATCTTTTATTGAAGTGCTCAGAATGTCTTGCCAGGTGCCTGGTTTATTATAAACAAAAGGGCCCTGTTCTGTGGAGTTTTGAGAAGACCCAGGAAAGGATAGGAAGAAATATATGTGTGTTCTAAAATACAGCTCAACTAGGTTCCCTGAGGAAGTCTGGCAAAGGGAGGTTTCCAGGGATATTTGAAAATGGGAAGTGTCCCTGCACTGAGGTTGAGTTCAGAGGTGAGATTAGGAACAAAGCATGGCCTCCTGAAACAATTCAGAGGGTCTCTTGGTGAAGAGGCCAACAAATACAGCTATGAAAGCTTCTGGGGTTTGAGAACAACGATTTAAAAAGAATCCAGTATTATTTTGAGCTGTAGCCTCAAAATCAGTTTCTGGAATGCTGAGGATTTCTAACCATCCTCTTTTGTAGGCAAATACATTCCTGCTTGCTTGTGTGATGCCTTGTCTGTAGTACAGGTTAATGCATGTCTTATGGATGAAGATACTGCTTCAATAGGTAGGTTGAAAAACTACCACAATGTACAATTTGTGAAATGAACAGACATGTGGAAAGTGTCCTGCTTTTTATCTTGTGCACATGGAGTTGAACAAAAATGGCTTCTTCAATCAACAGTACATTAGCTTTCACCCACTCCTCTAGCTGACATCCTCCATCATTGAGCTGCTCTCTTCTTTGATCTGCTTTCTTTGTTTCCAAACAGCTTACTCTTTCATCAGGAAAGATTGGCTTCTCCTGTGGGCAGAACATCAGTAAACACACTAGAGAAAAACGGAAGAGAGAATAATATGAATTTTTCTTCTGAATAAGTTCCTGTTCCAGAAAACTGAGCTACATTTCTTTCTCCCTAATGACATTTCTCTAATAACCATTTCATAGAAACAAGCCTGTGAACAAAGGAATTTTAATAGCTTTAAGGTTTTGCCCTATTCAGTCACTCTTCAAGGTGGAAGGTTTGAGATGATAAGGATCCCAGCTAGTCCTGGCATTTCTAGCAGGAGCAGCAATAGTTAAATCACATATTTGAGTATATTTTTGACCTGCACTTTGCTGTGTTTTTCTGTTAGGAACTGGTGCAAAGCAGAATGAAGTCTGTGGCACTCTTTTAAATAACTGTAAAAAGCCTTCTTCCAGGCCTTTAAGTCAAGGTCAGTATTGGAGTTATTCCCTTCATCTATTTGAGAGAGAGAGAGAGAGAGAGAGAGTAATAAGAGATCTTACATCCTATTCCCAGAAAGCTGAGAAAGCTGCAGCCCTGTTTGACAGTGGTCAGTTAGATGAGCTCTGCTCTGGGAGTATAATTCCATCCATGGGTCTGCACTGTCTCCCCTGACTGATAGTGCGGGCAGGTCTCCGTGAATCCTGAGAAGTCTTTATAAGCTGCAGACTCCTCTGAGTCATAAATAAGATCCCATCTTAATTAAAACATCGACATTATAAAATATACATGGCACAATAACTCATAATATTTAGAAACTCTAGTAGGAATTACATAACAACTTGTTATGTAATATTTAAAAGCTATGATATTTCAGCTGGTTTGCTGCCATTGTTGCTGGAGAGTTCCTTCTCCAGAGCCTTCCTGGATCACATCCTACTTGTGGCTATTTTCATTGCAAAGCTGTGCAGATATTTCACTGTGGATCTTATCTTTGTTGTCATCAGTGGGTGTATTGTGAACACCTCTCTTATATTGTGGGCTCCCTTGCTTCATCACATAGATGCTTGTGAAGTTGGTTGTCCTGTGGATGTGAGCCAAGAATTAATACCTGGCTCGAAATTCATGACTCCTACTTATAGACAGTATTCTTCCTTTTAGCTTTTACTTATTACTTTTTTTAGTGGATGTATTATAGTGTAAGGGATTATCATGACAGCTGGGGATAAAAGTGTCCTTGACTTATAATCGTTATAATTTCTCCTTATCATGTGGCAAAAATATGACTGGTTAATGTGTATTTCATGCTTTGTAAGGGACATGCCAGTATTCCATAGAAATGTTCTGACTGGGGATGGCTGAGGTTGATTGCCTCTTATTCCTCTGCTATATTCCTTCCTTCACCATCATGTGATGGGGGCTGTGAAAACCTGGGAAGCAGCCCATCATTCTTGTCTCTTCTCTCATTTGGTAAATACAGAGGCTGGGATAGGGAGTTTTACTTGTTATATGCTCTGGCAGGGGGTAAGAACAGGCTTTTTTTAGTCTCCAAAAATTTCAATCATCTGATTATTCCCATGTTTCCTCTGTCTATTAAAGGATGACACTTCAGTGTACAACTCCAGCAAATCCAAGTCGTACTTTGCAGGGAACACTCTGTTACTGTCTTTCTGCCTGAGCCTCAAATACTTTGTTTTCATTATTTAGAATCCTACTGACTGTGGGGAAGATCAATAGCCAGTGATTGGTGACTGTCAGTGTTATCACTTGCTGCCAGGTGATACAGTAGTAGACACAGAGTTTATGCATATAATATAACACTTCCTCCACCTTCAACTTTTCATCCTCGTCCCTGAAATTAGAAGCTGCTTTTGAATATGCCACAGTGTACAATACACTCCCTGTTCACTGCAGCAAAAGCTGATGAGTAACTGTGGACTTGGAAGAGGAGAAAGGAGTGGCTTCCAGTAAGAACAAACCACTGGAGGCAGAAGCTGTGGTACATGGGTAGGAAGGAGTGCCATATACAGGAATTATGTGTGTTATCACTGAGTTTTCCTCTTTGCCACTGCTGATAAAATCCTCCAGCTGGACAGGAAGAGGGTGAGAAGCTGTGCTCATTTCATTTCATTCTAAGGTTTTCAGACTGTAGTGCTCTTCATAGGAAATCTATGCTTTATTTCACTTGCTGCACAGCTGTGGTGGTTTAATGTCAGAGGCAATCATTGACCAGCCAGGTTTCAAAAATCCCGCTGTCATTTCTTGGAGTATGTTGAATAATTTCCTTTAGGAAATAAGACTTAAATTTAAGGTGTCTAACACTTGTCCCTCAAAAATGCTGGTTCCTTTGGAAATTTTGGCTTTAGTGATGTGACCAGGCCTTGCTCTGCTCTCCTTTCACTGGGGAAATGGGACTCCATGGTCTCACTATGAGCAGCTTGTCTGCATCTGGCACTGCAGCCATCTACACCCAAATAAAGAAAGCACAAAAAGGAAAAAGCAGAGAAAGCTGTTTTTCTGAAATTCTAGCAATCTTTTATTATCAGTCTGTGATCAGGGCTGTGGTAATTGGTGACAGCAGCAGAGGAAATGCAGGTTATTACAGGAGGCGAATGTCCCTATCTGTCATCTTGAGTCCAACTTTCTTATCTTCAAATCAGAGCATGGGGTCATTTAAACCAACACAACATTATTGCATTGATGGAACAGGCAGTCTGCTAAGTTCTTGTGTACCAGATGGTAAATGCAGCTTGAGTTGGCAAATTGTTGCTCTTCTTCCTGCCGTGCAAAGGCTTTTTATCTAAAAGCATAATACAAACAGAAGAGAAAACTGAGGAGAAATTTCTTTAATCAAGCGTGAGAGATTTCAAAGAAAATAACAAGAAAAAAAGCAGACAATGGTACAAGAACAGATTCTGCTCCACTGCTTTCTGATTTATTCCTCTTGCATGAGCTCTGAGGGACAAAGCCTGCTGATTTTACTCTACAGAGATCCCTAATGACCTCAATAGAAATTTATTTAGAAAATAAGGTACCACTGAGCACAAGTCTGTCCAGCTTTACCCTAGTGGCTTGTTCTGCAAATAATTCTGAAGTTCAGCAATTTTCGCAGATTAAAGGGGCAGGATGAGAGTTTAAATAAACCTCTCAATTAGGATTAAAAAACAAAAGCTGATGATAGGAATAGTCATGTTGATGATTGGTCTATAATGTGAGACCCTTAAAATTTTAGAGTTGCCTCCAGATACAAATTTTGTCATTTAAGACTAGGCAAGTCCTTGGCAATATAATTTAGAAGTGAGTCCTATTCTTGTGGGGGTTTCATCAGAGGGAAAGATAAATCTTTCCATCTCTGATTTCAAAAATCTAGGAATCCTCCTGGGGCCTTACAAAAAAAAAAAAAATTATAGGGCCTCTGCAGGCCATATAATATGCCTTGAAATGCAATCATAAAACCCTCTGCAAATCTAAATCCCAAAGGCAATCAACATACTTTGGTGGAAATCTTAGGAGACTTAGGTTGCCTGGTCTTCACTGTGCCAACAAATAAATGCCATTTGTCCTGTAATCTTCATCATGGGATATAGATATGTTTGGGTTTATATGCCCTCAAAGATAAAGGCTCCAATTTCTATGAGTCCAGCATATCTTTTCAATGGTATCACTCATGGCTGACTTCTGTAATGCATTTAGACATTGTGGGGAGTGCTTTATTCTGTGAACAATACCAGGGCAGTCTCTGACTTGGTCATGTCCAGATTTAAATGCAGAATCCAAATTCTGTGATTTGCTGGTTTGTTTGGTTTTCTTTTCAGTAACAAGTCTTCCCAACATATTTCTTCCTGCATGAGTAGGAATGTAAGTAAATGAAGTAATTTACAGCAATTTAGACACAAAAGATTCCATAAGGGACAGTGAGGACGTCCACTGAACTGCCCTCTGCCTCTTGCTTCCATAGCACATCCATTCCCTGCTCCCAGCCCCATGGATTTGTGCCCGAGACCACAGCAATCCTCACATACAGTGGGTCAGGCCAGAAGCCCTCCTACCTCCACATCTGTTCTCTGGCAATGATGCTAAAGCAGATGCTTCAGGAAGAGTAAAGAAAAGGGCAAGCATCTAATGATGCTTCTTCTACTCTCTAATGATTTGCAGGTCAGGAATTTCCTGAGCCAGAAAACATATCCGTGACTTTGGAAAGTGGGCTGTGTTCCCCAGACGAGTGGTTTGTGATGTGATTGTCCCTTTGATTGAGCTGGCACCAATTTGAGCATTTTGATCAATGTACATTCTTGCCTCAAACTAGAGTGCTTATTTGAGTCCTGATTATTTATCGTTGTTGTGAGTTTTCCTGTTTGTGACCATCTCATTTAATGGTGAGTGCTGCAGATGGCATATAAATTGAGACATATTTTAAACTAAGTATGAAGCTGGTTGTGTAACCTCAGCTGCCTTGGGATTTGTACTGGGGAGAAAAAAAAGAGAAAGACTTTCCCTGCAAGTACTCAGCAGACAATCACTGCTCAGTGAATGAAGGCATGGATGTCATTTTACATCAGCTATACTTGCTTACATTCCTTGTGGCTGGAGGCAGAATTTAAGAAGCCATTGAATATAGCTGATAGAAGGAGGTAATAGAACAGCACAGAAGGAGCAAAGAAATGCAAACTTAAACAGATAATAGCCTCATGCTAAAATGAGCTCTTCCTAAGTCTGTGTTTTTAGGGAAAAGAAATAACTGTCCTGTATTGTATTTTCTCCTGCGAAGACAGGAAAAAAAAATGATAGCTGTGTAGTCATAGTTTAATACACAAAAATCAAAGGGAGGTTTATGCTGTGAGATTCTCAGGATGTGATTTACCACTGTGTTTTCCCTGCTGTCTAGCTTCTTTGACAGCACAGGGGACTTTGATGGATAGAGAAAACATTTTTTAAGAGCTGCTATGCAGCTCCTGACCTCCTTTGTAAAAACTCCCAGTTTGCTGCTCTGAGTGCAGGTTTCTTGCTGTTGCTCAGTCACAGCGTTTGTGTTAAAGTCTTTTTACCATGCATAAACAAGTGGAGGATTTCCATCATTCTGAGAAATGACAACTTGATTTCATGTCATGCCTTCATCACATTGTGGCTGCATTTCTTGGTGTGGGGACAAAACCAGCAAAGTCTGGTGGAGAGTGGTGCAGACGTCAATGACCTCCTGCAATTGCATTTCAATTGCCTGGCTTTCCATCAGCTCTTGAATGTGATCATGTTGTTACCCTGGGGCTGGCTTAGGCCTAAGCTACACGCCAGAGGGCTGAGAGCAAGACAGTCCTTGCAGATCCTCCACTGGTGTTACACCTGATTTGTGTTCTCAGCTGCAAATGCCCTTCTACATTTTGTCTAGAAGATTGGATGGGATTCTGGGCAAACTCCCCATGAGCCATCGTGCATTTTCTCCTATCTGAGTGTAATGAATTCTTTTGACGTTTGATTTCTTTCTGTAACAAAAACCCCAGAATAACATGTACTTTCAAAAAATCCTCACAGGCTTTCAATAAAAAATATTTGCCACTTGCAGCAAGAAGTGAGGGTTACCTAGCACTGTGTGTTTCATGTCATCTGGGGATCTGTAGGGTAGCACCTGGCCTCTAGCTGTCTCTTCAGAGGGGTAAATCCTGCTCATGGATCTTGTACTGTGTTTGCTAGATCTGTGGGGAAGTCTCAGATGCTCCGGGGCAGCCCAATGCTGCTGAGTTGAGTCAGGCAAGTGAAAGTAGTCCACTTGTGGGCATGTCCACTTGTGCTAAGATGGGACATAAATGTGGTGGAAGATGGGCAGATCTGGCAGCAGTGATTATGGCATGGGCACCAACACCCAGCAGAGAGGCACAAAACACCCCCTGCCCAGTTCTGTGGCCCAGTCACTCTAAGCCTGCAGACCCCTGGTAGAGGGCAGCCAGCAGGCCACACCTAAATATGACACCAGGGAAAGTTTTATTCCTTTAAATAAGAACTGGACTGAGGAAGAAGTGTAAAGTCATTACGGCTTAGATCACACTCATTCTTGAATATCCTCTGGCAGCCTTTTGCTGTTTTGGCAGCACAAAGCTGCTGCAGCTAAGCACAAGCATCTGTAGTGGGTTACAAATGCTTTTATGTTTCGGGAAGGAGCAGAGTGCTGGTGAAGCAGCTTCAGTCAGTGCTGTCTATTGATTTTCAGCAACGCAAAGTGGGTGTAAAACACCTCCCAATCGATCCTGTTCTTTCTTGCTGTGCAGAGGGGTAACACCCCAGGGAGGCTGGGGGTTTAGTAGAGCTGCTTTAATGAAGCTCCTAAGAAATGGAGCAAGTCGGCTCTCACCAGACCTTTAGGCTGACCCCAGTTTCTCTCTCACAAGACACGTGCTGTGGTGGATGGTTGACCCCATGCCTAAGAGTTGTTGTGACTGAGAGTACACTTTGTGAAAGCATTTCTGACTGCATGACAAAACCCAGCCCCCTAAAACCTAACCATCAAATGCTGCCTGAGCAGAAAGAGGCATTATAGCATGGGCTGATTTGTTTCTAAGTAGTGAACACAATGTTGGTGGCAGCTGATTTCTCATCCCAGGAACTAATTTAGCGTTCCCTTCCTCATATCATTGAAGACAATAAATTACACTTTAATCAAAGACTTGTAAATTATTTCTACTACAGTAGCCAGAATATTTCACCAATTCTGTTTTTCAGCATCTCCCTTGAATCCTCTTTGTCAGCTATATTGTTTCACATTAAGTGAGTTATTTGGTTTACCAGGTAAGGCATTTATGCTCAGCATGAAAATGAGCAATACACAGGTACCCTCCTGAATATTATTTCCCTGTCAATAGAGTAGATAGCCTAAGCTGCAGATTTAACTAAAGAAACAAAGATGATGTGAGGAAGTATCCTGTCTGGAAGGTGTAATTTCCTGAATATTCTGGCCATTCTTCACTCATCAGCTTTCAGTCAAACATGCATTTGAAGTCCCTGTGGAAAGACACACCAGACAGTGGGGATGGGGAAGGGGGAAGAGAATTTTTATCACCCACCAACTGAGCTGGGACTACAACCTAACTGTGACACAAATTTCTGCTTCAGTAAGATTATTTATGGACAGGAGGTCTTACAACACCTTGAATATCCTGTAGCATGCTGATCAAAGTATGCTTCAGATCATGGAACTGAGGGCTCACCTGGAAGTCACTAGAGGAAGTTAGACAAAACAAGCACTTGAATGCCATATTTCTGCTGCTCAAGTGAATTGTCTAGACTTTATGCTATTCTTTGCTCAAGTAAGTATGGAGAAAATTAAAGTTTGGACCAGAGGCCATTGTCTTCAAAGCTGGTCTGTACACTAATGTAGAAAGTTTCTCTAACAATAAACATAGCAGTGAAAAACAGTGAAGGCAGAAAGTTCTCAACAGTCTCTTGTGGAAGTGATGGCTTCTGCAAAGTTCTGGCAATCTAAGGAGAAACAGATGTTTTGATTCTTCACCAGGAGGCTGTGAAATTTTGATTAAGGTCTGGCTGTCATTTGCCTGTATTCACCTTAGCAGTTGTTGTACATCATATGATGGTACTGCTCTTGGGGCTTCCAGCTCACCAGAGCACATTTCATAGGGGGCTCTGGTATGATTCAATTACAGTTGATGGGAAACCTAAACTATTAGGAATGTTGAAATGTTTAGTTTGGATCTGAAACTGTAGAAATCTTTGTCCAACATGCTGGATTCATGCACATTCCAGGTCCTGGTGTTATTTTCCATATTTCCTATTATTGGCATTCAGATTTAATACAATCAGAAAGTTTCAAAGCTTTAATAAATGGAGGTGAAAACAAACAAACAGAAATAAGAGCTGTTCACTGCCTGTCTTGGATTGCTTGCTGGTAGAAGGTGCCACAGGACACAATAAATCATCTGTGTTATGACTGTAGCAAATGGTCACCAAGGCAAGGCATGCCCCTTCTGTTCACAGCTGGACAACATAATCTTGTCAGTGTGAACAATTCAGGTTATTCCTAGATAGTGCATTGGCTTTACAGCATTAATCTTAACCAAGTTAGGCAAAAAATAATCTTAACCAAGTTGGCAGATTTTTTTTCATATTGGTTTTCTTACTGCTGGTCTGATTTTTGCTTTCAACTTGAGACACCCATGTTGATTTACATGAACACTTTTGCTAAAGAAATCTGTATTGCTGAGGTTTTTTTCATAGCAGAGTCCAGGCAGCTTTCTTATTTTTGTTGCTAGAGAAAAAGGAGAGAGATCCGACTGAGGCGTATAGTAGGAAATCATAGGGATTTGGGTTTTCTCCTTTCCTTTGATATGAATTTCTATATATTTATGTTATTGTACAGGTTTCAGCAGAGGAAGTTTTAGTAAGCAGTGCCTCCCAGGAGGTGTGTGGACAGCCTTGAGCTGTGGTGTGAGCTCTGGGAGGAAGGTAGGGATGGAGGGAGGTAGGG
>VZTB01004761.1:2701897-2827597 GCA_013397245.1 Thryothorus ludovicianus
ATGGATGGATGGATGGATGGATGGATGGATGGATGGATGGATGGATGGATGAGCCTATGGCAGTAGTGCCTTGCACTCACAGCCTGTTAGTGCCCTACTGGGCAATGTGTGAGTCAGAGGGACTTCTGAGATGCATTGTCTTATGTCCTGTGTTTTTAAAATCAGTTTGAATCCACTCAGAGATCCTCTGCCACAATTAACCCTCTTTTTCCTGGCTGCTTATATGGCACACCTGCTTTTTATATTAAATTGCAAATTCTTGAGGGAGACAGGTTCTTTTTTTGGCTTGTTGCATGGTGCCTAGTACTGCTGGGGTTGGTTCATGGGGATTTTGTCTGCTACTGCAATCTAATGATTAAATAACAACGAAAGGAATCTCTGTTGCTAATGCTCTGCCAAAGAAATCTGGATTTTCACTTGGAATTTTACTGCCTCATGCCTGAACTTGGGTTCAGGTAATACTATTTCATGACTAGAAAACTGGACTGTAGCAAGCTAAGGGGTATTGATCACCCCAGGAAATTTGAAGAAAAGCATCAAAATTAGAAAAAACATAATGATTTCTTTTCCCCCCCAGCAATGAATGCAAACTGCTGAGTAAACAGTATAGAAGAACTCTAGAAATACAATGCCAAAACCATGGTATCCAGGTCTATCCATATTATTTTCTGATGCAAACAGCTCTAGGTCTGGAGACTGCATCTAGAGAAGATACTTGCATTTTTTTCTGCCTGATGCACTAAGCAGGTAGTGATTGAGTTGTCTGTCTTTTACAGCTGTGAGGCTGAAAGGTGGGTGTCACCCACTGCTCCTTAGTGTGAACACGTGGCTTCTCCTGTTCCTCCAGAGCCAGAAGTCTCAGGCATATCTTGTGGAGTGCAGGGCCTTCTTTGCCTGTGAGACAATGCTTTGTAGCCTTTATTCTACAACTGTATTTTTGTCTCCTTGTTCAGAAGCAGGTTATACTTTATTTCAATAGTTCCATGTGTAAATCCATTGTTTTGCTATTTTTAAATACCCACTATTTGGCTAAATGTTATCCTTTCCCCCTGCTGCTATTTTTCTCCCTCTCTTGTGGGTTAAGAAAAATGGGAAGATCTGAAAACAAGTCAACTGCAATTTCCTGTTCTAAATGGGCAAGGTCCTAAGCATACACTTTTGTGCTGCTCTCCCAAGTGTCTCAGTAAGAACACATCACCTGCCAGGCCTTTGCAGGACTGCACTGCACTGGCAAAGTCTCCAGTGCTGGCCATGGAGAAAGGTAGCAGCTTCCTACTGGTTTGATATGTTTTTAATGATAGCTGAACAGCAGCCCAATAAGAGAAAAGGGATAGTGAGGAAACCCTCCTAAGGATGTTATTCAGGAAATGCCAGACCTGCACCACTCACATTTCACACGAGTATGCTATTTCCAAAGCAGGTACCACACAACCTGGAGAACACAAGGGGCACTTCATTATAACGGCTGCATTTTTTAATACATGCCACAGGAAAACTGACCTGAAATGGAGACAAAAGTTCATTCATATTGTAACCACCCTCAGGAAGAGTGGCTTTGCTTTTCTCTGGGAAGATGATATGTCCCCAGTGAGCAAGAGTCAAGGCTCAGTTACATATAAACTCCTCATAAGCCCATGGCAGGCTTTGAACTGTATCTAATTTATTGATCACTCTCTCTTTAGCAACTGAGTGGAGGAAGATGTCAGACATTGCCCAGTTTCACAGTTAATGGGTTGAACTTGTTTCCAAAGTAAATATTGGACAGCTTTTAGCTCCCGGTATTTTTCCATCTCTCTTCCTATCTCTCCCTCGATCTCTACAATAGTAAATCAGCTGTGGGGGGAGCTGTGAACTCCTTCACCAGAGCATGCTGTGCTCTGGACCCTTCACCTGGACTCCTGAGGCTTGCATGAGGTCAGGTGCTCTGTGTGGATGAAGTCACCTCTAGATGCTTGCAGTACAGATCTGCATTGACCGTGTTGTATAAAACACTCGTCCAGTTGCTCGGGATACATGATGTTAGGAAGTGACTTAATGGAATCTGGGGATTGTTTTTCAAGCTCTGCTGCATTGTAAGTTTGAAGAGTCACTTTTTTCCTTCCACGTTTTTCTTCTCTGAGTATTTCAGTGGCATCACTAACACATCTGTGTTAGCTGCAATGGTGGTAATAATTCTAGTTCTGGTGTTTGCAGAGTGGTGTTATTGATTTCTTCGCTTCCTCATCTCAACACTTTTGAGGCAGTATTGAGGAAACATTTTTCTAGAATTTGGATGTAAATTCATTTCACCTCAGCTGAAATGAGGGCTGCAGACAGCCACGACTTTTGGTCCTTAAGTAGTAGTCCATGTTTTCTGTGTCGGTCTCTTGAAGGCTTGGCTCTCTTTTAAAACGTTATCAGCTTCAGTGGAGGTAAAGCAGAACAATTTAATGGAGGATTTCACACCAGGTATTTTATGTCTTTCTTTCTTCATGACACAAATTGTACTAGAGGTAAAGTTTGGACCAGACACCTCAGATAATGTGTAGTGTTGGGGTTAAGAAAGAAATTCATGTGAGCAGCAGCACACAGCCCTTGCCTTCAGTTGTCCTGCTGGGACAAGGAAAGCAAGGCACTCCATTAAATGAAATAAGATGACAACATTTGCCAGCAAAGCCTTACTTCTCAGCAGTCAAGGAAAAGCACACCAGCAATAGTTGCTCTGAATGAATAATGTGATCTGAATTTCGTGATTTTATTAAATGGTTAAATGACTTTGTGCTTTGTTCTGCTTCACTGAAATGAAACAATACATTTTCATTCCAGTCTTTTGTATTCTGATGGTATATTTTTTAATACTCCAAGTTGAGATAAATTTCCTTTGATTCCACAGAATAGATGATAAGAGAGAGAACAAAAAAAATAAATTCTAAACCTTGTAGCAAAAAATACTAAGGTAAATTAAACAAGAAATCAGGCTTAAATCAGTCTAAACCAAATTACCTCTTGGTTCTGAAATTATCTGTTAGCAATGAATCAGAGGACCTGGCTCTTGTTTCTCATGAACAGGAGAATTTGTTTTTTCCAGCCCTGATAAGTTACTTTTTACTTGCTTATGCTGCAGTTTGATTGGAGTTTTGCAGGTGAGCTCATCTCCTTGTGAGGCAGGTACATCCTGTCTTGAGTCCAGTGATGATTAAGCCAAGGCACAGCGTTTCTGAAGGACACCCAGAGGGTGAGCCAGGGCAAAACAACTAAGCAAACTCAGGACTCCGTGCCTTGCCTAACCTGTGGCAGCCTGACATGCAAGTGAGGTCATTTCCACAGAGTCCTTGTGCAGCAGGTCATTAGATTTGTGTAATATTAAAAAGATTTAGCAGTAGATTTGGGTATAGTATGAGCACATTGTTGGATTTTAACCCATTTCTTGATTCCAACTAGGTTTGAGCTTCAAAAGCAGCATCCAGAGGGACAGGATGTATTTTTATTTGCCTTAAAAAGAGCAGCCAGCATGACATCATCCCCTTCAATTAGGCAGGCAATGATCTCTGC
Organism: Thryothorus ludovicianus; assembly: GCA_013397245.1. Taxonomy (NCBI): domain Eukaryota; kingdom Metazoa; phylum Chordata; class Aves; order Passeriformes; family Certhiidae; genus Thryothorus; species Thryothorus ludovicianus. The sequence continues at coordinate 2,705,429 of VZTB01004761.1, forward strand.
AGTGGAGGGGGAGGGAACACACTGCCCCCAAATCTGTTGCTCTAGAGCTGGCTGAGTGGATGTGAATAACAGAAGTGATCAAAGGGGAAAGATCTTCAGTAGGTAATAGACAGTGGGGCTGCAAAGGGGAAGAGTCTTCCTTTGGCTTTGCAGGGAAGAAAGAAGGGAAAGCTGCAGGAGTTATGAGAAACCAAAGCGTGAAATACTCACAGGGAACAAATGGTGGGTAGCTTTAACAATCATTTTAGCAGGGTCAGAGAAGAAAAAAAGGACTTATTGAGTCCACTTGCTGAGACAGAATTCACATAGTGCTCATTTGGCTGGCAGAATGGAAAATGGCAGCAATCCTGGGAGTTAAAGAACAACCCTTGGGCTGCAGACACATGGTTACTTGCCAATGAAGAATACAGAAAATTAGGGACAGCAGAACAGAAGCAGCTCTACTTTGGTGTCATGTTTTGCCTTGTCCTTTATTCTGTCTGTTCTAGTTGCTTTTGGAAACATCTAAAACTTGCAGTGAGAATGTGGTAGTTCCCTCCTCATTTCTGAGGCACACTTCTGAGAGACACGCCATTCCTCTGCTGCACGAAATCGTCTTGAGGGGTAGTAACAAGATACAGAGAGAGGTTGAGGCCCATCCATACAAGGCCCATTATTTCCAAAGCTACTGAAATTCCTCCTGAGCAAGAAGCTGTTTCAGTTCAAAGTAAATAGTCCCACACTTGCTCATTCTTGCTGCTGAACATTCATGAAGCAACTGTCATCATGATTCTTATTTAGGGTAGGAAATACCCTGGTATCACAGGTCCTGTGCAAGAATAGAGCCCTGTCTTAATGCCTGCTGTGTGTTTTCACTCTTGGGTGTTACTGTTGCAGGAGACATAGATCTGAAACCCTTTTTGTGAAGTGAGCACCAGATTATCATGGCTCTCATTTGGGGACTCAGAGAACATCACCAGAAATCAGTATAACTTTCCACTTAGCTTCTCATTGTAGATGATTGTAGCACAACCGTGAACAGACACTGCTTCTAGCCTTGTGGAAAGTACATCAACAGGGCCAGGTGTCTGAATCTTGCTGAACTTCAGCTCCTCTGTCTTTAAAAAGGGAAACGATCTGATTTACTTGGAGCCTCTGCTCTGGGCCTATCAGAACTCCATTCAGAATGAACTCGTGGGATATTGGGGAAGCTGCCCAAAGTCTTCCAGGCAGGAAGAGAAGAGAGCTGAAGAATAATATGTATGTAAAGGTCCATTTGAATTCATGTTACAGCACAGGCTAAAGATCCTCAGTTATTTTAACCAGGTACCTGAAACAGCTCATGTTATCAAGGCTGTGTTTTGCTGTCATGCCTGAGACAGGGAATAGAGGCACTGAGAAAATTGCTGTAGACAAATAATCAACGTCCAGAGTTCAGAGAAGATGTAGCTTGGCAGTCATTAATCTCACCTGCTGGCACATCTGTGTGACGTTGAATTATTGCATGTGATGAGTGTGATCTGTGTTCAGGCCAATTCTCATCACCCTCCCAAATGCAGGTGCAACAGGTAAGTGTATCCAGCATTTCCAGCCAGGCCCTAGGACTTTGTTGCTAGGCACTTACCCTCTTCACTTACCCTCTAAAAAAGGACTTGTTTCACCGAGTCAGGTAGCTTGGCTTTTTTTTGTAATAGGCAATAGTAACAAAAGGGCTACATCATTCTCAACTCAGATTATAGATTCCCTGTAGTGTTGTGGAGCATTATAGCAAAGTCAGTGAGGGCTTTTGTTACTGACAATGATAAGAACCAAAAGTTTATATCTGACTTTAATTAAAGAGCATGCTAAGGTCAGTATTGGGGGCACAATCAAAGGCTCCATGGGATCTGGCACATCATACCAAAATTTTTTAGCATCTGCTAACCTAATTGATTTGCACACAGGACAACAGATTGTCTGGGATGTTCTGAGGCGCCATTTGGTCAAGCCCCACCAGTTTTCTGGACATTGCACTAGGAATGTTTCTTCTTGTTTGCACATCTTTCATCGTGAAAGACCAAGCTGTGTAGAAACAAACCAGCCAAGTTCAAGCTGTGATCTCTTCTGCCAGGCTAGTGCCCAGCAGTCCTATTAATTATGTTGATTCTGGCTAGGGATAAAAGGGCTAAACCAATGAACTTTAAAAAAAAAGTCATGAGGAGAGTGTAATTGTACAGGAGGGAGTAATTGTACAACCATGTCTTTAGTTCAGAGCCATTCAGCTCCCTGACATTAGTTCTGTGTTAGTAGATGTGGTTTTGTTTTCATGTAAAACATCTGGTAACTGAACTGAGGCAGATATTTTAAAAAGTGTTTTAACAGCTTCTCCCCACAAGAAGCCGGGTTCCGTGGCAAACACAATTTACCAAGGCCTGGCAAATTTTGTTCTCCATATCGCCTTGGAATGATTGCTTCAATTCCCTTCCCTTCCTTAGCAGTGACCTTGCCCTCTAAGTGTCCTTAGCTGCCCCTTACACAAGAGCATGTAACACCCAAACGTGATGCTGAGGAGCTCAGTGGTGTTTTACAGCCACCGTATTTCCCATAAGCAATCCTGCTGGTGACAGCAGAGGCTTTAACGGCACTTCTGCTGAATGGATTTTTTTTGAAGTGACAGTTGGGTCTTTCACAGATTACAAACTTCAAATACAATGTTGGGAAGTGGCAAAGAAGGCCAAAGACCTCTTTTTGGTCTAGGAATATCATCAGAAGTCTTGCAGGTTTTTGGTTAGATGCAGACATTCTGTGACATTTAAACACTTTCAGCCCCTTCCAAGTTCAGAAGCAAGTCCCCAGCCAAACCCCTTGGTGGATGTCGCATCATATAAGATTCAGATGTTTCAGGTTAGGCTTACAGCAAAGCTCGGGTGAGTTGCAGCATCATGTTCTCCATGACTTTATCCATCCATCAAATTGAAAAGACTTTATAAAAGCTGATAACTGCCATCTCAATTAAAAATGAAGAAGTAGAGGCGTTAAGAAACTTGCTGAGGGTAACAAAACTGGGAAGAGCTGGAAACAGGGTCTGCAATCCAGGAAGTGGGTGTTACTCAATATCCTGGGGTGGTGTCACCTCCCAGCAGCTCAGAGGTGAAATCGTAACTTCTCTGAAGCTGTGAAAGTTTGACAGTTGATTTCAGTGAAGGAAAAATACAACCCCATAGGATTATTCTGCCTTTATTCAAATTATCCAAACTATTCTAGACAGTCGGTCTCTGTGGACTTTTTAAATGTCCCAGAGGCTTTGGTCTTTCCTCTGTCCTGGGGCATAGTTTCTTTAGAAGAAAGCCCAGGCTGGGCAGAGTGGTGGTCTACCCCTGCTGAGATGTGGCCTGCAGGCTGTACCTGTCCAAAAATTAGACAGGAGCTCATTAACTGCACTACATGCATTGCATAAAAGCCCTTTATTTGAAAAGTCTTATGTAAATGTGTATATTTTTAAATACATTAGTTGCTTTATTTGTCTTGTTTTTTTTCTGAAGATGAAACAAAAAGAAGTGGGAGTGATAGTAAGGAAAGTTTTCATTGCTTTATTGTGTTGATCAATGAGTATTACAGCAGTTGTGAATGCCAAGAAAATAAATAGACAGCCATAACTGGGGATGCAAATAAGCTTCTATTAACCAGAGCTCTAAAGATCAGGGCAGCCTGTATTTCTTGGACCATGTGCTGCTCACTTTATTCCTTTAGGATTATAAAGAATTGAAGATCTGGAAGCAACTATCTACTCATTTGTTTATTCAGTGCAGGAATATGTTTGCATTAGGCACCCATCCAAAAGCAACTTGTTCTATTAAAAGGGAATGGGTCACAGCAGGACACTTAGAAATGGATTTCTTCAGTAGCAGACTGCAAACACCCATTATTTCCAGTTCTTTTGTAAATTAATGAGGTTTTTATTCTCTGTATGTATTACTTCAAAGAAATAAAATACAAGCAAATGAGGTCTTAAATATGTGAAAAGTTCACACATATGAACAAATAAATTTTCATTAAGTTTAAGTGTTAAGTTCCTTAAGTATCTAAGTAAAGTACTATTAGATAAACTGATAATGCCAAGTGAGCTCAGAAACCAAACAAGCTGTCTCCTGTACTTAAAGAGCATCGAGAAAGCAAGTTGGTCAAATAAGACAAAAGTAATGCTTTGGACTTCCATGGCACAAAGGGAGGAATGATCTTCCCAAGACTGTATGGAGCTGGAAGCCACCACCCTCATTCATCCTGAATTGCAACTTGGTCTTAAATCAGTGCTTTTTGAGCTCAGTAGAACTGCTTGTGGAGTTACATATCCTGAACTTCATGGGGGAGTGGGAGAAGGTTCTCAGCAGGCCCATCCCTGAAGGACATTTGAAATCTGGTTTTTGTGACTGGTTCTGTTGAACACAGCCACGAGCCTGTGGAAAGGAAACAGGAACTGGGATTAAGCTTAAATTTTTCAATGTGCAAACTTGCCAGGGCTTTACTCATGTTGCTTTTTATTTCTTCCAAGTTAAAGCCAGCACATGGATGGTTTGCATGAGCTGACTGGTGGCCAGTACTGTGTAAAGTCATGATAAATTGATTGCAGTTCAGAGTTTGAACGTTTGGGGATTGGGAATGACAACGGAGCAGGATCCAGATTTTACTGTGTCTCCTTGAGACAGTTTTCCCTTTAAAGGTCATTTTGGCAGATGTTTAGAATGAGGTGTTAGAGGTTTTTGATCCTGCAGAATTGAAAATAGGTGTGCTAATCTGGAAGGCAATTGACAGACTTTCAAGGAGATGTTTAAATCAAGCGATTGTTTTTTAAGCAGGAGTCTACTCTGTGGTATTGCCCACATTGGTCAAAAAATTCCCAGAGAGCGTGTCAGTCCCTACTAAATTCTCTGCATAAAGGGAGTGAGAGAAGCAGAAACAACAAGAGAAGATCATTAGGAAAGTTTCACATTTAAATCCTATTATAACTGCTGCTAGAAGATTGTGTCAGATCTGATTTCCATATTCAACACTGCCTTGACTAAACAGAGTGAAGTCTTCAGTCCCTCAAGTATAATGAGTGTTCATTTGCTCTCAAATTCTTATTTGCTCATTGCAAAAGATGTGGAATTCTTACATGAATAACAGATAAGTGAGACCATATGTGGTATAATAGGTTGTATTCCTATTCTGTTGCTCTTGGCACCTCTCATATCCTCTGAGTAAGTATAAAACTGTGTCTCTTTCTTCCCCCTCCTCATAAGAGCAGTTCTATATTTGCCATTGAGCCAACAAAAAAAAATCAGTTATGATCCTATCCTCAGGAGTGTGTATGTATCTCTTAAAAAATTATTAATTTTAACATGGCTCAGTAGGGTGTTCAGGGAGAGAGAGATGTCACAGCCCTTTTGCTTGTTGAAAAGTCTAGGCATAAAATGCATTTGGGAAATAAATGAGTGCATGAAGCCAAATCTGTTTATATTTTTAACAACCTGCAATTTAAAGGAGTGTTAAGCTAGAGGAGTGGTTTAGAGAATCTTTGTCTGATGTTGAGCGCTCCAGTGTAACTGGTGAAAAATCAGTACATTTAAGAACAAATTAACAGGAATACAAATAAATAAAGACAAGTTAATATGGGATCAGAGGCATGAAACTGATGCTCTGCATTGTGAACAAAACTTTAAAGAAACTTGTGTGTAATCAGAACTGGAAGTGGACTTGGACGGCAACGATTGAGAAATAATGTAGGATGCTTTTTGTCTTTCTCAATTAATGAAACACGGTATCTTCTAATGTAGCTGGAAGCAACTGAAGCAACCAAGTTCTAGGATGTAGGGTGCTATTTTAAGGATTAATCCACAACCACTGAAAATTTGGTGGTCCTCAGAAGACCTTACTAAAGAATGATGTTTGTTTTCCACTGATATATTTTACTTGGAAAGGGTAGGCGATGCAGGATAGGAAGGAGTGGGGTGTGTGGGGGGGAAATCTGGTTTCCATTGGAAAGATTTTTAAATGGAAATTTCCAACCACTTCTAGAGTTAACGAGGAAATAGAACATTTTGTTGAAAAGATTTCATTGGGAAACAATTTCCATTTTTCATCAAAAAGCTTTCCAGCCCAACTTTTCCAAGCAGCTCTAGTTGTCTCACATAGAGGCTGCTTGGAAGCTGATGGCACACATGGGAAAGAGCACAACTCTGCTGGCCTCGAGAGCACCCTGGAAAAGGAGAGTTTGGCCAAATGTGGGGCGGGAGGGGATTAGGTGATTCTGGGAGCAGTTCGGATTGCACTCATCAGAGGGCAGTGGTGCTTGCACACAGTGACCCTCTCTGTGCTCTGTCAAAGGGTTGCACAGATTATCCATGGCAGAGGGAGCGTTTCACGCACCAGTGAAATGCAGTCTGTTGTGGGTTGGAAAATAGCAATGGCTGGACCTCAGAAAAGGCTTAGATTTAGTTTAGGATCCCATAGAAAAGTCAACATTTGCTAACAGTTACCAGCCTATGGGTATCTAAGACACCATTTTCCATTTATACTCAGAGCAGGAAGTAACTGTGGTCTTTTCATATACCACAGCATGGTAGTTTTTCTGGCAAATGCTCACTTTTTAATGATGACCACTATATTTTCCATTGTTTGTACTAAAGCTCTGTTTACAGCTTAATGCAGTTGCAATGTTCTGTGTTAATCGTTTATCCATATGGAAAAATATGTGATGTACACTTCTCCAAACACTTAGGAAAATACTCACATCGATCCTATACAGAGGGACTAACGAAAAATGAAAAATCACCCTTCGTAGTTGTCCTGCATCTTTGACAACATATATTCCATCTTCTAGGCCTGCTGATACATATTTCTTCCTAAATTATCCTCGTGGTTCTGACGAGATCAAAGCAGTTCAAGATAAAACCAGCTGATAGCTGTTCCCTTCCTCGCAGGTCAGCTCACTCCTTGTAGAGAGAAGAGCCTGTCTGTGCTGTGAAGTGTTTTTGAGGTCTGCTGCATCCCCAGCTGAAGCCCTGACTGCAGCCAGCAGAGCTGAGATTCAGGCATCGCAGCAGAGCAGTGCTGCAGGCCACTGCTGCCAGCTGAGTCACTGCACAAGCGTTGCAGAAGTGCCCTCACAGGGCACAGCTCTGCCCATTTGATCTCTTACACGGGGTTTATGTCAAAGCCTTGTGTACAGCAACAAGCCAGAGCTGCTCATTTGACCTCAGGCATCTGTTTTTTGGCATAATTTGTAAACACTTTTAGAGGCACAATGAATAGGATCAGGGAGGATTTAGTTATAGCTATTTTCATTTTTGCCTGCGACAAATGCTGTGATCCATCAGCTCAGCTGGGGCAAAGGACCTCACTGACAACTCACAGGTGTCTCTGTTGCTCTTCTCCAATATTTAAATGGTGGCTACAGAGAATATGGAGATTCTCTTTTTACAAGGGGTCACATGGAGAAGGTGAGGGGTAATGGGTACAAGCTACTCCTGGGGAGATTCCATTTAGACACAAGAGGAAAGTTTTTCACAGTGAGTACAATCAGCCTTTAGAACAATCTCCCCAGGAAAGTGGTGGATTCCCCATAGTCAGACACTTGTAAGATTCAGCTGGACAGGGTGCTGGGCCATCTTGTCTGGACCATACTTTTTCCAGGATAGGTTGAACCAGAGGATCCTTGATGTCCCCTTCCAGCCTGGTACTCTGTGATTCTGTGATATGACTCAACAGAATCTAATTGTGCTGCCTTTCCTGTAAAAGAATTAAGGATGACTTTTACTAGTCCTCTGGCAAGGAAGAAATTACAGCTTTTTCCCCACCTAGGGATGGAGGGGTCTCAAGGCTGGGGCTCTGTTCTGTCCATGGGACTGCTACACTGATATGTTTTTTAGGGGAGAATAGTGCATAGAGAAGCTTGAACTCTCCCTGCCCAGAGGGACAGCCTTTCTCCTGTGGCAGAAAACACAACCACTTAGCACAGACACAGGAAGGGCTTTCAACCAGTGGAGAAGCAATCCCAGGAAAACCACCAGTAGGGCAGTCTATTTTGGGCTGTCCTGGGATGAATGGTTGGTCACTTTATGTGCAAGAAAATGAGTTGGCGTGGCAGGAGGTCACCTTGGCTGAACAGGAAACCCCCAACTCAATTTAGTGAATGAAACAGCACTAGGAAGAGTTGGAAAAGGGACAGGACATTGAGCAGAAATGTAGAAGCATATAGAAGCATCTCCTGGGATTGCTAGGATGAAAATAGGCAGGCCCAGCCTTGTCTGGAGTTAGAACTGGTGGAAGGTATGAGGGGCAACAAGAGCATTTCTACAGCTACACTGGCAGCATAAGGTGAGCTGTTGCTGACTGGTGATACTGTCATGAAGGACACTGGAAAGACCAAGGGATCCAGCATTTCCCCTGCCTCAGCCTTTATGGCAAAGTCTGCTCTCCCAGGTCTCTGCATCCCAGCTTCAGCATGGTGCCAGTGCTCCTGAGATGAAGAGAAGCCCCATTTGAGCTGCTCATGGGCTCAGTGTATCTCAGCACCCAATGATGGCCAGTCCTGACAAGGGGACGAGCAGTGCACAGATTGTGTTGGGTGACAGCCTCGACTGGTGAAAGGGAAATTCTTTTTATCCTCCCCAAAATCAGGGTGAGTTTGTCCAAGCTTCAGAGAGTAACAGATTTATCTCTGGCTGATGGTTGGATGATCACAATCCAGCAGCTGTCGCTCACTAGGCAGGTTTACAAGAACTGCTCTCCCTTCTAGGCAAATACAGAAGGCCCAGATTCCACCTGGCTTGGTATTTTGCAGTCACAGGGAAATCAGCAGGAAGCTTGTATGGATCACATGAGAGGCAGGCAGGACTCTACCCTGAGGCTCTTGCAAATGCAGGGTCGGTCTTCTGAAATTACAGGAGTTGCATCTATTTGATGGTATTTGAAGGATCTGACCTGTTATATTTATTTTGCAGATGGCTTCTTTGACCTGCTGCTGTTTCTATTTTTTTTAATGAGGTTCTCAAGAAACATTTATCTATTAAATCAGGTCATTAAAAAAATTACATTTCCTTCCTGAAGTCCGTAGTGGTTTTTCTGTCTAAGAAAAGTGGGACATATAACTATCATTTCCCATGTGCATGCTCACAGAACAAAATCAGCAGAGACCAGGGTCATTTTTATAAAATGAGCATTGCTTCCCACCATCCTCAAGTTGACAAATAAACAACAGGCTTCCATAACCATAACACAAACCAGTCTCATAAAACCAAATATTTTAAACGGAAAGAAAAACCTGACTGAGTTTTCAAGTTTGTTCTTTCTTCTTCAGTTTTCAGGGTTTGTTTTTTTTTTCCCTCAATTTTCCCAAATTATCCATTATTTGTCTGACTCTAATTGTATTTGGAGCCCAGATTTAGGTCACGTGGAGTGCTTGTCTGCATGAGCTCAGAAGCAAGGCACCAGCTTTTCCAGTAGATGACTCTGGGAGATCTTGGGAAGACTCTAAGGCCTTGCAGCACATTTGTGAGTTGACTGCATTCAGAAGCAGCACTGGCTGCTAAGGCTACTATGAGGCAAAGGCTCGTGCCCACGTTGTAAATGTTTTTAGCACTTAGGATAGCAAGGCTGTGGACAGATTGCTTTTTGGGGGTATTCTAAGAGATTGTGTTTGAGAGAAATTGTTACAGAAGCCAAAAGTGTAACAGGGAATACTTTAAGAGCCTAACCAGTTATGTTCCACTTCTCCAGACTGATTCTAGGCTCTGAGCCATTTGCTCATGTAGAGTTTATAATTTTTCTTGCCTGCAACACGAATTCACTGAAAGTTGATCCTACCAAGCACTCAAAACACTTAACTTCTATCACACTGCCTTTGCTAGGGGCAATATGTCTTCAGGACCCTCCTGGCTCCAGTTCTAATGTGTTCTGAAATGAGAATGCCGGATCTAAATGGGTTTTAACTGGACTTAGGGTATCTTTGTGGCTTGAAGACCCACCCTGTGGGACTGATGAGGATAAGGGTGGCATTGGGTTGGGCTCTAGTGGTGGAAGTTCTATTACTCTGCTGTTCTGAGAGCTGTGCTTTGCAAAAAAATCTGGGGATTGAATTCTGAGCCTTTCCATTCACAGACCCAAGAGTCAGTGGATTTATCCCAGGTGTCGTGAGCATGTGCATCAAAGGCAGCTTTCAGAACAATCTAATAAATCTAAGCTAAAAAATTCCTGAAGCTCTCATGTTGAGAAGTGAGCAAACCAATTCTTGCTGAGGCAAAGCACAGCTGGAGTGATTACCTTTTGCACACCTTGGGGAGGGCCGTCCCTGATGTGGAGGGCACACTCGATATGGCACTGCCATATCTCATTCCCACCAAGAGGTTGTTGTGATGGGTATGCTGACGATGCTCAGCAGGCTGAATTGCCAATACCCTGTGGCAAATCTTCTGTTTGTACTGCTGCAAGCACAGAAACAGATGTCCTGGACCTTCCTGGCTCTGGTGTTCCAGTGCTTGCAGCAGGCTTTGCAGGTGACAGCATCTCAGCATCACCGACCAAGTGGATGAGCTCCCTGCTGGCGACTCTTTGTTCTGAGGTACGTCCCACAATCCTACTTAGCTGAAGGTCACTCTTCCATGTGGCTCTAGCTTGAGAAGGGAGAGGCAGTGCCTCTGTAATTTAGCACTTCCACATTTCCCCTTGGTAGGTTTGCAAGAGAGAAATCGATAGAGGATTTGCCGGGCTGTGAGGAGGCTGCAAAATTCTACAGCCATGAGCATAATAAATAGGAGTGGCAGAAGCACGGGTGAATTGTGCGGGTTATGCCAGACAAACAGTGATAAAACTTTTATAGTCCCATCCCATATTTCGTGCGTGTCCCGTTTTTGCCTGGCTTTATTGGGTCTGGAGTTTTAAGTTTTTATTGAAAATAATTTGTTGCTATGGAAACAACTGGGTGGAGCTTAATGATACCCTCAGAGGCTAAGATCAGTTCATAATTTAATTTTAATGATGCGCTGTAATGTTTGCTGCAGCTTTGTCTTTTTATTGTGGTTTCATCCATCCCTCCCATGCCCCTTTTGTTTTTCCCACCTACCTACCCATTGTCTCTGCAGGCATGGATGTAGAGAGCTCTTTTGGGCAGGGGCTCTCTGCATTTATATTGTCTTTTAGATAGTCTCAGATATGCTGCTGAATTAATCCCAAACAGTATCAATTTGGTTGTAAGCAAGCTTCATTTGGTCAGAGAGAGACAAAAAGTGAAATGATGTCTGCATAGTCATGCAGATGAGTGATAGTAGGGAGGGATTTATACCAAGACAGATACAAATAGCTAGATTCTATAGCTAGATCTCTACAGATACATATTCAGCCTCCCCTACACCCCCTCAGCTCTTAGAATACTGCAGTTTCTAGATTTTCTAGTTGTGGAGAAGAACAATTTACCTTATGGTAACTTCTGCTTCTTTATCAGAAGTAAAAACACTTCTGATACTAATTCTGGGGGATCCTCTAAAAGATAAACTGACAGTGAACTCATGGTTAAATTGTAATTTTTATGATAGCTGCCATGTGATTTGGACCTAAATTTCTTACTACAAAAGCAGCCAGGGTGAATGTGGATTTTGGAAGGACAGATCTATTCCTTTTGGGTATTAGACTGGAGTCAATTTCTTGTTTGCCAAAGATAAGTCTGAAATGATTGCAAACGTTGAGTCTCACTCTTTAAACATTCTATACTTAGAAACAGAGGGCTGGGGAATAAGGATTACTTTAAAAGAGGGTGAGCTGTCATTGACCATAGAAAGGCAATATGTATTTATCAAATGCCTATACTCTAGGGGAATAAAATTATACAGAAATAATTCTTTCTCATTTTTAGAGAAGGTAGTTTGGGAGGTGGAAGATAATGATGGTTAAATAACATTCAGCAGAACAAATCTGTGGCGTCCCAAACGATTTTATGACAGGTAAATAGTTGCATTGAAGTTAAGAGTCATTTTAGTTGTGTGTAAAGAAAAGCATGTCAGTATTTTTAATGAGTTTGTCAACTTTGATTTCAAATGGAAGTCCATCAGGTTTAAGACATGGCATCTTCCTTGGGATTTCCTAACTAAATGTTGCAACTTAAAAGAATTATTTAGAGGCATGTAATGTGACTGGCTGATTTGGGACCATTTTATAGTCTTGCTGTTGCTATCACGTTTCTTGCCGTGCATTCATGGACCCCTTTTCCATCCTAACACAGAGCACAAACTCAGTGAGCTTCAGGCCAGGTGCCTGGCCTGTGCTTTTCCCTGGGCAGCATTCATTGTTGGTGGTGTGGCTGGGATGGCAGGGGCCTCCAGGTGGGCCAACACAGCCTGCCCTCATGAGTGAGAGGTGGTAAATAGAAAAATTATTGGTTAATACACCACCAGCAACCTCAAGGTGAAGAGCTGTGGAATATTTTCCTGCCCATACAGTGCTGTGTGTCATCCAGACCCTGCTCTCTTGCCAAGTTAATCACTCTATGTACATCTTGTAAATGGTCTGAAATTATGGATGATATGTTTCTGAATAACGCTGAATGTTTTCATGAGTATATCTTTAAAATTTTCTACAGATGGTTCGGTGGTTAGTCAGTGATTTGTCAAATATTAAATAGTTTCCTACAGAGCAAATCAGAATATTGTGAAAAAAAATTCCTAACTTTCTAATGTTTCTACACTGTTCCTTTCAATGGATGGGGTCAATTTTGTTATCCCATGGAACAAAGAAATTCCAAGGCTGATGACACAAATGTTTATGCTTGTAATTTGGTGCCTTTGGGTAATTGGGATTTATTTCCTTGGACATTTGCTGGATCTAATGTTAAGAATTCATCAAAATTCCCAGAGAGGAATGAGCAATGCTGAGAGTGGTTGCTTGAGGCAGGGCAGCTCATGGAGGAACTCAGTGGCAGGCCCAGGGGCTGTCCCACACTCTCTGGGCAGCAGGATGGGCACCCTTGGTTATCCCTTGCCAGGAAGTGTTTGGGAGCTCTGGATAAGGCTCCAGTGCCCCAGTGCCAAAGACAGCTTCCCTCACCAGCCCCTCTGCAGACATTTCATCAGTGCTATAGCCTCGACATGCTGACGTACCAGACAAGTTGAATGCCTGCATTTCAGCACTCTCTTATCTGTCACCTTTCCCAGGGAGAGCTTTTCCTGTCTATTGCAGCTCTGCCCTCCTGCTGGGACATGGCTGCCATGTAGAGGTGTGGTAGGGAAGACCTGGGATGTTAATTTTGCCCTGGTTTTCTGGGGTGGGGGCCAAGGTCGTACTTCTGCACCTAAAGGCCCAAGCAGAGCTGTACCAATGCCTCTCCTCTTCAGCCTCTCCTGATCCTGCTCCCCCAGACACTTGGAGTGAACTGTGCATTAATGGGGGAAATGGTGGCACTGGGAATCCCTCTGTGGCCCTCCATACTACATTTCTCAGTCAGGCTGGGAAGGTGGGGACCAAGCTCTGGAAAAGAGACATCCCCTGCTGTGCAGCGGCTGATGAGGTGAGGAGCGGGCAGAGGGCTGTGGCTCACCCCCAGGTGCCCTGTGGCCTCCCTGGGGTATGTTTGCCATCTGGAAAAGGGTACCACTTGTTTATTGTTTTAAAGGCTGTTTCCACTGACTCACTATTTTAAACAGCCCTACTTGCCATCCCTTGTTTAAAGGTGTGGGTTGGGCACTGTCACCGCTCCTGCTCCTGGTGTCAGCAGACAGCAATCCCCAGCCATCAGCTGGCTTTGCTGAGGTTTCACAGTCGATGGACAATCTGTGAGCTGCTGGCTGAGGGATGAGAGGAGCCAAAGGAATTTCTTCTTTATTTATTTAAAAATAAAAAAAGGAGAGAAAAAACTGAATAGCCATATTTCTCAAGTCTTATTTAAACATGAGCTGATTATCCAAAGTACTGTTGCCTGTAAACAGATCCTGGGTCTCCTCTTTTAATAATATCTTACTTGTCAGGGTGACAACTAAGCTGTCTACTGCAAGGAAAAGAAAGAGAGAAAAGACCTCAACTTCTCAAATCCACTTAAGTTTTTCCTTTATGAAATGCATTGATAAATATAGTTCAGCCAGCACCCTGCTAGTGTTATCATGTCTGAGAGCCATGGCAAGCTTTCAAACAAAGCCAGCAAAACCTATACTTAGAAGCAACCCTCAGATTTTCATGCAAAGCACAGAAATAAAATGGGAGTGATAACAAAAGGGGGAGGCTTGTGGCTTGCCTACATGTGTCTGCCAACCCAGCTGCTGTGTCAGACTTTGCTGTGAAAACCCTTTGAATCCTGATTTCCAGGAATGCAGCTGTGTCTGTGCCTCCCTGTGCACCACCACGGGTGCATGCCCTCATATGTCTGACCTTTTCAAAAGTGTGTTGACATGTTCAGAAATAAACTTTGAGATGTAAAGATAACATATTGGGTTGGGAATAAACAAATCAACCCTAAGAGAACAGGTCCTTTAAAAGCCATGGGGAGCTCTTGCTGGGGTCTGGATGCATGCTCAGGTCTGGCAGCTGAAGCTGACATCCTGCTTCTCTTGTGTCTGGGGAACCTTTCTGGTGTTTATCCCTGCAGGATTGAAGCACCCTGTGTGTGTTCATTAGCTTATCCTCCCCTCACCTCTGGTGGGTTTGTGGGGGGAAAGTAAGAGAGGGGGAAATCAGTTCCCCTTCCACTCCTCTTACCTCAGACAGATTGGGTGACCAACCAGCTGTGAGGCTGCATCTGGGAGACCATCTCCTGTGCCCTGGACCACCTTCCTCACTAAGCCTTGTGTGGTTTTTAAAGCCTCAGATGCTCCTGATTTCTTCTTCACTGTCCCTGTCCAAAATAAATGTAGCGCTATGCCTTTCTGAAAGGGTGGCACCTTCTTGCAGGGGCTCTCTTTTCATCAGCCTGGTGCTGTGAGGAGAGATAAGCTTCTCTCTCAATTCACCAAAGCACCAGGGCAAATAAAAATCTTTCACTTTAAAATGGATTTTGTTTTTTCCTTGGGGTGGCTGGGTGAAGGCCTTGTTGGGTACCTGCTCTCTGCAGGTGCCTGTTGGGGAAGGGCTCCAGGTGTGAGCACGCTGTCCTCCTTCACCTCACCATGGGCCACATGCCAGCAGTGGCTGGTGGCCCATCTGGGCTAACCTGGACAACACAATTCCCTCCTGTATCTTCTGGACTTTGCCCTGGTTTCATCAGGCAGGGAGGGGAGGTTACCAGAGGATTAAAGTGCTGGACAGGTGCTTAGAGGTTAAATTCCTGCTTTGCCACTGACTTCTGGTGCTGCTTTGGCCAAATGTACAAAATGTGGCCTTGCAGCCCTTTTAATCACACAAGTAGTTTTTAGTCCTTGTAACATCTTAAGATGTAAATGGGAGTAGCTCTATTCAGTGTTTCCAAAGATCAGCAGCTTTTGTTTTGCTCGAGAGGGAAATACCTAAATCCCTCAGGAAGGTTGTTTAAACTTGTGCTGGGTTTGGCTGGGGAGGAGTGGATGCTTATGTTGGGCTTTTTATAATTAAAATCCTTGCTGACTTGCTTGCTTGTGGTGAAACAGTTTGACTAAGACTACTTCTATAAAATCAAAAACCTGTATGGTCATGCCTTGATCATTTTGGGAAACTACAGAAATGGGTAATTTTTGTCATTGACATCTGTTTAGTCATTTACTGAAAAACTTTTATTTTTTCTGTCAGGCAAATGGGAAACCACTGCTCTGAGCCAACAGTTGTGCGGATTTCTCCATGGAACAGCAATTTCTTTTTATTTTACTTTTAACTCATTGAAGAAAGAGTTTGTCAAGCAAAGTCCTAAATGAAACGCTTAAGCAATATTTAACTAAGTTTTTTTCTTCTAATTTTCTTCTTCTTTTTCCTGCTTTTGGAGCAGATGTAATCTGATCCTGACAGCTATTTTGAGAGAGATTCTCAGTGCTCTTTAATCAAGATCAAGAAAATAGAAAAGCATAAGAGAAACACATGAAAATTAGGAGAGCTATAAATGCTATCCCACTTCAAGAATTGCCATTGACTGCAAAGCAGCTGATGAACATTTTTAATGTAAGCTTCACTGTTATACCTTTGTAGGGGATTTATTCTGAACATTGACTTTTTCAGTAATTTTCTGACTCAGCTCATTGAAGGCTAAGCTGGGAATGCCACACTTGGCTCACTGCTTTAACATTTTGTGCTGTCTTAGCTAACTGTTGTTCTTTCTGTTGCTCATTGATCACTGAGTCAGAGAATGATTCAAGTGTTGTTTGAACAACAATGTTTGAGGATTGTTTATCAGTGACTCCATGTCTGCAAGAGGCACATTTTGCAATATGTACTTAACATTTTTTCCCTCTGATGGTCTGGAGACCTGGAGGTGTTACAGGTCTGCTGGCTCACCTCACCTCTATGGGACTCATTCCCTATGGATCCCACTCTTACCTGAACTCTCCCAGTGAGCTGCACTAGCAGAGGGTTAATGTTGCTGGGCCTGGGAGCAATGTGCTTGCCTTTATTTAAAGCTAGAGCAAACATGATCCCTGCCTTCAGAAGCCCTAATTGAGATGGGTCCCACCTCCATCGCAGGATGGGGTGAAACAGCAATGGAGAAGGCAAGCAAAGGATGAGGCAGAGTACTTTTGGTTGTCCTCATTCTGTCATGAAATGTCCCTGTGAGACATCAGCCTTGGAGGAACAGCTCACATTTGCTTTTCTCCTCTGCTGGGCTTTTGCCAGCTGCTGGTTTAGCTGAGCCAGGGCCCCAAGGTGTTGATTTCTCTCTGAGGAGTGTGAAGGGCCATGTTCACCTTTTCAGGAAAGGGCATGGCCAGAGGTATTTTCTGTGCACTGTCACTAGAAAGCCACATCATCAATCAGGCTTTGCTTCGCAGGGTCTACAAAAGAAGAGTCTGGTGTGTTCAGCTCTCTTCACTCTCCTGCGCAGGGGCTGGGTCATGCCAGTCCATGAAACCCAATAGTTACCCCGGGGGGAAGCAGTATCAGTGTCATATGCCATAGGAGAATGATCTGACCTTTCTTGTTTATATGTTAAGTGTGGCCAGGAGGCTTCTTTGTCAGCCTGAGAGTCCCAGCTGCCAGCACTTGGTGTGTCTTGTGAGCTCCAAAGCTCTTGCCAGGGCTTTGAAGTTAACAAAGAGTTATTTGGAGTCGTAGGGTTTTATTTCATAGAGAACCCCTGTGCATGGCTCGAATGAAAATGTTCTCCTGAGTCAGACCTCACACATTCAGCAGTGCTGGAGTGGTGGTGGACTGGAACAGCACACAGTAGATGCAAGTCAGTTTGTCTCTGTCCAAAATCCAAACATCATGAAGATAAGGTTGCCTTGATAATTAAGGACTGACTTTAAGATTTTGCTGTTGGAAATATCAGCAGCTCAAAAGCTCAGAAATTTGGATTTTAGTAGAACGTGCTGGTAAACACAGCCTTTGTGGAAGACCAGCCTTCTGATTTGGCTGAGACTGTGGGACCTCCTTGGGTTTAACACTGGCAAAACATTTGAGTGATATCTACTGTTCTCTGAAGAGAGGCTCAGTCACCACAGGTTTTCCCACACTGCCCCAACATCTGATCCCCATGGCTCACTACTGGAGATGAGTGACTGGAAAAGAGGTCCTTAAGAAGGATGTGCTTAGTCTTGCTCTACTTGGTTCACAGATGTGGGAGGTGCCTGTCCAGTAGATCCTTCTAGTTCCCAAGATGCTAACATGGTACTTTTTGTATAAAATATCTAAGAAAAAATTAATGTTGTGCAAGCAAATGTGTTTATGAGACGGAACAATATAATTCATCTATCAAAGCAGATTTTCTTCTTATGATTAAAGAGACATCTCAAAGCCCTTAACTGGTTTAAGGTGCCTATGTGCTGGCTGTTAGATGCCTGCACACTGTCAGAGACTCTTCCCTAAACTGATAAGAATAACAAAGAGGGGGGAGAATCCCCATTGTACAGGATAAAAATGAAGTGATTCACTCCAAGTCACAGATGAGGTCTGTGAACAAAACTCTGATTCTCTCCAAGTCTCAGTCTTTTCCTTGCAAATACTCCCTTGCTTTATTATGCTTTATCTCAACCATACAATAAAATCATGCTGACTGTGTGCTAAGGGAGCCCTTTCATGCTTTTGGTGCTGCTGGCCGAATGAGATGAGAATGTAGCTGAACAATAATTGCAACTGATTAATTATGGCAGCAGCATACCTGACATGACATCTGTTGCTCTGATGCTGTGCTCAGCCTCAGTCAGGAGCAGACCATGCTGGTGTAAAACTCTTCACTGGGACTTCCTGAATGTCACACAGCAGGGCAAAAGGCAGGAGTTTCTGCGAGATCCAAACTCACAGTCTCATGAGGTTTTCTGGGTCAGGCTGGCTCTAAACCTGGACAAATCCCTTTCTTTTGCGGGTGTCCTGCCAGAGGGCTTGGGTAGGATTGGGCTGCTGAAAAGGTAGGAGGAAGAGGCATGGCTTTCCTTGTGTGAGCATAGGCCATTGGAACCACCTGGCCAGTGGGGCATCAAACAATCTTTAAATGGCACAATCATTGTGTCCTTTCTATCTCCTCAACACATGGCTGCTCAAAACAGTCCTGTGTCTTTCCCAGGCCCTTACAGAAAATGGTTCTCCATCTCATCCCAATATTTTGGGTTATAGTTCTCATTTCACTCTGAGGTTAACCTAAGACTTTTTGTGTTCTATTCCCCATACAGCAAACATGAGGTTATCCATAACAAACCCATCAAACAGTGGAGCTGGCAGCTTCTGGAGGTGGAGAAGACAAAGGTTACAGTCTAGGCCCTCAGGAGCCCAAATGGAATATCTGACCTGAGTTTCTCAGGACCAGGTATGTATTAATTTGCCACGCTATGGGCTGCTCTGGGAAGAAGATATCCTTGGTTGTGGCCATTCTTTATGTCTCAGAATGTAACTCAGTCTAATCCTGGATGGTATTCTCTACTCTCAATAAGTTTTCTTACAAAGGCCTTCATGTAAAAAAGCTTTGCATAACATTGCAAGGGAGGAGTATTAACACTGAATTACTGCTGAAACAAAGTTTAATTAACAAGTGTGAGAAGTGAGTCAGGCTCTCCTTATGAAACTTTCCTTGATACAATTAGATAAAAAGAAGGTAGGTAGCACTCAGCTTTCAAGATTTCTTTATCTTTGGTAGCTCTAAGGGTCTTCCTCCCAGGCTTGGATGTCTGGCACAAAACTCAGCAATTTTAATTGATGGATGCAGATAGTACTGCCAGAAACAGAAAGGTGTGGGTTGATGTTTAGCTACTATCAACATTCATGGGGAGTGACTGGGACACTTCTGCCTTTGCAAGCCTTCCCTAAGGAGTGCCAGCAGCCTGTGTGTTCTCTCTGGCCAGAACCAGGTGTTGCTGAAAAACTAAGTTACACCCAGCAGCAGAAGTCAGCAGAGGGCTGGTGAGGGGGATGGAGAGTGTCAAACCCCTGTAAAGGCTAAGGGGATGTTTTGAGAAGATGCTCACATTTAAGGTTAAGCTTTCAAAGTTTGGTCCTCAGCTAAAGGACTTTGTGGAAATAGTCCCTTTTTAAAAAGAGCTGCACATCCATTGAAAGCACTGACTGATGATTTTGAAGAGCACCTGCAGCCCTAATCGTTCATTCAGACCACACTTTTTGTCTAGCTAAGGAAAATAAATCGCATGCTTTTATTTATCTTTCCTCAGAGATTTGAAAGCTGCAAATGTAGAAGCAGCAGAAGGAAATATTTTCTTCCACAAAAGAAATTATTCCCTTGTGAAACACAGGAATTCAGCAGGGTTCAGGGAAGGAAGGGAATTTTATGGTTGAGCCTTAGAGGAATTATGCAGCCCAGCTGTAAAGGAAAGCCATGAGTTTGATGTCTGTATTTCTGAGTGTGTTTGAACATCACATTCTGCTGGGGAACAAGATAGTTCATGTGTATTTTCGATGTTGTATTTATTCTTTTGGTTGTTACAATTGGGTATGAATATAACATCACGAATGAAGAGCAGAGCTCAGAGAAAAACTTGTGCAGCAGGCATGTGCTCCTGTTGTTTTTCCTTTGGACAGGAGGAAGCAGAGCCATGAGACTGCAAAAGAGGGGCTGTACTTCTACATGCTCTCATCTGTGTACGTGAGCGTGACTAAATCTCTGTTCATGTACCCCATGGATAGTGTTCAAGTGTCCTTAAGTCCCTATGTCTTATTAAATGCAATACAAGATGAAGGCTGCTGAAAGTGATCTCCACTGTGTCAGAACTGCATGTTCATAATCTCTGGTGAAATGCCACTTTTTCATACTCCAAAACTATATTCTGGGAGGGGATAATATCTACTGTGTGCTACTTCTATTTTCCCTAGAGACAGTGAATGTCTTTTGTAAGGGCTAGAGTTTTTCTCTCTGTGGTATGATATACCTTTGATCTTTAGAAACCTCTGCTAGCTCACTGTCATGGCTCATTATTCCAATTAATCACTGATGACAGGAAAACTCACAAAAAAAAGTTAATACGTGTTTGTTCCAACAGGGCTGAGCCAACACTCTCATTCTAAGTGACTCCAGTAGAGTTGGTGTGTCAGATTATTGCTCCACTGCCCACGTTAGTGGGGTGTAAGTGTAGTAGTACAGCTGTTAAAAAGAAGTTGCTCAGTGATTCCATGTAAGAAGGCTTGAGTCAATTCTCAGAAATGTTTAATCTGTCAGTCAGATATGGAGATGATGTAAACTTCCTCACCTGATCATCCACAGCATCTCAACCTCATCCAGATGGGGCTGATTTAAGGAGAACCTGTAGACTTTACTGTTATCTTCATTTTAATTTCTCTGTTGAGCCTCATTGAGGTCTAGCTTGGATCTTAGCATTTATTTCAACAGGTCCTTGTGTCATGCCTTAAGTAATTCATGAATATATATATATATAAAATCCGATTTTTTTTACTGTCAGGTTCCTGAGCACACTAATTAGCCTGACACAGTCAAGCCCACGTTTCTTTTGTGAAAAGGCTGAAAATTATTTTATCTAATTCACCCATTTGTTTTTACAAGAATGCTGCCTCTCTGGAGTACATGCACTATCTCTGGAGCACAGTGTGTCTGTCTGGTAGAAAATCATCCTACAAAACCCAGCACAAGAGAACAAGCAAAGGATTTTCCACCCCAGAACCTGAGGAAATTTCTCTTCCTCTTCCTCTTCCTCGTCCTCTTCCTCTTCCTCTTCCGCTTCCTCTTCCTCTTCCTCTTCTTCTTTCTCTTCCTCTTCCTCTTCCTCGTCCTCTTCCTCTTCCTCTTCCGCTTCCTCTTCCTCTTCCTCTTCTTCTTTCTCTTCCTCTTCCTCTTCCTCGTCCTCTTCCTCTTCCTCTTCCGCTTCCTCTTCCTCTTCCTCTTCTTCTTTCTCTTCCTCTTCCTCTTCCTCGTCCTCTTCCTCTTCCTCTTCCCCTGTGTTCAATATAGATCTTGTCTCAGAATCTCATCTGGTATAGCAGACTGTCTAATAATAAAATTGTTTACTTTTTTTTTGGTGCCAAGTCAGAGTCCAGCACTTAATGAGCTCATTAGCTGCCTCACTGTGTTAGAGGTGAATGTAGAAGAAATGTCAAATGGGTTACACAGATGTAACTGAGAGCAGAGCAAGGCTCTGTATTTTTTAGAAAAGTCCCTAGGTTAACTTTGGATGTGTCATTTCCATAAGTCTGAGGAGTTTCCTATCTCTCACTGCATTTGCCATGATGGCAAGTGGTCAGAAAAGCAGAAAACATTCAGTTTAACAAAATGACCCATTTTGCACTGCCTGCAACAGGTTTTCCTGGATAGGAGGTGTTTCTGCATCTAAGCAAGTCACAGGGAAGTTCACGTAGGAGAAAAATTTGTCCCGTTGTTGGGCGTTGGGTTGCTTCCTTATAGAATTTTTTCCCAAAAGTTGCTAGAAAGCTGATTGCTGGGTGCTTGTGGGCACTTACAAGTACTTGGAAGAGACAAAGGAAATAACTAATTCAGGGAGAGGGTTGCACTGACTATACTTCTGTCTCGGGAGGGTTTTTTTGATGCTCAGAGAGAACAGTGAAGGTTCAGTCTTTGACTGTGGGGAGATCTCACTGGACTTCACCTGGGCTCAGCTTGAAGTGACTTTTGTGTGGCCCCCAGGAATTTGGAGCCTGGTCTCTCCCTGCCCTGCCGGGAGCTGCTGCCCCATTGCCCTGCACCCGCTGCTGTTTCAGTTTTTCTCTGGGTTTCTCCACGCTGTTTCTCCTCCCTGCCGGGACGTTTCCTACAGCTCCAGCTACTGCTGCTGAGCTTTGGATCCATCTCATCCCTCGGGACTCTGGCTCGCCTCAGAAAGGTGCCAGCATCAGAGAAAACTGTGACTGTTTCCTAGCTGTGTTTGTTGTTAATGCTGTAGTTATTGTTGTTATTTTGTTTGTCGTGTTAGACACACTAGTAAAGAACTGTTATTCCTATACCAATGTCTGAGAGCCCCTTTAATTTCAAAATTATAGCAGTTTGGAGAGAGGAGGTTTGCATTCTTCATTCCAAGAGAGGCTCCTGCCTCCTAGCAGTCACATTTGTCTTCAAACTAAGACACCCATTCCACTCTGAGTTTCCAAGGACTCCCACAGTAAAGCATTCCCTTGCAAAACCCCCGAGGGATCACCGAAAATTGCGCCTATGTCTCCTCGTGGTAAGCGCTTGATGTCTTCAGTTTTATGCTTACCTCTGCCACAGTTGTCCTTCCGTTGTCACTCCCCTTAGGTGGACAAGCTTAATGAGGGTGGAATGTGGGACAAGAAATGGTTTGACTCTTGGTGTTGATAAGAGTAGTATTTGGTGCTGATAACAGCTGTGTTTGGTGCAGTAGAGTATGAATTGCTGAACGTCAAAGCTCTCTGTATCAGGGATGCTTAGAGATCTCTTTGTAGCTGGATTGAAAATTAGGGTGTAGATATCTTAAATCTAAAGGGACTCCTAAACAAAATGCAGGGGGCCCCATTCTAGGTGAAGGTGTCAGCCTACCTCCTTTTTTATAACTCCCTGCTTTTCTAGGTGAATAGCCACAGGTAGCCGAGGGTGGTTTTCAATAGTTACTACTGAGTTCAGATGTGACAATGCTGCCTTTTTCTGACAGTTCATTGTTTGCCCTTTCCTATTGCCCTTATAACCATTTGTAAGGATTTTCTGCCTTGCTTCCTTGCAACCTCAAGGTGAACTTAGTGCATGTCTGGCAGCTGCAAATGTGGCAGCAGAAATGAACGTTTAAAACCAGTGCGTTTTGCATTTGTAGGCCCTCTGTGGCTCATTCCCTGTACTGTCAAATTAATTGATGTTACATCATTGCTACTGCAGCTTAATACAAGCACAGGTTTTGACCTGTGTGACCTTAATGTCCTCCCAAACATTAACAAAGCACCGTTTCCTGCTCTCAGATGAAATAAAAAATCTTTATGGATGCAAGGTACATGTTTGTTCAGCTTTTATGTAGGGAGGTTCAAAAAGTACCACCACCAGAGATTTTTCTGTTCCCTCTGATTTAAACTGGAATGTTCTCAGATATTCTAGTAATGAGTAACAGCATAAATTCTGGAGTTAGACAGATAATTACTCTTTCAGACAAAGAAGCTTTGGGGTTTTATTTATGTCTGTAAACTCATCTCTTCTAGGCTGAGATTTCAGAGTGTCTGAAAGGCATCCAGTCCACTGATATTTCCATGGAGTGGTACACAATAACCTCCTCCAGGCAGGGCCTGGACCATAGATAGGTGTCTACAGAGCTGGTTCAGCTTTGGGTTATGTAAGGTTGGGAATCAGTCTTGATGTGGTCTGTTCCACCAGGACCCTCTATGCTCTACAAGTTGCTTCACCCATCTGAGGAAAACACTGCTGGTTGTTCAGATTATCCTGTTTCCTGATATGGTGCTAAACACCTGAAATATATAAATATTGAAGGATACTGTAGTGATGGAGATTTGTGCTCATACCAAGAGAGAGCATGTTTCAAATTTGAGTGCACTCACCAATGCTTGAGTCCCTTCAATGCTCCATATGTGCTTTGTCCTTGGGACCATCAGCAGCACTTGCTCCAGTGTGGTGTCACTGTTTTAGAGCCTCCCTGTGCCTGAGCTCAGCTTCCTAGACAGTTATTATTCAGAAAGGAAAGCTTTGTGGAGTTCTTGTAGGGACAGGCTCACTAGGGCTGAAAGTGACAAGATGAGAATTTTGAATTGATACAGAGCAGAAAGGTGTTAAAATTGGCACCTAATGCACAGTTCTGGTTTCAAAATTGGAACTCAGTTCAAAATTGTACATTTCCCCCCACCCTTCCTGTCTAGTCCTAATGTCTAAGCTTGTTTAGGTTTGTTTTGATTTTTGGTTATTTACATTTTTGTATTTGAGGGGTAGGGAAGACCACAGAAGCATTGTGTTTTCCCTCCTGAAAATCCCTTTTAAAATTAACATTCTTTGAGGTTTCTGTTGGGAAAATTGTAGTGATATAAACTGCAAGGGGGAAAATAAGAAAATGAACAAAGGAGAAAATCTTTGTTAAGTATTACGCCTGAAAATGCACTGTACTGTGAAGCTTTTTTATGATTGTCCCAGACAGCCAAAAGCCAGGGTAGCACATGCAGGTTCATTTAGTTAGCTGTGTTATAATTTGGAATTTTTTTAAAAGGAAACTCTGAGCACTCTGGGAAAGCCTCAAAGCAACTTGAATTAAAGAAGTTTTCAATAATTAGAAGATCATTTGATGTCTGTAAGCAAGGTTTTGTAACATAGAGTGTGAAAATTCATTAGAACTTTCAATGATTAAGTAGTCCTTTTTATGTCTCGAGAGTGACATTTCCTTCCCATCAATATGAATATGGGGAATATGAATACAGGGAAGAAAATATTTTTCTGGCTGAACATCACACACATGTTTTAGCCAAAGGGTTTCTTTCGAAGAGATTTTGAGGGACTCATAACTGGCTTTTGTCCTCACTGCCTTTACTCATGTGGGTGTAAACATGGTGTTACTGCATAAAAGGGAGTGTGAATGTTGCCATGTATCTGCTAATTCCATTACTGTCTGTGTGTGATATTATATTTGGTTCGTTGGTGCCACTGTGAGAATGAGATTTTCCATTTTTTCTGAAGAGAAGAGTAAACATACTTATTTAATTTTCATGTGAAAGCTGAATATTCATCAAAACATTTTATTTTTGATGCTTCTATATTCCTCCAATAAATTACACAAAAAACATCACAAAAGGGAAAAGCAAAATCTTTCATTTGGCCTGTCCTGGAAATCCGTAGACTGATACTTCTTTCAAAGTGAAATGGTAATTGAAGCTGACACATTTCACTTCCAATGAAGTAGCATTTCCTGATACTTCACTGGAAGGCTCTAACCAGTACTAATTGGGAGGCTCATTTTGCATGCATGGGCAGGACACATGCTTTACTGGATGAAATCATTGACCTGTGTTTTACTAGGAGTCAGACTTGATCAGTGATCCTTCCTGGTTTTGAAGTCTATTGAAAAAATGTCCTTCTTTTGAATCAGTCATAATTTTTAAAAAGAATTCAAGGTTTGCAAATAGTTTTCAGTCTTTACACAGAAATTAACATTTTATAGCCACTTTCTGCTCTCTGTCCATGTGGGGAGTCACCAGTCTCTGGGAGGCAGGTCGAGGAGGCTTCTTGAAATGGGATATAAGCCACTCTGTCTCTCTTGCAAAGAGGTGAAGATGTTAAAAAGTGTCATAGGTGTGGTAGTCATGTGTGCCTCTGGAAAGGGCAGGGAGTGAGAGCAAGCTGCCTGGCTGGGCACTGCCTTGCTGTAATCTCTGCCAAAACTGGCCAAGTGTTACAGCTGCTAGGCAGGAGATTTACTCTTGCATCCTACACTGATCATCTGAAGGCTTCTGGTGATAATTGCAGTGGAATAGATTAGATTTTTCCTTTAAGATTCTGCACAAAACTAGCTTATGTTAGTGAGGTGGTGATAGAAAGGATTTCAAATGCTGTTTCTCTGCGGTAACTTGGCATTTAGAGAGCACAGTGTGGGCTCTGGCTGGGATTTTATCATGGGGGCTGAAATTGCTGCAGGCTGTGTGAAGAGGACAGTTCACTGCTGTGGCCTTAAGTGGGGAGGAGTTCTGTGCTCCTCAGCTGTTCTCACAGTAATTCCTGTATGGAGGAGGAAAGCATTTTTCACAGTTTCACTAAAAGGTAACTAAACTGACCAAGCTGAAGATCAATGAAGATTCAGAGCACCAAGATCCCACCAAAACTGGATGGGCTTGTCAGGCATCTATAATACTATGAGGAGGTCAGCAATAGGCAATGTGCCTAGGGGAAGCCTGTGATTGAGCAGGACACTGATCTAACCTACCCTCATCCTTACCTTCTCACTGGCCACTATGGAAGTTGATTCTCCCAAGCAATCCCTGGACTTTATAATTGCTTGAACATCTGAATCGAGTTGAACATATGTATTAGTGAGACTCATCTTCTGATCTGTTCCTGAAGAAGCAGGAACTTTCCAGCACTCTCCAGTGGTTGATTAGTTGCCTGACAGTGTCCCATGCTACAGCTGGGAATAGTGTGTGAGCAGAAAAGTAGGGCAGATAATTCCAACAACCCATATTTCCATTTTATCAGGAAATTTGGCCTTCACACTTCTTTTGGCATCTACTACCACTTTTTCTTTTCGTGCTTTAACTTGAGGCTAGATTCTCAGCACAATCCAGCTGAAGGGAAACAGCTGTTGGCTGAAGTCCTCTGGAAAGCACTCCCTTGAGCTTGAATCTGACCATTCTTGGCACAAGCTCCTGTAGACAACAGGTGACTCATTTTGGTCTGGAAAGTGCAGCCGTATCCTCCGCTGTCTCATCAAATACTATAGGCAATTCATAGAGCAATTCCAGCTTTGCCTCCTCTCCTGCTAATTGAAGAGAAGCTCTGTGCTTACCCTGCAACAGAGCCAAACCAGTCCAGAATACACATTGGATCCAGATTATCCTTTTACTCTTTGGTTTAAAGTAACACTCAAACAGCAAATGAGCAAGATCTCCTTGCTGGGAGATTCAGTGATGGCCACTTTAAAGGGATACTTAAATGAATTAATGGATTAAAATATCTCCCCTGACCAAGACTCCTCTTGGGTGATTGCTGTTATGCTCAACAGATTTACAGTCCAGAAGCACAAAGGAATTTCAGAAACCCACCTGAAACACTAAGGAATTAGTTTTTCTGTATCCCCAATTGACCTAGCTCCCACGCTAGCAATGTCTGACACTGGAGGCAAACAGGACAAGCTTTTATGTATCCTGATTTATAACAGTGTTTTCCAATGTGGCTTACTGAAATTGTAAACAATGTGTTCACACAGTAAGAGGGAGGAAATGCCAATATATTAAAATCAATGGACCAAATTGTATGCTATCCTGAGAGCACTTTTGGCCAGAGGATGGAAGTGACCTGCGTTTGGCTGAACAGGAATTGATTCTCCTCCCTTGCTATTTATGCCAGCACCAATGTGCAGCACATTTGACGTCAGTGCACGGAGGACGGGTACGAGTACAAGGGCAATTGGGCCCCTAAGGTCCGTGTTTGATCACCACTTGAGGCAAGGGGAAGCTGCACCTATGAGGTGCTTCACCTCTTGAAACAGGCTTTCTGCAGAAACTCCATGTGGATCTCAAGCTCCCAAGACAACACAGTCATGAAAGGAGGGAGGAGAGAGCAAGGAAACTTGGCTCAGGCCCATTTTGAATAAAAGCCATCATTGTAGATGAGCTGAGTTTACCCCCCAAAAAGTTCCTCTTTTCATTACATTTTTCAGTTGGAAGAGTCAGATTGAGTACTTGCATTGGCTTTCTGCCTTGACTGTGTGAATTCTCAGGGGTGGGGAAAATGTTAGCTAGTAAGTATCTAAGAACTGGAAGAAAATAGGTTGAGTTGTCAAAATATCTTTAATCTCTTCTGAAAAATATTTCCTGTAGGAACACTTTCCCACTTGGAACAGGTGCCTAAAATTTTTTTTAAAACCCTGCAGAGGTGACATGTCTTTTGCTGTCTCTGCAAAACTTTCTTAAATTTGGCTGATTACCTGCATCCCCAAATCCCCACAAGTCAATCTTGTTGTGACTCTGCTGCTAGAGTCCATGCCAGCCATGCTCTGGCTGCTCCTGCTCCTTGATGGTGCCTGGTGTGCTGTCACCCTTCAGGACACCTGAAAGCGTAGGTCTGAAGTCAAAGTTCAAACCCATCTGCCAGAGAGATGGGAAATGTGTGTGAAAACCAGCCCAGGAGTTGTATTCCTTTGCTGTTTCCTATAGTTGTGTGGGCAGCACTGCTGTTGTTGCTGAGGAAAGGCAGAGGGCAGCCTTTTCTGTGTCCCAGGCACTGGGCTGCTGTGCGAGGTCCCAGCTTGTGGAACAGACTCTGGTTGCTCTCATGGCAGGCTTTGCGCTGAGGCTGGAAGCTGGAGGGGAGTGCTGCTGGTCTGAGAGGCAAGAGAGGAGTTCTGGCCTGTAGCACTGGCTCCTGGTGGTGTTCTCTGCTGCTTCTTTGAGCACAGGATTGGATTTAGATTCAGGTGGTAAAGGAGTTGTTTCGCAGCTCTGGCCTGGGTAGGTGGTAGGAGGATGATGATGGTGATGATGATGGTTGGTTGGGCAGCTGTGCCTCTCCAGCGACTGTGCTGGTTTCCTGTTGTGAGGAGGCTCTGTTCCATTTGGATCCTGCTTGTGTCTCCCAGTGGAATTCTTTAAGCCAGGAGAGCAAGAAACCTGTGCTGTAAAGTGGGCCCAAGACCTCGGCTGTGCCAGCTGTGCCACCTCAGTCAGTGCTGACATGGAGAGTAAATGAGTTGATTGCCTATTTCTGTGAGATTGAGCCCTGCTGCTGAGGATAGGACCCCTCTTCCAGCTGTGTCTCTAAACTTGCTTGCCCTCTAAGGCAGGCTGGTGTATGCACACAGGCCATGAGCTTATTTCTCCATGGATTTCTGTGCAGCAGCCCACGCTTTCCAGAATGACTCAGTATTTCTGAGCATATGGGTCTGATGGTGGCCATCCCACCTTCTGATCTGTGTAACTCTTATCTGGTGTGACTTGGTGAAATACTGGAATTTCTCCTGCTTCACCAAGGGCTAATTTGAACTGAGTCCTGAGGGTTTGACAGGGGCTATCAGAGCCTAGCAGCCCTCCAAAGGACAAAAAGTCTTTCAGTGCTGGAGTGAAAATAGCAGCTGGTGTGCAGGGTGGGTGTCCCCCCTCAGTAGCAAAAGGAGGTGAGGTCTACCCCTGCCCAAGCCCTTTCTGGGTCTATGACCTTCCACTCAAGGCAAGTCTCAGCACACGTGAAATGTTCACATTTGTTCAACTGTGTGTGTTTCTGAGGACTAAAATCAGATCTTTTCCCATCTTGGGAAAGAGATGCTCCCAGTCTGGATGTTGTGAAATGCTGCTTTGAAAAATTCACCGGTTTAAGAAATCAGTTGCACAGATCCTCGGCTGTCTGTCTCAGTGGCACTTTCACAGGCAGCACTGACTGTACTGATTCACCAGAAAAATCCTCAGTCCTGGTTCCTTTCCCTAAACACTTCCTTTTTCCCTCCCTCTTTTTAGCTTGAGGTAATTAAAACTAAAAAATGCTGGGTTCTGCTTTGTCACAGTCCTCCAGGAAACTTGTAGTGGGGACATATAAGTTTCATGAGCACCTTTAGAGAAGGGCCTTTGCAAGTGGCTGGTGTCTGGTGCATGGTGACAATGCAAATAAATAACAACACTCGGATGGAAAATTCCACAGATGAACTGAAATGTTTTCTGAAATTCCTTTCAAAGTGAGACAACAACTGTACCTCAGCGGAGAGCCTGCAGTGAGGGGATCCATCGTGCTTAAAGGAGAGCAAAGGGAACATCTGTGAGTGCTTAATTCAAATGCTGAGGGTCCAGAAAACTTGGTGAGTGAGATTGTATTTCATATGATCTGGAAGTGTACCAAAGAGTAATGAAACTACAGAGGAAGCAAAAGATATGCTCTGTGTGGATACTTACCCTTTATGGCACCTGTATTTCCTGGGTAGCTCAACCCATCATGAAATGTGAGCATCAGAAATGAGATACACTCACATATGAATTCTGGATTATGCTGTTTTTGCCAAATGTTATGTGGATGCTGCAGATGAGGAAAACCTTCTTTCTCTGCACGGAAATATGCATTATGATTGAAATGCATTTGTTTTTTCAAAACGTGATTAGCAATCCACCAGAGTTTTTTTCATTTTTGTGTCCATCTGGGGATTGCCACCTACATCCTTGCATTTTCATTATGTGAGGAAATAATAGTTTTCATATGTTGAGAGAATGAAAATTACCTCATAAGCCTTTTCTGACACATGTGGCAGATCATACCTTCTCCCTTGGTGACAGAGTGAGTCATTCTGGAGTAAACTTCACGTTTTGTAATGGAATGAGCAGGGAATAGTTATTTGAAACAGTCTGAAAATGAGCTCAAATTAAAAAAAAAAAAAAAAAATCAGTTCAGCTGTTTGCATCATGGCTTGTTTCAGTTCCATGGCTGTTCCAGCAAATTCAGCTGGCAGCTCCCAGCCCTGCTCCCTGACCAGCTTTACATCAGCCCTGTTCCTGCTGGAGCCTTGTGATCAAGCCCTGCCCTTAAGTCTGCACTCACGCCATGAAACTTCTAAAAATTCCAGACAAACAACAGGGGAACTGAACCAATCCTATGTGAACTCTGCCACAAACCTTCAGAGGTGCTTAAACACCCCAGACTTATGCTTTTATTTCACTTATTTTATTGCTTTTTTTTTAATAGCTAAGTTAAAAAAAAAAATCACAAAAATAGCGGTGAGAGGAAGCCAATAATAAATGTCACTGACACTGATTTCAGCCCTTATGTCCACAGTCCTTATGTCCATTTACACAAATGGGACAGGTATTTGCAGGAAGATCCTTGTGGCCATGCTTTTAAGCTCCTGCTTGAGGAACATGGACATGGTTAAGTGTTCCAAAACACCTCCAGTCCCTCACATCTTCACAGTGATGTTTGTAAAGGGTTTGGAGCCTGCTCTGCATGCTTTTCAGAAAACTAGAAAATAAATTTTGGTGCCTAGGTCACAACTGCTCTTTATTTCCTGGACTTGCTTGGGTTGCAGAATCCTCTGGAAATCCTTAACTGCAAAGATGTCCAATATACAGACTCCCAGCCCATCTGTCCGATCACTGCTGGCACACATGACATGAAATTCATCAAATAAAAAAAAAAAAGAAAACACAGAGACTTTCACAAAACTTTGCATATTGCAGGCAAGATGTTTTGATCAGTGGAATCTAATGCTTCTTAACATGGAGTAGACTAGGGGCTACTAACTGTTTTGCTTTTTCTGGTTGATCTTGGGCAAATTGCTGCTGTGTAACTGGCCCTCCTCTTTCATTTACTCCTCCTGCAGAAGAGGGATCCTGGATGTTCTTTATAGCGAGGCACTCAGACATCATAGGAGTCAAAGCCTTAGGAAAGCTTCTGGAGAAGGAAAGGTGAAGATCAGATTCAGTAGTGCTCTGATATGTGCATTTTCAAAGTGTTTTGGCTGTTTTGTTTAGATAGAACTTTTGTAAGTATTCAAGGAAAGAAAATCCCTCTATAGAGTTTCAAAATAAAACTCTTGGATTTTTTTTTGTTGGAAATGTCTTGCTTTGCAATATTCTTCAGTGTAACTCAGATATTAAAAATACTTTTCAATAGCTGTAATGAAAACCTGTTTTATCTTAAATATGGTTCTCCTAAACTTCTTTAACATCTTTTAAAACTCAGCCAGACTTCTTGTACTTGGAGCTGAAATCCCATTTTGTCAAATCTTTCATAAACTAAGAAATCTGTTATCGCTGTGGCTGTGTTCATAAACTCACTAGAAATATACACTTGTTGTACAGAAAAAGTATTAAGTTCACTGTAGAAATTGGCCACTTGGACTTTTCTGGTCAACCCCATATAAAGCATGTATAAAGCTGAAATCAGACCCTCTGTCCTCTGGATTCCTCATAAGATTGATCTGTGCAATTTACAGTTTAAGAGGTGAGGTGAACCTGAGATAGTGGCTGCAATTGCTTCTCATTTCAAAGATGATGCTTTGTGTCAAAGATTAACGGCTGGGAATCTTTCCTCACCTCTGTTTGCAGAGCTGGGTTGGGCTTTTGTGTCTCTCTCCAGGACTGGGCCCTAGATGCAGTTGTTTCGGTGAACCCTGAAATTCCCAAGCTGCTTTTCTTTTCTGCAGAGTGATGCTGTCATGATTTATGAAAAAAAATCAGCACTTGGAGTTGTTTTGCTTGGCTTGCAGACAAAGGACTCCAACCCCATTTTTTAATAGAGAAAGGTTAGGTGGGAGGCTTTAAGCTGTGCTTCTTGAGTGGAAAACTTTGCAGCTAAATTGAGAATAATATTTTTCTGTCTAAACTGACCTTTATACTGATACATCCTCTGTCATTTTGGGTTCTTTTAAACTGTGTATAACTTCTGCAGGTTTACAGTTCTACTTTATTGCTTGCAAGGGAGACAGAACTCCTAAAACCCTGTTCAGAGAGAGACACTTTTGTTCCTCTTTAAAATAAAATGGGACTGTGCTTTGGCCTGGCTTCCAGCACCACCTGTTCCACTGCTGTGTCTCCATGCTGCCCTTTCAACATGGTCTCATCTGGGCATGCTGCATCCACCTGTTCTGGGTTTCCTGAGGGCACTCAGCAAATTTCTTCTCCTTGGCACCTCTACCATATTTTGCTTGGCCCATATTTTGCTTGGCCCATTCCTTGCTTTTGGCAGAACTGAGACATTCAGCTGCTTGTCTGAAGGGAGGGAGTTGTGTTAATAAGTGAATTTATGATGCCTGAAAGGGAAGATGCTTTGAGTAGTTTGGAGGAATGGACATTTTGAAAATAATGTAGTTCATAAAAAATAATGGAATTAGCAGTAACATAGGGGAGGGAATTCAAAAGACAACTAGTTATAAGTCCTGAGACAGATTTTATTTTTTCCCAATTATCTTTCTCCCCTGTCTGAGCACTTAGTAATGGCACAAGTAACAAGTATTTCTCATTGTACAGTGGCAGAGTGGCTCTAACTGTTCTGCATTATAAACCCCACACAGACCATGGGGCTATCCTTCACTCTGTAACAAGGTAACCTTATCAGTGGGCTTGGATTTTTGCTTGTCTCTTTTTCCTTGGTGATACTATTCCAAAACAAATTGATAGTTTGAGGCTTGCAATTTCTTTCAGCACTGGAATTGATCCAGAAGCTTGGCACCACCTTTGTTTTTGGATTTTTTTGGGTTTTTTTGTTGTTTTCTTTTTGTTTTTTTTTTTTTTTAAATTAGGAAGGGCAATCAATTAAAATAAAAACTTTCTACAAAGCAGTCCATCACAGAAAATGGTTCTGGAAAGACTAAAATGGATGTCTATCATCTCCCATCAGGGCTGCAGGCTTCCAGCCCACCAGCTTCCCAGGCAGAGGCACCCAGCTCCAGAGCCCTTGACTGTAGAGCAGCAGATCACAGATGGTTCCAGGACTACAATTTATCCTTTGCTGGAAATTTCAAATTTTTGGTGGGCTTTACTGTTTAGTGGCTTCTAAACCAAAGGGAAAGCAAATTTCAAGAATGTGTGAAACACACGGAATTACCACAAAACTCTGGAAAATGCTGGATAGAGATCATGCCAGGGATAGAGATCATCTCCAAGGTTAGTTCTGCCTGTGTGACCCTGGGTCATAGTTATCATTCTGTGTGTGTGTGTGTGTGTTCAGGTCAAATAGACTGAAATGGTGCATATTCTGTCCCCCCATGCCAAGTGGTGTGCCTCCAGCAGCAAATGGGAGGTGAATGTGGCATGAGGATTGCTGGGAATGCCTGAGTACTCCAGGCTTTCTGAGGGTGGTTTGGGGTACACTGTAAGGAAAAAGATGATTGATGATGTCACATAATCCATCTTGCTTTTGGGGAAGAAGCCTTTGGAGTGAACCATCTTCTGGAAAATGCCCAGGAATTGTCTTTGAGCAGTCCCTCCAAAACCAGCTGTCAGTTGAATGATGTGGAAGAGGAGGGTTTGCTTCTCCAGCTCGGATTCAGCAGTACCACGGCACCTCCTTCCTGGCAGTGCTCAGCCCCAGGCGGTGTGCTTCACCACAACCCTGAGCCAGAGCTGTTCCCCAGCTGAGCTGGCAGTAGTGAATCCCTTTGGAGCACTGGTGCAGTGGGGAAGAAAACCCCCCACTCTCTGGTGTGTTGGTTTGGTTCACAGAGCAGCTCTCTGTGTGTAAATGAGTCTTACAGGAAGAAACCCCAGTGGAAGCTCTGCTCTGCACCTCCTGCCATGAATTTCCCCATCCTCCGAAATCCAAGCCTTTAAAAGCAAGTTGTGGTAGCTGAAGTTGTGTTTCATGGTTAATCACATCCTTTTATTTTGAGTTTAGAATTCACTGTGCTTTGTTACTCACACCAATAGCTCTTCCAGCCGTGTTTTAAGGATGAACAAGGGAAGGGATGATGGCAATCATGAGGGCTTAGCTGTAGAAAGTGCTTCCCGTTTTGTCTCATTAGACATGGTTGGGGAATCCCAAGAAGTAAAAGCCATTCCTGCCCCAGCCCAGATTAATGTCATTTATTTCAAGTGACCCCCTTCCTTAAGATTTTTTTGTAGATCCTGCTATCCATAATAGTGGCTGTGCTTGTAGTTGTATAACAGCTTTGTAAACTCCTTTAAGAACCACTGAAATAATTAGTGTGGATCACTACCAGGCAAAAACACTTAATCAATTTGTCTATGTTTGGAAGCTCTCAAGCAGCCTTTCCTTCTCATTTTCCCAGCACAACTCACTTTTATGAAACCTGCTTTAGAGCTGCTGAATTTTAGGCCAGAACCGGAAGGAATATGTAAAAGAACAACTTGCATTTGGATTGCATCTCAGCAGGCAGTTGGCCTCTGTAAGGTTAATCTGACCTGCCCAGCTCCAGCAGGCTAAAATGTTTCATAATAGATGCTAATCAACCTATCTCCTTTTTCAAGATTAGAAACAAATTTATCCCATCCTTCTTCACTGTATAGCTTAATTCTTTATCTGTTGTATCTGAACAGCTCTTATTTGCATCAGCATAAATCAAGAATGATTCACATTAAGCTAATGTAGTTTCAATTTCATGACAGTGGTTCAAAACAGGGAGACTGAGATGTATTGGAGATTCACATCATGTTTTGGAATCACCTTAGGTTTGATTTCTTAAGGTTAGCAATAAGCATCTCCTTTTGTAAGAGAGATATTGCACCTTTTGGAGTTAATTTGTGTCTCCCTTTTCAACATGATTCTCTTGGCTATTGATCAAAACATTTGCACTGTTCATGGAAACACTTCAACAGGGCCAAATCTTTCCCCACTGCATTTTTTCCTAACTGTCTCCCTAGGAATGGTGCATGTATTCTGTGGATCATCTGTCTGAGCAGTAATGTGTAGAAACATTTCCATACCTGCTGTTAATATATATGGGAAATGGTTTTTCTTATTCTGGCCATATGAAAAGTCAGACAGAACTCTTGGTTTGCAGTGCTGTTCCTGAGTCCTGTCCCACTGCAGACTTTGGCTTGCCTGCCTATGCCTTGTCCATTTTTCTCCTTATAGCTTCTATGGAGTGCAGTATTTAGGCTGTGCTTGCTTGGGTTCAGAGTGTGTGTACCTTTCCCAATTTTCCTTTTTCTTTCCTTTGACTTCTGGTGGACCTGTGATGAGCTGAAGTAAATACAACCAGCTGGATGGCTGCAAAATTCCCTGATTACCAGCGATGACTCTCTTATACCAGCCCCCTATTCCTGCTGAGTATCTTTTTCCCCCACCGAGGGATGAGGAGGGCAGGAGGGATGTGCAGCACTGCACCCCATTAGCCAAGATCACATTTCCATGGCATGACTGGACAAAGTGGGTGGTCTGCTCTAGCACTGGTGGTAATGCTGCTTCAGTTGTTAGGCTGGACTACAGACCACCAAAATTCCCCTCCAACTGACATTTCTATGAATTTATGACGTTTTGTTGGAAAACTGAACAGACATTTAACAAAAGTTGCAAATAAATAAATAAAAAGTACAGAAGAGCTACAGTGTGAAGTAAAAGCAAAATAGAACTGTGGAGGAAGAAAATGAGATGAAGGAATGTCCAGATGTTTTGCAATAAATTCTAATGACAAATTTAAGCAAAAAAGAAAACGACCAAAGACAGGACTTTGAGCATCTTAAGGGAAATAAGTTATTTATTGAAGTTATTGTTGAAGTTAATGGGACTCTACAGCAAGAAGATTGCAGCAGCATCTGTCGAAAGCTGCAGTGACAGACGTGGTAACAAAACAATAGGAGAGAGGTGAAGGAGAAACAAAATGTGTTACAGCTGGGGCAGATGGAGAGTGAAATGGGTAAAACATAATGAAAAAATAAGCAAAGCTTTTTTTTTTCTATCTGTTCTCCAAAGGGGATGTCTCACCTTCAAAGACCCATATCTTTGAAGACAAATCCTTTTGGCTGAGGTGCCCTTGACACATTCCCATACAAGTGACCTAGAGGGAGATGCCCATTGCTGTGCCCCTTCATATTCTCTGGAGATCAGCTCCAGGGAGATGCCATCCTGCTCTGCATCAGAGAGTGGTGACCTGAAGGGCAGACTGGCTGTGCTGCCAGCATTTAACACCCTATGGGGCAATGCCTGTGGTCTCTGGTTGTCTTCCAAGGACAGAATGCACTTTCCTGAGAGCTATAGTAACTGTGGAGGAAATGTGGAGCAAGCTCCACAGGTAGGGGAGGGAGCAACAGTTTCGGGTAGGGGAGGGTAAGGGCCCTCGGGCAAGGGCTCTTCCTCTTCCACTTGAGGGTAGAGGGTGGAGTAATTCAGGATGCATTCTTGATGTTATTTTGGACTCTGAGAAATCTGGGTTTCTCTTCTCTTCCTCTTCTATTTATTTACTCATTTTTGGTTGCCACACAGGAGCCCCAGCGAGGGCAGGCTTCTTTCAGCCCAACCCTGGGAGCTGTTGAGTGAAAATTATGTAAATCCTGAGAGCGTTGTCTGTGTGACAGAAGCTCTTCAACAATGATCTTCCTCTGGTATGACAAGGATCCATTAAATGTAACTGCTTGTGGTCCAAGAAGGGCAAAACAACAGGTGGAGGCGCTTCAAAAAGCAGCTGGAATGTGGCAGCCGATGTCACCCAAGCCTCATTTACTCCAATAATGAGAGGCACAGTGATACAAAACCAACATGGCATTTACAGTTATGGCATGATAAATGTTCTCCTGTGCTTAACAGCGGATCACATAGTTTTTATTCCTGTACATGTAGATTAAAATAATTTGATATGAGCCCTCGCTTTGGCTCATCCCAGTAATGGCCAGGAAGTCTTTGTAATTTGGTCAAGCGCACAAGTGAAGCAGCTGACGGACAAAGCCCCTGGGGTGGCTGTCATTTGCTCAGCTGCCCACTGTGATGAAGTGATTTGGTGTAACTATGGACACAGCGTGGCAGAACAGGAGCCGTGTGCGCCGCGGGGAGCGCGGAACTTTGTGGTTTCTTTCAGCAGCGAGACGACTGCCTCCTGGCCAGCTGGCAAGTGTAGGAAACCAGATGATATTCATGTCCTGCAATGGCCATGGGCAGGTGCATTGCTCCCAGGAGATGGCCTTGATTATTTCATTGGAAGAACAGCAAAATGAATGTTATCCAAAAGCCTGGTGTCCAGGAGAGGGGAGCAATACCTGAGTAGCTGTCCTGTAATGTGACCTCCAAAGTAAATGCTTGGAGCTGGCAGTGCCATCTGTGACCAAAGGGACTAACAGCTTTCCTGAGATTATTTTGATGAGGAGCTTGTGCCTAGTGAATTGTTCTGTGAAGAAACACTTGGAAAAGTAAATGGTTTCAAAGTTGACATAGACTTTGGAAGGAAAAGGCATTTGGCCTTCATGGAGGCACAAGGAATAACCCAGGGGTGCTGATTATACCATTGTGACTTAAAATAATTCAGTTTAATTCAGTGTCTGGATAAGTCTTAAACAAGGCATGTGTTACATAATGACTTTGGTGAAAATTACCTCTTCTGGTGGAGGTACAAGGGGACACGTTGTTTCAGAGCCCCAAAATGTTGGCATTTGCTTTTGTTCTGCTTGAATTTAAAATGGTAAGTGCCTTTGCAGGGGAGAAGAATGGTACAACAGGAATAAACCCCCCACAGCAGGTAATGTGTGCAGCACTGCCTGGGGAGTACTGGAACAGTTGGCTGAAGTGAGGCATTCAGTCTCCTGCAGTTAAAAAAGCACTGTTTAAAAATAATTAATTCCCTTGTCTGGAGCTAAAGTAGCTGATTTGTCAGACTAATACACAAACTCTTCCAGTGCCAGTGGGTCCATTTACCCCAATATTTATTGCATCTAAGCTTTCAAGACACTCTGATCATAACCACAAATGGAATAGAAGGGCAATAAGTGTGTGGTGTACTCAGAGCTGGGGAAAAAGCAAGTGAGCACAAAATATCTGTGGTTTGACGTAGCAAAGGACAATTTTTGCTTTGGGTGATTCAAGTTGAGCATATTGATTTCTGAAACAATTAACACATGGTTCTTCATGATCCATTTACTCTTCCTACCAATATATGTTCAGGCAATGACAGTCCAAAATCAGAACTGCTCTGGCTTTTACTGTGGTGAAGATTTTAGAGAGAATAAAAATTATCATACCAATTTCAGACTGCATAGCTGAATTAATGAGCACCCTATAAAAAGTGAATTTATCACTCTTAGAATGAGAGCTGGAATGAAAGGAAAATGTGTTGAGCTAAAGTGTAAAGGTGAGATATAGCCAGTGAGCACAACTGGTATATGAAGCTAATTGTTCCATTGCTTTGAACAGACCTGAGTGAGAATATCAATTAGAAGAATTTTATACTTGAAACATAAAATTGTCTTCAGCATGGCCCAGGCTTGGGATTCCAAGAAAACAGGCCAATTAAAGATATAAAGTGTAAGTCTGGGGTGGCATAGAGTTGTGATCATGGAATCAGTCATCTATAATAATGTTGAAAAATGTATTTCATGTAAGTTAACAGTAATATTGTATTCCATTGACCAAGCCTTATTGAAAAATTACTAAAGTAAATTGCATTCTTCGTCTTAATGGACCATCTTAAATGTTTTGTGTAGAATTATTTGAAGTTTATATGGTGAGAAGAACAAAGTAAAGAATGTTAAGGTGGCAGTTCTGTTAAAAGAGTGTCTATGTTTTCAGGTTTCTCTAGCATACTATGGTGCAAATAAAACTGCAGATGTGATTTAGACAGAAAAGAAGATCTGACATCTCTGAATGGCTTTGTACCCAGAAATCAACTTGTACAATCAATAGGTTGCACTCTTTGAAACTATATTTATAGGAACTTTTTCCTGTGGCATGGGAGAAAGCAGACTGTGAAGGTACAAGGTCATCCTCCTCCTGTTTCTTGTCTACATTGGCGGTCATCTTCCTGCACAGAGATTTGAAGATTCAGCGGGGTCATGCCCTCCAAACAGACTGGGATTCAGGCTTCTTTCAGTCCTCAGCTTTGTTTTTCACTTAGGCAGTCGTTACTCCAATGGAGGAAGATAAACAGGAGCAAATCCCCTTATTTTCCATGGCTTTTTGCCTTTCACGAGCTATAGGCTGTGAGTAACCAAATATATCAACCAAGAAAAGGAAGGGAGAGGGGTTAGGGAAGGAGGAGAAATAGCACAGTGAGTCACCCTGTCCACTATCTGTCTGAAGATTTATATGCTCCCTTCTTAAATATAGAAATGATTTCATTCAATTATTAACTCTTGCAATCTAAACATTGGGTACGAAGGGGGCTCCTGGATGCTGATTCATAGTGATGGTTCTCTAAAGGAAAACTGGAGCAATCATGTATAATCTCTGCAATAAATCTTGACTAAAGCAGAAAATATGTATTTAGAAATGCTTTTATTCAGTGCCTGTCACTTCTGTGTCCTTTAAGCTGTCAGGAACACTAATGACAACTGATGGGTGCTCTTCCACAGAGATTGTCTTTTGAGCTCCAGATCCTACTCGAGTGATGGGTTTTAAAGGATAACAAGACTTTCCTTTAACCTGTGGAAGCTTTGTACCACCCACATAATCCAATGGGGGTTTAATATTCCATGTCTGGAGGCTCACGGTGTGCCAACTGCTCTTGGTAGGTCACCTTACTCAGACTGCTTATGATTTCAAATGGTGTCACTCACCTGGGCAGAGGGGCAACAACTCCATCTTGAAATCAGACAGAGTATTGACCACATGGTATTTGTGTGGAACTGTGGGATTAGCTCATCTCAGTGAGCTGGTAAGCAGAAGCACATACTTGTTGGAGCCTTGCAAGGATGCACATTGGCAAATGTTTCATTAGAGGTGTTGAGAATGCCACAAGGTGATGTAAGGAAGTCAGCGAGACTTTGTTTTACTGGTTTCTGCTTCTCAGAGAAGTAGAATAAAAAGAGGAGAAGCTTTGATAAGATGATTTGAGGGCTGTATTGGAAGATTGAGGATGGGAAAAGGTGCTGGGAAAGTCACTGTCATCTTCTAAGTAAATTAATGCAGAGACAGGAATTTGAAACAATAGCTTAATTAAAGAAGAAATTCAAATATCTAAGCCACCCTAAATTTCCATGGGAAGAGTTTTGAAACTCCAGAAAATTTCCTTATTAATTTTAGGCTCTAAAATCTAGGTGGGAGTCAATAGTGGAAAATATTTTATTTCTTCAGCAAAAACCAGATGACTTTGTATCTGTCTTGTAACTGTGATGGTAGATACTCATTTAATGCTCTCCTTCCATACTGATCAAACTCTTGGTTGCAATCAAATGATGCATCCTTCACTCAGAGGCATTGTGGAAAAATATGGTTGCACTTGGAACAATGTGTGTTACTCTGTTCCTTTTTAGGTTTTGCAGGCCAATGATCTGTGTTTCATTTTGGTTTTCAGGAATTGTAAGCATTTGTTTCTTCTTGCTTGCAAAGCTTCACTGACAAGGGCAACTTCTTCATTTTGCAGTGAACCTGTTTCATATTTCCAGGATAAACTTTCCCATTGATTTTCAGAAGATAAAATGCCATGAAGATGGAGAAGGGAGTAATAGCTCTGGTTCCTCTTAAACAAGAGCTTTGTGAGCTTCTACCATGCCAAGTTAATCCAGGTTCCTTTATCCATAATCTCCTTTAATTGTTTCACTTCTTTTCCTGGCTGCTAACCTGCCTCATGTTCACTGAGGTTTCTTTGCCATCAGGGACTGTGATTGAAAGTGGGAAAGCTGCTTGGCTTTGAATCTATCAATACAATTCATTCCTGGGAGGAGATGAGAGCCCAAAACTCTCTGGAAGATGAAGTGGTGCAGCAGTTGTGGTCAACTTGCCACTGACTCCTGGGTGATGGGGCTGTGATGGCTGTGATGGGGCTTTGCTTTCTCTCTCTAATGCTGTTATCCTTAAAAGAGGGAAATCCTCACTGGGAGACAAGGGAGAAGAGAGGCAGTGAATGGGAATAGGTACAGGCAGAAATGCAGAGATCTCAGATGAATGCCAGAACAAGCTGCAACACAAAAGTGTGCATGCAGCCAAACAGTGTGGGGAATGGAGGCAAGGACACCATGCTCCAGAAGGAAGCCTTTAAATCTTTTCTTCCCCAAACTCAGCCAAAATAAGTGAGTGTATTTACCTTCTTGGTTATTTTGAGGACAAGCCTAAATCCACTCTTGCCTGCAAAGGTATCAGAATCTCTTTCTCAAAAGCCATTCTGAATGAATGAGAGAACAGAGTGTGTTTGCATTCATACTGTTACTTACTGAGATGTAGATTTGTGCAGAGAAGCAATTAGGCATTGATTTGATTGCCCAGCAGTGGGAAGCATGTGAGTATTCCCTCACCTAACCACTAGCATTGACTTACCAGGTATGACTTTAACAGCACTGTCATTTGCACTGCAACCGCCTGTTATAAAAGGATATTCTTAGGCAGGGAGATGAAGCCAAAAGTAATCTGATCTTTGCAAGCATCTATTTTGGACAATAATTGCTGATTAAATTTATTAATAACCACTTGGGAGCATAGAGCTCACACTTCAGATTTGCCTTCTGTGGCAAGGAGTGCTTTGGCAAATGTGTGTCTCAACTTGGAACAAGAAAACAAATAATATACAAATTTGGAACCCATTTGTCTCTTAGGATTCACGAAGAGTTTGCAACAAGCCATGGAAACACTGGGTCTATTTTTTTTAGTGAGGGAGGCAGAGAAAACAGTTTCAACTTGGAAGTTTCACGG
This sequence comes from Thryothorus ludovicianus, assembly GCA_013397245.1. Lineage (NCBI taxonomy): Eukaryota > Metazoa > Chordata > Aves > Passeriformes > Certhiidae > Thryothorus > Thryothorus ludovicianus. The sequence continues at coordinate 2,747,766 of VZTB01004761.1, forward strand.
CCAGCACTTGATTTTTAGAACATGTTGTGGTTGTACACAAGGAGGAGCTGAAGACAGGAAAAGTACTGACCCTGAAAAGGGTGACTCTGAACTGTGAATGATCAGTGCAGTCTGATTCATCTACAATATTTATGTCTATCTATGGAAAGATCTAAGGACATCAAGTCCTACATTCACCCAATAATGCCAATTATTTGTTGACTAGGTTTGTCATCATCATTACTAGGGATACATTAGAAAAGCAATGTCCCAGATGAGATCAGGGTTTCCTTATCAAGACGAAACACATACCATTGGCCTGCCCAAGGTAAAATGGAACAGATTAATATATGTTTTTCAAAGTGCAGTCATATTTTTCTATGATCTTGGTACAAATGCACTATAAATTCTTGCCTGCTTGAACAGGTTTGGATCAGTTCTAGTTATATGTGAACACTAGTCATGATCAGATATGTGTGTTTCCTTTGCAGGGAAACAAGAAATTGGATGTCCCATACTCCAAACTGGCTTATATGAGTGCTTAGGCAAGGTGAATATAGGCACTCTGATTACCTCATCCTCTTTGGAAAAAAGCTGACCCACAGAGAAATCACAGGGATGTGCTGTTTGGGGCCCAGCCTCAGGCAGTCCTGCTTCCGCCATCTGCGACTGGTACCAGGGCTTCCAGCCCTTCCTTAGCCCCCAGAGCCTGGGTGGTCCCCAGAGCTGCCCCCTGCACTTCTCTTCACCATGTTGTGAAGTGTGGGGCCAAAAAGGGTTTCAACAGTATTTTGAGAGTGGATGGGACCAGAGATATACATTCCCATCTGTATTCATTCTGTACTGTGACATGGGGAGGCACTGCCATGGATTGCCCAAAGAAGTTGTGGATGCTCCATCCCTGGAAGTGTTCAAGGCCAGGTTGGGTGGGGCTCTCAGACACATGATCTAGTGTTAGTTGTCCTTGCTCATGGCAGGGGTTGGAACTGAATGAACTTTAAGGTCTCTTCCAAGTCAAACCACTCTATGATTCTAGAATACGGTTCTTTGATTTTATGTAGAGCAACATTTTAAAATGAATTAGTGGAAAATGCTTACAAGATAAACTGATGAATTATAGACCAAAATTACCCTTCCCCTGCACTGCAGTTTACAGTGCTTTGGGGGGGGAGAATGTGAAGGACTTGAAGGCTAGTTTTATAAGAGGGGCAGGGCATTTTCAACCTGCCCTGGTTGAGCTCACACCTGGAGCTATGCCCCTCCTGATCCTGATCACTTTTCTTCTGCTTCATGCCATCAGCCTGAGTGTTCCCCCTGAGGAAAGCAATACATTCTTGTGGCACACTAAGAAAAGTGAAACTTGCTCCCTGCAGGCCATCCTTTGCTGTAAAGCCTGGGAGAACTTCTCTTAAATGTTTTTCCTGCCCTGTAGTAAATGGTATACAGTCAGTCTCCACAGTGAAGGCATTCCTCACCTGGTAGAGCCATCCCTGATGTTACCAATCATGAAGTTATTTCCTGTATGCATGTACTTGCTAAGCATGTCCCCTTATTTATTACCTGCTAATCAAATCACAAGGACACCACTATGAGAGCAGCAGCATTATCAAGTAGGTTGTGTGTCCTTGGTCTTGCAACCAAGTTCAAGTTAACAAGGAGCTCGGGCTGAGTTGTGTATTCTGGCTCCTATGTGTGACTGGGTTAACTGCCTGGTATAACCAGGCTGCTGCTTTCTGTGTGCTGCATGTCTCCTCAAGGCTACTGGGGCTACAGAGAGGACAGACAGACTTTCCAGGCCTGTTACAGCACTGAGTGCTAGCCTGGGTGTCCCTGTGGAGCCCTGTTCTTGTGCTTTCTTTTTATGAACCTCACAGTCTACGTGATCTTCTGAAGTAAAGACTGGGTCATTTTTTTGCTTGCTTGCTCTTTCTGTGGACAAGCAGTACTCTTGTCCTCCCTCAAATCTGAAACAAGCTGCTTCTCCTGCTCTTCCCAAAACCACTCCTGAATTCCATCCTTTCAAACCAGAGGGAGAATGAACTGCCTCAGCATTTAGAAGTAGTTTGAATGTGGACTCCATTTTGCCTCTTTAAAGATATGGAAGAATCCCTGAATCAGGACTGGAATGAGGCCTGTTTCTCCAGTGTGACTGAAGCTTAGGTCCACAGCTTTGCCCTAAGATCTGGTCTGTCCCTCTAGGGTAACATCAGCCTGGTAAGTGCAGGTGTGCTTTATTGTCTTGCTAAGGAAACAGGAATACCTGCTTTGTATTGTGGGGAAAAGGACAGTGTTAAGTTGCTCCGATCCCACAGACTTGCAGAGAAATCATACATTTGGTGCAGAGGAGCCTGTGTAACTTCTCCCTCTGACATACATGAACCCAGGTGGCTGAGATGAAGCCTATGAAGATGTAGACAGTAAAAGATTTGTTAAAGTATCGCATGGCAAGTGTGTATTATGTGTCTGGCTGTTGTTCTGGTGAGGGAGCCAGCAGATGAAGTCCTAAGGGATCAGTTACTGTGTGTGTAACCCTTCTGCCAAGGCATGACTGGCAGCAACAGCAGCCACAGTCAAGTTTCACCCCGTTTGAAGACCCTGAGCTCAGTGGTCTGTTTTTCCTGGCAGAAACAATTGCCTGAAGAAGCAGAATTTTGTCAAGGCAGGGGAAACAGGAGAGTGTCCAAATAAATAATACCTTGTTCCATTTTCCTAAAGAATGTCTAAATTAAAAAACTTGAAGAAAAGTTTCCTTAAAAATCTAAATAAAAATTTTCCTAAAAATCTTTAAAACCTGGAACTAGGCCCCTCTCATTCTTTTTCCTTTGCCTCCTACAGGCTGTCTATTACTGCTGTACCCTTAATCTGGAGGTATCTGGGAGACCTGTTCCCCACTGTGTGGCACCTGGGGCCGTGGTTTTGTGGTGGACTTGCCAGTGCTGGGTTAAACAGTGGTTCAAGGATCTTAAAGATGCTGTCCAATCTAAATGATTCTATGGTGAGGCAGCCTTTGCCCTGTGGTGAAGGTAGCTGCAAACTTTCTGTAGCAAGAGGCAGATGCAGAGGCCCCTAAACAGAAAGATGCACAGGAGGGTAACAGAAACAAGCCCAAAAACTTTGCCTTCCAGGAAGAAGGTTTTGGTATGGGGTGTGTGCTTGAAGGAGAGAGAAAAGAGTGAGAACAGAAACATGAGAAAAAGTAGCAGAAACAGCTATGAAACGCTGACGCCAAGAAACAAAGAAATCCGCTGAAAGTAGCTTTTGGCAACAGATACCCTCTGGTGGGGAGCAGGGCACTGCATATCATCTCCAAGTTCTTCAAAGGTTTTGCTCCTTTCAGTTTCTCTTCATACATAGGATGACTTGAGTGTTTGCATGAAGCTGTTTAATGTGTTCTCCTGATGTTAAGGGACTGGAGTGAGACAGGAGCGAGATGTTGGGAATCAGGGGGGATATTGGGGCTCAGCTGAGCTTAGTCTGAAGGGAAAGGATAGTTGGTTATTGAGGGGAGAAAGGCACAGGGGCTGGGAAGAAACAGGAAGATGAAAGACTGTGAGTAGAAGGTGTGGGATTGGCTTCTGGGGGCTTGTCCCATCCTAGGAACAAGCGCAGCTGGCACTGCCAGCTCCGCTTGTGGGGTGAGGCAGGCTCAGCATGAGCTGCAGGCGAGGAATCAGGCCCTGGTTTCTGTTCTATTTGGGGCACTCCTTGTTTGGGAGTTTTAGAGGCAAGCAGTTCTTTAATCCATACATTCTACTGCTGTTCTTTTTCATCCTTCAGAGATTAGGAGAAACATAGTCTGAGAGGAGAGCACACCTAAAATCAGCCCTGTGCGTGACTGTGCTGCACGGGCTGCCCACATCAGGCACTCACTCGGTGATGCCTCCTGCCTGCATGAGATAAAGGTTGGTGGCAGTGCTGTGGCGGGGTCAGGGATGTAACCCCGCAGGCATTTAACATCCTGGAAGCTTGATTAATGCTGAAGGGAACACTGAGATGCTTTAGCTCACTGCCATTTTCACTTCTCATGCATCAAATGTGTGGAAGCATGCCGTGAATGCACAAAGAGGAATATTTAATAGCGATGATGTAATACCGTGGCGCTGGCTCAGTGCTCTCTGGTGTTATTCAACACATCTTTCTCAGCAGAATGATGGTAGTGAAATGAAATTTTACTAAAAGAGAGCAGCTCAGTGTATCGTTAAACATTCAGAGCAACGTCTCCATTTCCTTTCTAATGCTGTGGTGCTGAAAACACATCCCATCGCATAAGCGAATGTTTAACTACAAATGTGATTTGTGAGAAAATAATTCTTTTTTCTTCTTTTCATTTTTTTTTTGGCTTTGAAATCTGCTGAAAGCATGTGTATTAGCAGAGCAGCCTTTCTTTCAGGGTTTTAATTTTCTTTTTCTTTCAAGGGAGCTGCATAAGAAAGTTGTTTGAGTGATTCCTTCCCAGCTATTCTGTTGAGCGATTCTTAATTACCCTCAGCATTTGAAAGGTGAATGGTGCTCTTATATAATCAACATTAATAATTCAGCTTAGTCCAAGAAAGCTTATTGCAGCTAGTTCTTTGATGCCAGAAAACCTCTACTAAAGCATTCTTTGTCAATTTAATTCATAAGCTCCTAATAAAGCCAGTCCAGCTAAAGTATTTTAAGCTGACTCCTACAGTTAAAAATGTAGCTGAAATTATTTCAGGTGGGCTGTGGTAAATAGGTATTGTAAATTTTAGTAGAAATGTAGCTTTTCACTCTGTTTATGAACCTCAGGATTGTTGTCCTTGGAAGAACAGAAATTACATGTATGGAAACACACTTTTCCTTCCTCTCTTTCTGTGTGCCTTTCTTTTTTCCTCGCTCTCCTCTCTGGTGGAAATGCTGATGTATGACATGATTGGCATAAATAGAGGTGAACAGGGAGTGTGTTCTTTATACCAGGAACATGAAAGGTCATGCAAGATTTCCAGAGTAACTTCCCAGCACACTGAGCCATCCCAACCCAATATTACAGAGTCAGCACAGTTGCTGGGAGATAATGATCTTGTGTTCTTTTATTAAGGTAATGACGGAAAGAACGCGCTGACTGACTGGTCCTATCAAAATTGCAACGTAGCGAAGCTCCAGGGAAAGAGAAATAATTTTCTAGCCTCCACCATTCTATGTTAGACAAGACTCTGCATAGGAATGAGTTTTAGCAGGTCTGATGGTGCCATGCCATCAGAAATGTCGATGTTTACCTCAGCATGGCCCAGGACACCTGGTATGAACAGGGAACATCCAGCAGCAGTTATTTCTTTGACACCACTGTGCTTTCTAAGAGCAGCTACTGGAGGGGGATGAATGGATTGCTGCCAATCATATGCCCAAATTTTCACATGTTAATTTACTTCCTTCCACACTTGCTAATTTCAGAGGGATGAAGGTGGGTATTTGTCTTCTGGTGATGTGGTAGGAAGAAGTTGGAGGTACAAAAGGAGCTTGGCAAGCTGGAGTCCTCAGAGGTGCAACTGCCCGTTTCCTGCAGGGACTGTATGCCAAGGATACCTGTTGAGATCCTCACTGGCTAGAGAAAGAAAAATAGCTTCCTTTTTCTATTAAATCCTTTAAAATTATTACTAAGATTTTCAGAGGTTGGGAGAGTCAAGGGAGATATTTTCTCTTTGAGCACCTCCAAAAATAGTCACTCCAATATATACAACAACATCAAAAAAGAGGAACATTTCTGAAAGGAAAACAAAAGGGTTGCCTCTGCCTGAAATGCCTAATCCTGCAAATGTGTTTTGTGGGAGTACCATCATTCCTTAGAGGTATCATAAAGTTCAGCTGTTGGAAGCATTTTTACCTTATCTGTGGAAAATTATAGTTCTGGTGAGCATTTCTTCATCCTTTCCATTTCAGGACTCTTAATAACATATTCATAAATAACAACCCATGGTTGTTGAGAGAATTAATTTCTATAGGCAGAAACACCCTCTTTGGACTTCTCAGCTTTTCAGTCTCTCAGACTGACACAGTATTTGCAAACCTTGTAGATACATTGCAAAGATCTCTGGGTTGTAAAGTGCTGTGATACATTGAGATATGAGATGCTTCAAAAGAGGAAAATACTTTTTCTTTTTTACTCCTGTAATATGCTCATGGGTGTTCTTGCTTCAGTGTTATCTTGATCCTGGAAGTCTGTCACTGCTTAAAAAAGGTAGTGGTTTTTTAGACTTGATAATTTACCTGCCTTCAAAAATTTTGTGATTGCATGTTTTGGGTTTGAAAAACATTTGGCTGGCATTGAGGGAACAGTAGTTTTGTGCTAAGAGGGGAAATAATACATTAAAATGATCCTTGTAGGTAAAACAGAGGCAGAAGTAGCACACAGCATCCTGGTGAGGACAGCAGACCATTGGCACCTGGGTTGGCACCTGGGTTTCCAGCTAAAGTAAACCCACCTGGCTTAGCACACAGCAGGTGTTCCCAGAATCTGTGGTGTCCCAACTTCCACAGCCCAGTTAACACCACGTGTTTGGAGTTCCTGTCTCCTCCCTGCACTGTGTTCCCTACTGCTGTGTTTAACTCTTTGCCAGGTTTTGAAGTGGATTATTTGCCAGCTGAGCCATTTACTTCAGCCACTTGGAAACTGCTGTTTGCGTTGTCCTCAGTGAGGTGGAAACCACCTGAGAGAAGGCTGGAGCTCACTGGTGACTGGCACTGCTCTCCCTGCCCCAGGAGGGAGTTCCTGACATAGCCAGGGTGGGAAGATCTTGTACAGATTTTTCATAGTGGATAACCAAAGCACTTTTTTTTCTTTTTACTGCAACATTTGTTATTAAATTTTTGAGGGTTCGTTAGCTGTGTTGTAGCAGTTCAGGTATTAAATATTACTGTGATTTTTTGGCTTTTAAAAGAGTCTAGAAAAATGTTTATTATAGGCTGTTTAATGGTGTTCATTTCGTGTTCATCTATTCAGCTTATGCTTCATTAGCTGTGGGCTTGTTGGATGACAACATGTAATCAATCACTCATGTACCATTTGTGGTTATTCTGCTCGTAAAGCCAGATTTATTTGTTTTGGTATCCAGACTGGAATGCATTTTTCTTGTGCTTTTTCCAGTGCTGAGCCATAGATAAGACCAGTTGTTAGTCTCTGAAGATCTGTCTGTTCAGGAAACAGCGCAAAGAAAACAAACTGCCTCCTTAATTAGAAGGTTGTGGCTGCTCCTGATTTGAATGACTACATGTCCTCTTTCTCTTGCATTAATACATTATTACTCACATGAGAAGTCAGATTCTTTTTGGTGGGAATTCCTAACTAGTGCTGTGTGGGTGGACCCAGCAGAAAACCCTGTGGCTGTTGCTGGTTATCTTTGGTCTTGTTGGAGGCCCCGTGGCCTTCAGGAAAGGATTAGTGCCATTTGGAACTCTGGCAATGGTACTGGGGAAGCCCTGGGAGCCCCACATCCAGTGTGCACTTGGAGGGATGGCACTGAAAGCCTTTTTTTGAAGATGAAGTCATTCCTTATGGCTACGTCTCGTGAATAATTTATAAATGTTATGGCTGTTGGGAAAAAAAAAATTGTGCGGCCTAGAGTTCAGGAGAAAAGGAGGAGGAATGGTAAGGTCACACAGAAAAAGATGGAAATTAGGAAAATTGCCATTACTTCAAGAAACCCCTCTGACCCATAAAATACAACATTTTTTTACCTACTCTTTGCACTATGAATTAATTTCCCTGGGCATATGACATTTCTGAGGGCTGGAAAATCTGAGTGCGGAGGAGGAAGGAAGCTGTTGGAGTTCCCTGCAACAGGCAAAACTAAAGGTAATTGTTAGCTCTGCATGAGCATGAGCTAATCCAGGGCCAGTGCTTCATTCCAGTCCTTACTGGCCAAGAGCAGCTGTGAATAGACAGAAAATGATACAGTGCTGCAGCCAGGGCTTGGGCTATACAGGCAGTTCATCATCAGCTCAGAGAGAGCTGCTCTTCTGCCATGGAGCTGCATTCTTAGCACTGCTCTTTGCAATCTTGTGACTTTCTCTTTGTGCTGAATAACAGTTAATTATTTTGTCAAATCCACGTGGAATTGCGTAGAGTCCTCACTGCTCAAGAGTCATATGATGCAGAGCAAAAAGCCAACAATTTTGCTGCTGGAAGATGTGAAATGCAACATTATTATCTGAAGCAAATAGCCCCACTGGTTTTCTATTTGTGTATATGCACACATGACCTCCTTTGACTTAGAAGTGTAGTCGAAAAGAGAAATCCATTTGCTGTTATTTGAATTTCAGTCATGCCTACAGAGAGAAAGAGAGAGAGAGTCCCTTTGGGATAAACCTGGTAGCAGTCACTACTTAAAAAGTAAAATTGAAGTAATGGTCAAGTTGAATGGGGACAAGTGAGGAGATAGAGTTGCTCTAGGTCATAGGGTAGAGGTAAGATAATCAAGGTCCCCAGAGTTGTGTGTGGTAGGAGAGCTGCTAGGCCATCATGCCTTTGTAAGATGTGGTTCATCTGTTCTGCAGCCAGTCCATGGGATCTCTTAGACTCTGAAGGTCAGCTTCTGCTCCAAACCAGGTAGCAGGGACGTGAGCCAGCGTCTCACACTTGTCAGGGCAGAATTCCATGCAGCAGTGCTGGGACACACTGGGTATTGTCCAGTTTAGCCTTGCTTCAGCCCTGTGATGCATTCAGACCACACTGGTCAGCATGACATAGGAATATTTCAGATACATGGGGGAGGAAGGGGAACAACATAGGGAGACATGACACGGGATGTTGCTTTCCACTTTGATTCAGCATCCCTGGTTTCTTTCAGTTTTACTCTGGTGTGGTATTTACACCTCTGGGTGGGTGGAAATGGCAGCTTCATGTCTTAATCAGCAGCTTAATCCTGCTAGTTTTGGAAAGTCATTGGTGTGCACAGTGATAGACAGAGTCATCCTAACAGTTATCCATTGGCTGACTGGAGAAGAGAAATGCTCCATTTTATCCATAGTTGTGTTAGTTTACAGAGAAACTCTGTGGTTCGAAGAGTAACCATTGCTCCATCTGAACAAAAAACTGGCAAATGTCTCCAGCATCAGCAGGGGCTTGGTCAGGAGACTGGAAGATATAAGATTTAGGATGTAAAGATACCTGTGTATTGCACAGACACACACTGACCCACCATTTCCCCCAATATTTGACCAGCTTTATTGGTGGGAGCTGACCACAAGTGAATGGGACAAAGTTTTTGGCTCTCCTTGTGCGTGTTTTGCTCAACTCCACTGGAAGAGCTTCTATGAGTTATTTGCTGCTAATCATCCTCAAGCAACGAATGAATGGAAAAGAATCTTACTAGAATGATTTAGTGTTCGTCACACATAATAAATGAATAGAGTTATTCACTGGCAGTCACACATCTCTGGCTAATCCTCTTGAAGGTCACTCGTACCAGTCACCAGCCTCTCGTCACAGCTACTGCAGGAGAGAGCAAAGTGTTGAGGATTGGGAGCTGTTTAAAAAATTTGGATCACGTCTGTCCACTGGTTTGGGTTTGTTCTTCACCTTGATTCCTACACTTCACATCATCAAGGACTAGCAGAGGGGAGACCAGAAACAGATGAAAATGCAGTAACACTGTTTGAATTATTACATCCTCTCAGCCCAAAAGGAAAGAGCTGTCAGTGTTAATCGTTCTCTAGGGAAGTCAAAGCCGAACAGTTTGTTCTGGGACGTCCTCTCATGCCCAGATATTACACTAACCAGGTTTCAGGGCATCTGCAACAACTTCCTCTTGGTGCAAAGCCATCTGACTGGAGGAGAACTGGATTGCAACGTATTATTAGCGTTTTTATTATGTGCTACTTCGAGTTCTTCAAAAAATCCCCTGATTTGAATTTGGTGTTGTAATTTCCTTCCTCAGTTCCTGAGTCACACAACACCAGAGAATAACAGCAATGTGACCTCACCAACGAGAAACATCCAAGGAAATGAGGCTATCGTAACGATACTTGGTGTACTTGGGCACTGCTGGGACTAAAAGAGACCTAAACTGTGCTACCACCCACCTCTCACAACTACAGCAGAGACTGCTGGTGACTGTTCCCTGCTTGAGTGGGTTGGAGAACCACAGGAAGTGGTAAATGTATATGGATCATTTGCAATGTACTAAAATTATACCTTGTGTTTCAGCCTAAGGGAGCCCAGACTGTATCACCCACCCAAGGGCATATTGTCTGCCAAGGTGTGCCTGAGACCTGCAGGCACTGGGCTGAGAGCTGTGTATAGTGACACGAGTAACACATTGTCCCAGCTCGACAAGAATTTTCCTTGCCAAGGGGTCTGTGAGTCATCTGATGTAGACAGGTACAGAGCTGCTAGAAAAGGCCATGTTTCTTTCCCATTTCCCATAGGTATGAGGCGACCAAACCACCAAAAGGCAAAAAGTGGTTAGAGGAAAACTAACTTTCTTTCTTTCTTTCTTTCTCTCTCTCTCTCTCTCTCTCTCTCTCTCTCTCTCTCTCTCTCTCTCTCTCTCTCTCTCTCTCTCTCTCTCTCTCTCTCTCTCTCTCTCTCTCTCTCTCTCTCTCTCTCTCTCTCTCTCTCTCTCTCTCTCTCTCTCTCTCTCTCTCTCTCTCTCTCTCTCTCTCTCTCTCTCTCTCTCTCTCTCTCTCTCTCTCTCTCTCTCTCTCTTTCTCTCTCTCTCTCCCCCCTACCTCCCTCCCTCCCATCCTCCTTTCTCTCCTTCCCTCTCCTTCCCCCTCTCCCTGCCCCCCTGAAGTGAACAACTTTAGCTAATACTTCATTTTTTGTTTACTGCTTCTGGGTGTTGTCTTTCAAAGCCAGTCTGGAGGGACAGGCTTGCTGCCCTGGTCAGGGTTTGGTCTTTCCCCTCTCCCAGCAGCTGGGCCAGTTATCAATCCCATTACTCTACAAAGATGCAGGCCTTAATTAAAGATACTGTGTATTTTGGTTTGAGAGCAGGCCACTGGACAAGGAGAACAGATTAATGATGCCTGTTTACAGCACAGAGGGCCTTAGTCCTCCCTGACAGCACTCCTGTTGTCTGTGGGACCAGGAGCCTGCCCATAGGGGTGAACCTGAGGCCTTGGGACTCCATGAATCATTGTGGTTATCCTCTTCTTTTCATTCTGGATTCACTCTGGACCAAATCCAGGTGAGTGCAAACTGCTGTTATCTATTCCAGGAGCCTGGATACACTTATATTCTATGCTTCACAAAGTAAATACATTTTATCAAGAATTGAGTGAGTCTACCTTGATAGAAATAAAAAATGTACAGGTAAGAAATATCATTCTTGAAGAGGCTGTGCTTAGTCCACTAAATGATTCTCTTCTGTGGGTTAAAGTCAGCGCCCACATATCTCCTTTCCTGGACAATTTTCACAGATATCCTGGGGAGACTTCAAGCATAGGTCACACTGTGGAGATTACTGATTTGCCTCCTGTCCTGTCTCTGGGAGTGTGTTTGTGTCGTGAGTGCTGTACTGGTGAGTCCAAAATCCAGGCAAATTTCAAAGAGCCTACGTTGCTGCTCTGCAAGATTTATTTTTGGCAGGCTGTTAATAAATAAAAGGACAGTGAAAATACAGGTCACAGAATACAGCAGCATCCATTCCTGTTCTTCTCCTCTGGGCTTAGTGGAGTGATGCTAATTTGGCCTCTTTCTCCTTCCTCTGCAGCCTTCCATCTCAAAACCAAACTTGCTTATGTTCAGGGTGTAGGGACGTGGGAGTTCAATTTGCTCACTTGGCAGCTCTGAAACCTGACAACCCCTTCAGAACCAGAACCAGAACCGAAACCTCTTTCTCTGTTTCCTCCTACAGATTCCTGTCTTCAGCTGTGGGGAACAAACCCCTGTGCATTTTTAATTTTCTTTTTCCCTCACAAAATAGATGCCTTCCCTGCCCTGTAAGCCCTAATGATATTAGAGCAGGCAAGGAGCTCAATGCCACGAGTCCTGCTGCACACACAGACCTTGACTGTGATGTCAGCCAAACTGATCCCTGCAGCTGTGCCTCAGAGGCTTAGCTTGTTGTTATCAGGGTCCAGCAGGCAAATGGCACCCTGAACTTGGCTGCTGCTCAGCTCCATCTCTAAAATCCTCTTTCTCACCTACCTCCAAGTTAAAACAATTCCAGCTCCATGCTCGTTAGGAGTGCAGGTGGAGGACATGAGAAGTTTGGAAGTAGGCTAGACTGTTTCTTCTTACAATGTTTAATTGCCCTCTGGAGGTGCCCTCATTGTGCTAAGTCACATCACTGTTGTTCAGCTTTCCCGTGGCACCTGGCTGATCCTTCTGCATCACTGGCACCGTCCTTCCTTCCTGCCTCCCTCCTTGCCACACTGTGCCATCGTGACTTCATTTGCTATCAGATATTCTGGCTGTTTCCTCTCCCTCCCAAAATCCCTCATCTCATGGTATTTTATTACAGGGTACAGCAAGGGAGGAGAAAAGGTGAAGGAAGAAGTGAATTTTGGCAGCATTGTACCAGACTTTGGTAGGAAGGGGTGATGGCAGAAGCCCAGGTGGAAAGAAAACATAGGACACGGGGACAGAGAAAAGGAGAAAGTAATTGTAACCTGCCACAGAAGTGACAGATAGCAAAATCAAGTAGGGTCAGGCTTACAGTGCAGCCAATTATTCTACCAGTAAAGATATGAGAGCAACTAATAGAATCTTTTGCCCCAGGGTTTATTTCTCCTTATTTATATCACCATTACTGAGAGAGACACGACATTGCAGAACAATTGCTTGCTTCATTTCTGGAGCATGGAATGGTGAGCTGCTCTGAGGAGGAGGAAGAATCCTGAAGTGGGTTATGAAAAATTGGGTTTTTTCAGCCTGAGTGATGGAAAAATGTGATTGAAAGAGTCTTAGGTGGACACAATAACTAATTGAAGATAATGATGTTGAAAGGAGCACTGTTTTTCCGAGTGATTTTCATAATGAAGGAGGCGAATCCATGTCCAATCCTGGAATCTTTTACTATTGTCATCTATTACTGACAATAATCTTGGTTTTGCTTATTTTAATGAGGCATCTCCTAGTGAATGGTTGGGTTTTATTTCCTTCTTTGTTTTCATGGCAGAGTGGTCTAGATTTTCCATATATTGAATTTTCCATAGGAAAATTATTATTTACTTATGCTTATTAAAGAAATTCCTCTATGCTTATTAAAGAAATTCCTCTGCAAATTTCAGGGTGGTAACTGAGAGCCTCTGATTTCTATTTTGAACAGGGAGGAGTCAAGAATATTTCAGATATTCCTCAGCCTCCAGGCAGGATAAAACATTAGATTAACAATGTACTGGGGATGTTAATGGAGAAGCTGGAGAGTGCAGACAAGCCCTTCACTCATTTCTAGCACTGTGTGGGCATTCACTAAACACTTTGTGCAAAAATGAATTCCTCTAGGATGTCATAGCTGGTGTTGTTCTTCCTGAAGACTGGATCTGTTGACCACATGAGGCCATGGGGCAGCTGGACCACCCGTGATTCTGTGTCCTTTCTGATTGTTTTGTTATTTACTAGAGGGTAAATTTTACTGTACTACTGTATAGGAAGTTCATTCTTCTCCAGACAATTTTACAACTATCTCTTTACAGAAATTATACTAGCTTTAAAATAATTTCTTCAGATGTGAAGTAATGCCATGAAAGAGGAAGTTTTATCAGCTCTATTGCAGTGGCTGATAAACCCCTCTAAGTCAGTACAAAACCAGCTGCGAGTTAGTATGGACTGTGTAAGAAAAGTCAGAGCAATGCTGAATTTCCAGGAACCAAGTTCTCTCAGATGTCTCCTGTGCTTTGGAGAGAACGCCTGTCTGCCCCAGGTGTGTGCCCAGTTTGGGGCTTTTCTTAGGAATCCAGGATGAAACTCCAGTTTTCAAATGCTGAGTCTCAGGAGCTCTCATGGACTTCTGGTCCTTGCAGTCCTGGCAGAACATGTTGAGTGATGAGGTTCTCTTTTTGTCATATTTTCCAAAGTTATAACACCTGGTTTTAACACTCAAGCATTGAAGTACTTTTCACTGAGGAGTGCAAGAGACCACCCAGAATATCCACCAGCCCAGTGGTTGGGAAACTTATTTGGCTCTTTTAGTGTGACTGCTTTTCTCTCTCTCATTTGAGGTTAAATTAATCCTGAAGCTGGAAGCTGAAAGAATATGATCAAGTCTTACTGTGATAAACAGCATCCAAACACTGTAATGAAGAAGGGGCATGGCAAGTTTTGATCATGGCAACGAAATCAGAAGTTTCTTTTCTGCAGGGATTGCTCAAGCCTTACCAACAGTAGTTGAAAATTGTAACTCTGCTGCAAGAGACAGTATGTAAATGTCCTTGCAGCTATACCATAGATCAGTAAATTTGCTGCCCAGTGTAAGTGAGCTGGCTTCTGAAAACAGTTGACCTTGGAAATCAAGACACCTCAAGGTGGCCAGATCAGTATGATGAATTAGTGCAAAGAGGGAAGGTTAATCTCTGTGGTCTGAGATGTGGCAGTTGGGCCAAGATTCACAGAATCACAGGAAAGACCTTTGAGGTCATTATGTCCAACCTGTGACCCAACACCACCTTGTCAATAGACCATGGCTGTGAGTGCCACACCAGTCTGTCTTAAACACCTCCAGGGATGGGTGACTCCACTGCCTCCCTGGGTTGCCCATTCCAATGCCCAATCACTCTTTCTGTGAAGAACTTCTTCCCAATATCCAGGCTAAACCTCCCCTGGTGCAGCTTAAGACTGTCTCCTCCTGTCCTGTCCCTGGCTGCCTGAGAGAAGAGACCAACCCCTCTCTGTGCACAGGAGGCTCCCTGATAGAAGAACAGGCAGAGGAATGAATGTTGTTATGCTGAAGTGCAGCTTTACCATCTGCAATCCCTCACAGTGGGAGAAACCAAATGGCATGGATCACTACCAGGATTTGTAAGGAGCAGTCATGTGTTGCGTTGGAGATGATCTGTGCTGGTTCCTGCACTGTTCCTCCCTTTCCCCAGCTCTCCTTCCTGTAAATCACTCCTGCACACATTTCACACCAACATATACGGACATAATTAAAACTTTGGAGAGGAAGTGTTTCCTGTGATAAATTGGTACTTGAGCGCTGTGGAAAATTGACAACAAATTGCCTCTGACAGGATTAGGGATCCCTGGTGAGGGATTGTATGAAATCTTGAGACACCTGCCGCCCCTGCAGTCCTCCTCCAGTGTCCCTGCCCCTTGCAGCACTGCCTACTTCCTCCTGTGGAGCAGCATGAAAGCAGCTTAGAAACACAGAATAAATGCTGTGTGGCTGGAAGGACTCTCTGAGCACCAGCCAGTGTCAGAGCTGGGTCATTGCTGGCTGTGCCAGGGCAGGTCGAGGTGCTGGCCAGTGCTGTTGGACAGGGATATTGCTTTTGCAGACTAAGTAATAAAATGCCATTGAGTTACGCTTTCTACACATACAGCAGTGACAGACCTCGTATTTTTGGTTTTTTTTCTCTTTCTAAGTCGAGGTGTTGGTAACCTGAAGGAAACTGTACATGAAGCCCAATAAGATTACATGTGGGGAGAACAGCTGATTTCATCACAGTACCAGCCTCAGGTCTGGCTTTATGCACTTGTGTTCAGCCTTTCCTAACCAGCAGTGCTGGATTTGGTTTTTTAAGCCTTTTTCCCCTTCTCTCCTCAGCACTGAGCTCTTTCAGGACAGAATCTCACTGTTTGTGTTGGATTAATATCCTTTATGAAGTGAGACAGGCTATAGCAAAATTTATTATAATACAAAATAGAGGGGGTTATTCCCTTGGTAGATTTGAGTTCATAAAACCAAACAAGAGCTGGAAGGCAGTGGCATTATCTGCAGCTTAATAGCAGCCACCTGAACCCTGGAATCACTAGCCACATGAGGCTGGCAGGGAAATAAAGGCTTGTTGTCCATCCCTGTCACAGCTGTGACAAGCCAAGGTGTTTTAGGCCAGCTGAGCTGGAAAACACTGAGTTGCTCATCCTCAGTATTTGCAGCATCTGAGTGTTGGAGCTTGTGACCAAGGGCAGTGAGCAGTCTGATCTGACTGAAACTTACTGCTGGAACCAAGTAAGATTTTTTTTTTTTTTTTTGATGTTATGGGCTTGTTATGATCCTGATATTTTCAAATCTGCTAGTGCACTTTTACCCCAGCAGAAAAAAAACAGTGAAAGACCTCTGTCTCCTGCAGTGGTTATCTCAAACCAAACTCTGCTCATTTTGTCTGGGTTTTACCTCTGCAGCTGGAGAGGTCCTTGAATGCTGGCCTGGCTGTGGGAGGGCAGCAGTTGTGAGGGGAGGTTGATTCCTGCAGTCCATTTGGGCCTGGAGAGTGAAGCTGGGACTGGCATTGTGATGTGGAAACAGTTTCTGTGCATGGTGGCTTTGTGGTACAAGACCCTATTTCTAGCCATTTTCTCCTTGCTTTATAGTTTCTAAAGGCTTAAAGCTTTAAAGGCTTAAGGTCTGTTGCTATTAGGTTTTACTGGATACACGGCTAATGTCTTAGAAAACTTGGGGACCAAATTACATCTGCAGAGTCTTCACCTGCTGAGCCTCTATTTCAGCTGTTTAGTGTAAACTGCTTGGGCATGTGCAGCCAAATCTGGAGCTTTGTGTTCTTTCAACAGTGCCAAACTAATGCATTCGAGTGTGTTATATGTGAACTGTGGGCATTTACTTCTGCTGAACAGATTTTGCTTTGCTTTCCTTGCTCTGTAATTCTTCTGTCTTGTTTAATTAGCAAATTCAAATTAGCAAATTAACAAACTAAAGTCACCTTGGGTGCAGTGTAAGCAGCCCAGTCTGTATAGGATTGGGGTTGGCAAATCTGCCAGATTTTCCTGGGATTAGTGATGGCTTTTAAAGTTTGTTAGAGAGAGATGCTATGATCAATTCTAAAAAGTTGTCTGTACCCACCAGAGGCTTTTGCTGCCACCTCTAAGAGCTGGAGGGGCCCTGATGGCAATGGAGGCTGCTCTGAGGGTCCCAAGATTGTGGTTCCTCCATGATCCAACCCTTATTTAAATAATAATAAGTATTAATTTTAAAAATTCAAACAACCAAAAACATCTCCTGAAAGCTATCAGTGCAGTGGACTAAATCTGGTATTTGGGCCTTGTGGCTTTGTTCTCCAGTATCTGTCTGGGCATGGATGCCAAATGTCTTGTTTCCTTGACTGGGACTCTATCCTGCCACTGGTGGATTTTTCTGGGGTCTGATGGAGGTTGATTTTGCTCTGCCTTTGGTTCAGTGAATGCTGAGTATTTCTTTTGTTCTTCCCTCCCTCCAATGTAGCTTGGGGGGTTTTTTTGGTTTTTTTTGTTTTTTTTTTTTTAATGGAAGCTGCTAGGGCTTAGTATTTCACTTGTTTATAAATACTTGATGGCTTCAAGACTGACTGCTGGCATAATGAAATGGGTTCAAAACTGACTCAGTGAAAATACTGAAGAGTTGAAAATGCGGGAAGTAAGAAAAACTAAAAATTATATTGAGGTGCTGTTGGGTACCAGTGGGAGGTGATATCCAAGGGCCATTTGTACTTTTGCATTGCAGTAGTCCCAGAAGAAATACATTGGCCTCTGTAGTGAGGAGCTGGATCTGCTGGTGTTGGCCCCTGTGATGAGTGTGTGACAAGGAGGAAGACTCTGCAGATAAATCTCCTCTAAGTTAATTTTTGTTTGTGTGTTTTGGAGCTTTTGTCAGGTCCTGGATCCCCTTAGTCCTCTCTGAGCAGTAGGCATAGGCAGGCAATGGATCTGTGTACAGTTTAACCAAAAAACATGAAATAAACTCATAACATTTTGGAAGGGGGCCACAAACCCAGGGCTGGGGTTAGAGAAGATGCCTTCTTGTGGTGAAATCCAGGAACCCAGCCCTCACAAAGAGATCAGAGGTGGAGAGGAGTTCTGAGGATAGTGATGGATGCTAAGTGGGAGGAAAGCTGTGAGGAGAAGGTAAATAGGGGCCAGTGCCTGGAAGCTGAATTCAGCAGAGTGGACATTGGGCACAAAGAGATAAGAAAGCAGTTGGATGCTGGGATCAGCTGCCATGGAAATCGTGGACATTTTATCTTGTTCTCAAATCATGAGTACCTGCCTAGCCAGAGGATGAATTTTAGCTTAATCTGTCTTTGGAGATCAAAATCAGTGTATCTGTCGGTGAAGTCTGAGAATTTGTTATCGACTTGAGGTAAATGCCATGAGCTGATAGCACAGCTGGATTATGACAAGCAATTATTCCATAAAAACATGTTTCCTGTGTTCTGCCCTTTGCATGGGGTGGCTGCAGTGACTGCAGAGTCTGCTTCAAGGTGCCAAGATGTTCAAGGGCTATGGGGTGGGATGTTTTCCACAGCAAAAAAAACACTGCCATGTTTTTTAATCTGACTTGTTTTGTAGGATAACATCTTTTGTACTGGCAGCAAATGAAGCTTTAGCTAGTCAATAGAGTCTGCCAAAAATCTGTATTTATGAATTACAAGCTTGTAGCCTTATGATCAAATTTTCAGTTAGAGCAATGCAGATTTTTGAGAGTGTTTTGCATCTGAAAGTCCTTATGTCTGGAGGAGGAAGATGAAGAGCAGAAAAGCACAAGCACTTAGGTCAATTAATCTTCTAGTTCTTGCTTCTCTTCCCAAAAGAAAAATGGGAAAATGGAAAGCATGTTAACATTTGCAAAGCATTTCTGGTTTTGTTTGTCTTTCATTGAAAATACATGTTCACTGCAATTTAAAAGAATTAACTTGTCTCCAGTAAAACTTTCCTTTTGGTGTTTTGTAAACCTTTCATTTCATCTAGAGATTAGGATTTCTGTTTTAATAGCTTTATCTGAGAAAAGGATTAAACTATTGTTTGGGAGGGAGTGTATCTGCATCTTGAAAATGGAGAAATCAGATTTTTGAACTGCTTTATGTCCAATTGTCATTTTAATTGCTGGAAATTTCATCAAACAATTTCTTAAGACTTTCTTTCTTTTCCAAAAATAAAACTATTACTGGGGAAAGGACCTGATAAGAAGGATATTTGTCTTGGCATAGGCTACTTTTGATTCTGAAATGCTGAAAAGTTACTTTGCAGGGCTTCGTTGCGTTTTCACAAAACTGAGATGAAATATGGTCCAAATACTGGTATGTTGTGCTCTCAGATGGGTTTGCTTTAATTGTAACATCATTTTCCCCCTAGTTTAATCAGAAAAGAGATGATAAAGAACATCTTGGAGTAGATCAAAGTCTGTCTGGAAAAAAAAACATAAAGAAGGGAATTAAGGTCTGTTAGTCCTGTCTTTTTAAGAGTAGTTTGGCAGGAAAGCTTATTTACATAGAGAGTGGGGTTTGTGGTGTTGGATTCAAATGGCTTTGGTGCCACCTGTGATGATTCAGTCTCAGCAGGCTGCTCTTTGAGTAGTAAAGCTTGGTTTGGTTATGTTCCTTGGTCATGGCAACAGCAGAGTTGATCAAGTTTGTGTGAAAATCCTGTGTGGATTTGAACAGGGAGCATCCCATGGCCTGTGGCAATGTTGGCTGCCCCCCAGGCAGGACTGAGAAAAGGCAGGCCTTGGAGGTGAGCTGTAGCCCTGTGTGCATCAAGCACTGTCTCCAGATAAAATATCCTCCTCCTATTGCTGAAGCTCCCTTGCTCAGCGTGGACTTCATCAGCAGGGAAACTGTCCACAATAAACCTGCAATCCTGATTTCAGATGGTGGCAGGTGGTGAAATAAAAGATGGTGTCAGTGGAGACCATGGTTAGAAAGAGCCATGGCTGGCAGGAAGGAGTTTGCCCTAGGTCAAGAGGAATCAAATGAGGTTGTAAAATATTGAAGCAAATAAACTGAGTGTACAGAGTCTTTCCCCAAAATGATCTGTCCTGTGCTGTACAGTGCTGTTACCCCCTGGACCTTGCTCCCATCTGCCTGCTGAGGAGCTGCCCTCTGCGGGGACCTGGCATCAGTGCTATTGAGTGATTAACCCGGGAGTCTGTCCATCACTCCTCCACGGGCCATTAGCTGCCCAGAAACCCCTGGCCTCAGGCTGTCCTTCCTGGTATGGTGAAGAACAGCTGTAAGCACAGCCTGACCTTAAATCAAAATGAGAAGCTTCACAGTTTAAAATAAGGGCAAAGGGCTGGCTGATGGGTCCATCCTTTGCTAGCAGGCTGGTGCCAGGGCTCTCTGTCCTTTGTGTTTCTGTCAGTGCCTCAGTGTGCTGTGTAACGAGGCACTAATGCACTGCTAGAAATCACAAGAGCCTGGTAGCTCTGCTGGGTGGAAAAACATGCCATTAAAAGAAGGGTGACAGCAGGCGGTGACAAACCACGGCAGGCAGAGTATTTAGCAACCTGGGCTCCCCACTGTTCAAAGGGGTTAAGAGCACGAGAGATCATTCATAAAAGAGAAAGAAGGTCTTCCTTGCCGGTAAGTAATTTGTTACATTGTTTCACACATAACACCTTAGAGAGCATAGCCAAACCACAATGGAAACGGCAGACGAGTGTGGGGCCACTGTGCAGACCAGGTACTTGCTGTTCTCTCTTCTTCTCCCCACTCAGCTGTGTCTCTGAGGAATGTGCACATCTACTAAAGCAATGCAATTGATAATTTCATTTTTAGTAGTTAACTGCATTAAGTGCCAGTGATGTACACTAAGTTTTCTGTTATTCCATTCATTTGAGCAGGGTTCAAAGTTTGTTTTTTTTTTGCATCAAAGCTATAGCTATCAACTGTATTTAAAATCACATCATAAAGCTGGGAGAAAATATCTTCATTGCTTTACCTTCGTTTTCACTTGCCTGACAGGTTTATCTCCCAAGTCAGTCTTTGTCTCCTAGTCTGGAAGCTATCCATTTGTGGTTACACCCATGCCTTCCCTGTGCTTTTGGTAAATTTGGTGCCCGGGGCGTCAAGTGGCTTGGAGGTGACAAAAACACCAGGCTAACTGAAGCAACTTTGTCGGTGGCTATAACATTTTAGAGGCTCAAATCCATATGTGTTATGGCTAGAGCTCAGCTCTGGAATGCTCTGTGCAGTGAGAAGGGTCAGAAGTGTCCCTTTCAGGATGTGCATTTTGACTTTCGTCTTGAGCAACCTGGTGAATGGTGCTCTGGGGATGAGTCAGAGCGAGTTCCCCATGTGGGTCCCTCTGTGGCATGGGGTGAATGGAGCGGGATATTATGGGGCAAAAAGCCCCTGCAACACCCACCAAAAGGCTCTTGAAAATGCTTCAAAGAGCAAGCTAGGAAGTGGCAAGTTGCTTAGCAAGAAGTTGAAAGTGTAGTAGGATGTTTCTGTTTAAGTGAGTAAAAAGTCAGAGTTGTAAAGGAAGAGGCTTGTGTTGAACACAATTCTGTCCTTTACACGTGTGCTGGTTAGTTAAATCCCCCCACAGCATTATAGAAAACTTTGGAGAGGCAGTAGCCAGCCCTGATAGTAATGTCCCTCCACAGCATGAGTGTATTTGTGGTGGAGGCTTCTTTTATGTTATCCTGTTTCTCAGTTTTTGTGCCATCTTTTTTTTTTTTTCTGCTTCCAGTCCTTTGTGCTTTGTTTTCTCTGCTTACACTCCCCTTGGTCCTGCTCTGAGTTCTCCTCCCTTGAAGTGGAGATTTGTCCTTGGATATTGCTTGACCTGTTTTGCCAAGGTGTTTATCTTCTGCAATGCAGATACCAAACTTCAGTTTAATGTTTCCCCAGGCAGTTTGTTGGCTGAGACATTGCGTGGGGAGGTTCCTTGGGTAAGTGCATTTGCCTTCCCTGACCCCTCCAGAAATCTGGAAAGAAAGTTGAGGGGCACAGTACATCAGACCAAGAGGTGAATGGAGAGGGGAGAAACAAGTGACTTTGCACTAGCAACAGGGATTGTGAATGCCTACTGCTTTATGAGGCTTGATGTGAATTCAAGTGGATATCTATTACTGGTGAACAGAAAACCCAAAATAATTTTAAAAAAAGAAAAGAAGAAAAGGATTTTTTGCTCTTGTTGTGAAATTCCATGATGACTTAGAAGAAATTAAAACATTTGTACCCAGTGGTGACTGAACTGGAAGGGGAGGTTCGTATTTCATGGGGTGTGGTTGAGAAAGCATCTTGTAGCCAAACAGTCAACTCCTTCCAGGAGCTTTCAGCTTTACACCAAAGATAGAGCCCCCTGCTCCATAATGCTGTTTCTCCTCATGGAGGAAGGTTACAGGGAAATGATAGTAAATGTGGTGTGTCTGCAAATCATTGGTTTGAGGGGCAGTTGTTCCCATTCCAGTCAGTATTCCATCACTCAGCCCTTCACGTTGCATAATTTCTGTTTCATTTACTGCTGCTTATGATAGGGGAGTTCAGGCCAGCAGTCAAGGATGGTGCCAAGAGTACCTAATCAAATCTGGTCATGCAGATTCCTGTCCGCAGGCTGGGCAGAGCGCAGAGCATTCCGGGGCTACAGCAAAACCAGACTTGCTGTCCTCTTCCTGGCTACAAGTGCTGCAAGAAATGGATGCCTGGGTGCATTGCCTCTGCTGGACACCACCCCTCTCCCCCTGCCCCCTTCCTACAGGGTAGTGGTGGCCCAAGTGCAGCATCTCTGTTGTGGAGCTGTTTCCCCAATTATTCTCCCCACAGCAGTGTGTGCAGTCAGTGGGCAACCTGCTGCAGGCGGGACTCCTTGGAGCGTTCTAGTGACCAAAGAAAGAAAAGGGATGCTCTTTGCTTTTGGAGTTTTGCATGGCTTTGTGACTCTCCCTTCCCAGTGCACAGGATGCCAGCAGGAGCTAAAGCTTGGGTGACCTGTATCTCATTGCTCAAACCCCTGGAGAAGGAGCTGAGCCACTCCCATGCCATGAGCGTCGGAATTACATTCTTTTATTGGCCTCCTATATTGTTGGAGTGAATGCATCTTTTAGCTGGTCATTCTCCATTTCTTTTTGGAGTGGGTTGGGAAGAGGGTCTGTGTGTGTCTGAGCCACTGAATTGCAGCAGTGACAAGCTAAAGAGAGCAGAAGCCTACACAAAGCCCTGATCTCTCACTGCACTCTCCGCTCTCCAGGAGAAAACCAGACCCTTTGGGCTCTGTGGCATTTGTGAGTTCTCTTCAAGTCATGGATCTAGACTGCAGTCTTGGAGGCTGGGTTCTCCTCCAAACCTGGCCTTGTTTCAGTGCCCTGCAAGGGAGCAGGTCTGTAGGGAAGTGCTGGGTGCTGTGAGCAGAGCAGTGCGTGCAGCAGGCGGGACATGGAAAGGGACACGCCCGGCTCTGGGCTGTGCTTGTGATGCACACTTTGCCTAACCACAGCTCCTTTGCTCTCAAGGCCACTGCTGCAAGTTTAGCCCAGTCTGTTCACAGCTTCTTCTGCTAGTGTGTCATTCTGACTGCTGCTGTCTGTGCTCTGCCCCAGCCTCGGCTGCTTTGCACCCTCCTGCCTCTCTCCAAATGCTAGCAAGAGAATGTGGTGCTGAGAAGGGCACCAGGGCTAGAGTTAGGAGCTGCAGAGTTGTGGGTGACAAGACTGTGTGTGTTGGCTGTCCTAAGTGTTTTCCTGAGGCAGGTGCCAAACAAGATAAATCCTTAATCGGCTGGTGCCACTCCCTGGGAATATCAGAGCTTTGGTCTGTCTTGGTAAGCTGGGTGAATGGCCTTGAATTGGAGAAGGGCATCTCTATTGCAAAAGTATGATACCCCAGCAGGGAGTCATCACATGTGCAGGTGCCCTTTCTGCTCCAGACTATTTCCCTGGCTGTAGAAATGTTGCACCTCTCCACCACCCATCGTCATCTTCCCAGATCTTGTCAAGCCTCTGCAGTGAGGGCTTCTCGAGCAAACTCTCTTTTTTGGCCTTTTACACCCTTCTAGCAGTTCAGCTCTACAGCACTGCAAACACTCACTGAGAGCACCTGGGAGTGACAAACTGCTGCTGTGTGAGGCTGGCCAGGAAGAGAATGATGCCCTTCAGAGAGGAGAAGTAATAAAAACTTTGAAAGAAAAGGTTGAGATGGGAGAGTTTGTCAGATCTTGGGAGTAGAAATCAAATCTACCTTTCACATAGGGATCCTCTTATCTTCAAAATTGTTCTGGCTTGCACTGGTTTGTTTTACATGAATGGAGGATGCTTTGGCTTCACAAATTAATTTTCACTTCTGTAGAAGTAACATAAGCTCTGTGACCTTGGGTTGTGTGCTTACAACTGAACTTAGAGCAGTATTTTTGCTTGTGTTTGAGGATTCAGGGTGCCAGGCGCTGCAGGATAAACACCATCAGCAAAATGCTACAGGAAAAACCAGCTGCCTTAGCTGGCAACTGCTGGGGGAGCTGCCTACAGGCTACATGTGAAGGAGACGCAGCCAAGCCAATCAGGCTCATTTTCTAGCACAGCTTACACCAGATGTTGGAGCTGTGATGTGCAATAAGGTATCTCACCTCCAACACAAACCACACCTGGTGCCTGGAGCAAGGTGGAGAAGGTGTAGTTGCCAGACTTGCTATTCATAGAAAGTATGGTAATCCCGTATGAGATGATGCTCAAAAATACTTCTACACAGAAAAGATGCTTTTTCACCTTGTGCCTGCAGGTGCAGTTTTAGGCTTTAAGGCATATTTTAGTTTAAAGACACGTGCTTCTAGAGAAAGAACTTGGCATGCATTTTAAAGGCATAAACATAAGAGCTCTCAGACAAAGTACATGATCCTGTGCTGTCTGCCTCAGCATTCATATCTCCTTCATCTCTTTCATGCTGCCAAATTCATTTGTTGTCTTTTGCTGTCAGTGGAGATAAACCAGTGCTAATTTAGTCCACAATGTTGTTTTTGTTCAGTCCTGTGCTATGGAGCCAAATGCTCTGCTGAGATAAATCAGCACCCACCTTGGTTGCTGGCCTGGGAAGCAATGGAATAAACCAGCCATTGCTGGGAGCTATGGCTGTCCTGCACCCATGCCATGTTTGGCCTGGGGAGGTGGAAAGGGAGGCAGGAAAATAGCAGCTGCTGGCCTTGGTCATTCTGCTGACAAGAGTGTTGTATGATTTTGTGTGGGTATTTCCTGCAGCCCTGCGTGAGAACCTCTGGTCCATTTTCTGGTTTAACAATGAGGGTTGGGATTACACAGAACTGAAGAAGCAGCACACCAAAGTGTGACCTTGTGATAGGCTCCTGCACAGCCTCGAAGATAATTAAGGTGTTTATAGAAAGAACCCAACAAAAAATTAAAAAATACCCACCAAACCATGCTTCTGTGCACAGACACAATGAAGGTATATATGCAAGGCACAGGCTTGCTTAATTGCCAAATCCAATTGGAAATAGTTACCTTTTATTATGAAATTTCTTTGCTATGGAAAAAGATTTCAGTCCAAGCTTTTTTTTTTTTTTCTTCAGCTGAGCATATTGTGAAGGAAGACTCCTAAGAGATGGGGAATAATTTCTACCCCACTAGGTAGGTGGAGAGGCTTTGACATGGAGGAGGGGGAGCTGGCTTCCTCCATGGTCACACAGCAGCCACAGATGCAGTTGGAAAGTAGACCCAGACCTCTTGATTCTGTTTTCTTGCCCTTTCTGTTTTGATGCTTTCTGTGCCATCCAGTCCTGCCATTTCAACAGAGCTAATCTTTTAGAAGCTACAATAAAAAGTAGATGGGGAAGATGTTAAAGGTGCCAGGTGCAGTTTCCCATGTTCATTCAGATGCTGTTCATAGAACAGGGACAAGATACCTTTCCTCTGGTATAGAAATATATGAAATATGCTTACCCTGCTGCCATCCCAGGATTTGGGATCAAAATATGGCTGAGTGGCATTTTTCTGTCACCAGGCACATATAGAAAGAAAAATAGCTAAGTAAAAACAAGGGCAAAAACCACAACACAACAACCCAAGGGCAAGAAATAACCGAACTCAAACAAACTGAGGGCAGTGGAAAGCAATTTCAGGTTAAACAGATCACTTTTTTTCTCAGTGGATTTTGTTCAGGAGTTGAACTAGTTGGAATTAAAAAATTTAAGAAAAGAAAAAAAACCAAACAAAATAAGAGAAATGTTTCATGGGTATGGAGATAAATGAAAGCAAATGCTGAACTTGCAGATGAGTGTTGGGGGATAGGAGGGATTGGTGAGAGTAATGATATTTTAGGTCAGGAGTCATGGAAATTGGGGCCTTTCCTAAAGTTGTTGGTTTTGGTTTTGTTTTCTGGATCTGTCACCAAACTGAAAAATGTCTTGTTTTACATGACTGTAGCAGTCTTGGTTTGGAGACGATTTGTACAAGTAAGTGTTTGCCAGAGGAAAATGAGAACTGTGACATTCTTGACTTATGCTAGGGCTCCACCTGACCTCCAGCACGGAAGATGACGGATGTTTCTTCCTGTAGTTTTTTGGAGATGAATCTTCCATCACCTGCCTCTGATATCTGAAGTCTGATATGTTATAAGAACATGACTTTTCCAGTCTCTTAGTTAAGTGTTCAGGCTGGGCAAGTATTGATGTTGACGAGCAGCTAACTTTAGTTTGTGTGTGTATACATATATATGTGTATGTGTGTATAAATATACAAAAATCAGATAGGCATATTATAATGGAATACAGTTATTTTTGATTTATATGTTATCTCAATACACTAATAAAATCTATGTTTTTAAAACATAAAAAGTTCCTCTCCCAGGCATGGGGAACTACAGCTTTTGCCTTTGGTTCATTTTGTATATATTTCAGAGAGTTTCAAGAGTTACTGAAATGGTTACTCCTGAGATCAATAAACAGATAAGTGGATCTTGCCCTCTTTGCTCTTGAATTTTTGAAATTAATTTGCAAAATTCCACTTTCTAATCTGACCCCTTAATCCAAACTTATCATTCTGTTTCAGACTGGCTTCTGATTCTTTGAATGATCAAGTAGGCTTCCCCCCTTTGTTCCCCGGCTAAGAATACAAACTGTTCAACAAAGCTGCATTTTTTTTTTTTTTCCAGTCATCATGTTTTTTTTCTTTATCAAGGCTTCAGGTGAAACATGGGTATTCAGATGTGAAGGAGATGTTTTGTGATTTTACCCTTTCGGTTTGGTGGCAGTTGGGTAGGAAAAAAAGGGAAAACTCAACAGTGACATGATGTTAGCAAGATTTTTGATTAGATGATGTGTTTTTTAGGCTTTTTAAAAATCAGAAATAGGAATTTCTGGAGGCTTTTATTTCTGAGAATGATGAAGATCAGCCCTCTGGGAAACGATTCCTCCTCAGTGTAGCTTTTTAATTTGCCTGTCTGAGCCCTTTAATAATGTTACTGCATCCTAATTGGAAGTCACTTGAAGGCAGACTAGGTTTTGATTGTGATTGATTTAATAGATCCTCATTGTAGCTGGTCTTGAGAAGCCTATCCTGCCTCTCTGTGAAGCTGTTAATATGCTCTGCTGAATGTTGCATGTTCTTGGAGGGAGTGGAGGTACAGCCCTCATGATTTAATTTGGCCCTGCTGTGTCTTGTGGTGCTTTATTCTGAAGCTGGGTGCTGTCCTGGAGGAGAGGGTAAAGGTTTGTTCTGTGGGAAACCCCTGTGGGGCCAAGAACCACAATGCCAGCAGCCACAGCTCCATGACCTGGGATCTGGGGCACCTCAGAGCTGCAGCCTCCTGTCACCCTGTCTGTCACTAGGGCTGGATGTGCTCATCTGGGGTGAACCTAGTGGCTGTCATCCTGACATGTAGTGTAGTTAGACCCTCTGAAGACACCTTTTGAGACGTGCTTAGCTGGGATTTCCCTTCCTCCAGGCCTTTTTGGACTTCTTAGTGCATCTGTAGATTTCCCTTGGGCACTTCCCACCAGCAGCAATGCAGCTGGCTTTACAGCAGTGTAGAAAGGGTCAGAATTTGGCCTATTCGTTATGTATTGAAAGAAAGTAGGAGTTGCTCAGCTTCCCTTTCTTCACACCTACTAGAGCCCAGAAGGTTTCTGCTCACTGGCTCAGTTAAGCTGCCGTCTGATGCTGAACTGCATTAATTTTAGTTTACAATGGAAGTCTTAGTACTGATCACCACTATGTGATCTCGGACGGGCTCACCTTTTAAAGCTTACGACCAAGACATCTTTTCAGAAACCCCTGTTACTGGTTCAAGAGCAACAGATATCAAAATGCCAATAATTTTTTTTTAATTATGTTTGTGGCAACCTGGGACAGCTACTGATTTAGTTTTGAGAATTCTGACACTTTGATAGGTTAGAAAGAAACCTGGGCTGGCAGGATGCCTGACCTGCAGAAGCACCAAGGTGAGGGCAGGCTTGCTGGGATAAACTGGCCCTTGCCCACTGTTGTCCATTGCTCCTGGCCCAAACCTGGAGTGGCTGCTACCTGAGCCAGAACAATCCAATGGTAAGGACATGTGTTGCCTTTTGTACCTTGTGGGGACAGGAATGACCCAAGTCCCCCTTTTCTTGGGGTGACCAAATGTGGCTGGCCTCAGGGGATGCCACCCACACACTGTGGAGCAGCTCTGAGCCTGGGTGTGAGACTCAGAGACCTGCAGTTTCCCTCGTGTGACATGGGACATGCTGTTTCAGGGATGTAAAATGCTGCCTGGCCCTATAAGCTTGTTCATCAGCCAGCTCCCTTAACAGCTTGCTAAATCTGATTCTGATTCATTTTCCAAGCAAGGGAATTTGTTTTCTTATGACATCAGAGAGCAAACAAGTTGTGTGAGAATCCTAGTGCTTACCTACAGACTGAGGAGCACGTCCTGGTCCTCAGGAGCCTTAACCAGGTACTTCAGTGGATGTGAGATTCAGCTCTGTGTCTGAGCTCTGACGCACTTCACACTGGCAGATGCAGAGATTTCCCTCGCACACATTGTGAGTTTACACTGCTTGGCTACACATCACTTGTAGTCCTTCCTCTTCCAGCTGTCACAGAGCTCTTGTGCTGTGCCAGCGCTACCAGCTCCTTGGCACACTTTTCCAACGTCCCTTTGGAGAGGCTCACATCTGTCTGCCCTGTTTTTTGCGCTGGTGCTTTTGTAATGGCACTAAATGAAAAATGCAGAGTGCTGAGTCACGGGATAATGGTAACAAAAATGTTATTTGTGCTGGACAAATTGATCCTGTGTTGCCTGTAGCACGATGACTGACCTCCTGCTCAAAGGTCTGTCAAAGGCAGTAAGTGTTCTGCATGCTGACGTGGCCTCCTTGCCCCAAAGCAGGTCCTGCAGCATCACACTGCTGCCTGTGTGCCTGAGGTGGTGGCTACCAGCATGACCAGCTGGCTCAGGAGCTGAGGCTGCTCCCTGGTGCTTGCTGCTGTGGCACTCGCTCAGCCCCTGACAAAGGGTGCTGGTCACCTCTGCCACATCTGTGCTTGTCTTCCTCTGTTCTGGGAATCATCTCTGCTGCTCTGGAAATGAGTTCCAGGGTGAATCACAGGACTTTGTGCTCATCATTCTGACTGGATGCAGGGTAGAAAGATGCTGTGAGTGCACCAGCAGCATTATGGTTTGTTTTCTGTGAAAACAGTGACTGGCTTCAGATGCTCCCCACCAGCTTGGTGCAGATGCAGTGTCTCAAAACACTGATCTCTGTGTCCTTGGGGGTGGTGTCACCTCTAGTCCAGCTCATTCCCTGGTACCAGATAATCACATGACTCAGGATGGAGAGCTGATTTTGCTGCTAGAGAGGGCTGGGACACTCAGCCATGGACCAACCTATACATGCATAGCATTGCTCCAGCTGCTTGCTGGGAGCCACAGTAACTCAGTCAGTGTGTCTGATGGGGCAGGAGAGCCAGCAACCCCACTGCCACTGTGTAACCCCACAGATGTGGCTGTCCATGGGGAACCTTGGCATGTGAGAGTTTGGGGACAGAGAGGGCAAAGGCAGGGCATCAGGGAAAGTTGAGATGTGAGCACTCAGGAAACAGGTGGGGATGGGAGGAGGTCAGGACAAGGGTGATGATGTGCACCCCTACTGACAGAAGCTCAGCCTCAGAAAAGGTGCAGGGAGCTGGCAGACTTTGCCCAGCCCCAGGAAATGCAGGTCAGTTGAAGCAATTAGACCTGGTGAAAGAAGGGTGTTTGGGAAAACTAATGCCTCTAAGAGTTGGCTAAAGGTGCTGCTGTGACATGTGGCACAAGGGCCAGGCCCTGGCCCACCCTGCATGGCCCTGGTGCACCAGCCTGGGCACAGGTATCCTGAGCCTGCAGCTGGGTGGGGTGGGCAGCCTGGGGGACACTGTGGCTGCCCTCAGCACAGTCGTGGCTGATGGGACATGGAGGGATCTTGGGGATGTTGCAGCAGGGCTGGGAGTGAAGCAGCAGTGGGTGCTGCTGGTGCCTGTGGCTCCTTCTCCCTTCCTGTGTGTGTCTGTTGGGCTTGTCTAGCTGGCTTGCTTGGAAGGCTTCCTCCAGGACTGGGATGTGGCCTGGTGAAAGAGACATTGCTGAGGTCAATCACCAGAGCCAGGAGCAGACAGTGACATCTCAGTCACATCCTTTGGATTAAAGTACCAGGGAGAACTTGTTGGGTTTGCTGTCCACATCTGTGTTATTAAACCCAGCTGGCATTTGGAGGTCAAGAAAAAAAATAAACATGGAAGTGCCCCATATAGGTATTCAGACAGAGGAAATAACATCAGAAAGAAGCTCCTGTAAATGGTCTGAATGCCAAAATGTTCATGTGAACCATCAGAGTTTTAAGATGGATTTAAATGAAGAGATCACTCCTCTCACACTTGAAACAACTCTCTAAATGTAACAAGAGTGATTGTCTGTATACTGCATATTTGTCCGCAACAAGACCAAAATTTTCACCTTCCACTTAAACAAGGAATCAAAATCTTTCTGCTTTTCCAAGCTTTAACCTCCTTTGCCACAGACATAGTGGGTCACCACCATCAAATTCTGTGCAAGAGCTTCAGGAGCATCTTCTCTTCCCTGGAGCCTTTGAGGATTTAAAATCCCTGAAGGCCTTTTCTTTTTATTCTTTTTTTTCCCTTCTGCTTGGTTCTGTGGAGTTTTTTTTTCTGTACAGGCTTACTTTGCAGTTGTGGGCTGTGACTTTCAGTGTGGCTGTGCCCTGGATTGCCCAGTGCTAGGGGGAGGTTTTCTACATGAATTACTCTGTATAAATAAACCCATGACAACAATGATGAAAAATGTAGGCTTTTGCTGTAAAAGTGCATCAGCTGCTACTTATTCTTAAAGAATCCTTCCACCAAATCATTACAAATCACAGTAAAGAGGAAGGAATGATGTAGTCTGACAATAGTATTTTTTTAGACAGACAAAAAGATGTTGTGTATAGAAAAGCAGTAACTCTACAGGATTCTAAAATTCTGTTGAGCAATTGCCCCCTGGAAAGAATAGCTTTTACAGCATATGCACAGAAGTTTTAACTCTTGGCTGCCCTTTAAAATAAGACAGTGTACTTGGTATCACTCTGGCTTCTTTTGCCTTTTTCTAGGATGCTGAAGATCTGCTTTTATCCTTCCATGTGATGTACATTGGCACAGGCTGCTTCATTGCACCATGATGCCTTAGAGCCAGAGGGGAAAACTCAGGATGGGAGGGTGTTAGGCTGAGGCTAGAAATGAAGGTCGTGTTGGTAGCTCGGGGTGTTAGGTCTGGAACAGGATCCTGGTGCAAAGTAAAATACCCAGCATGCAGAGAGGGTCTCCATGGGTGCAGGTTGGGAAAGGGCCTCAGCCAGGCTCCCCTTGTCCAAAGGTCTGGCACTTGGGAAGCACCTAGGGAAGGGTTTGGTGTTATCTATGGCTGTCTGTGCACGTAGCACACAGTTATCTTTCACTGCTGATGGCTGAGACAACTTCAGGGTACTTGGCAAGAGGTGTTTATGCCTTGCCTGGATCCAGCATCCTTCATCAGCCCTGTCTCAACATCTGGAGGATGCTGTCCCACTGCACAGCTCCTCTGTTCAAGTGCTGCAAGATTTACTGGCTCTCCAGCTGCTGCTAATAACGATGCATTTGTCATGTGCTGTTTAATTAGCACGGAGCATGAATCACAATGAAGAGAAGCGAGGTACATGTCAGTTGATTACACCAACAACGCTGCTGTGGACATAAAATAGCTCCCTGTTCCAGCCATGCAATTCCACAGTCGCTGTTACTTCAGCCTGTGGCTGAATAAACACAAGGAGAGCAAAGCTGCCTTTTCCCTGCAGGCACAAAGAGCAATGGATTACCTGACCTTGGAGGGATGGATTTGTTTTTTCCCCTCTAGATTTGACACCTGCCTGACATTTAATACCTGTTATCACAGGAGGACAAACAAAAAGCTCATTGCCTGTCTTGCAGAAGCAAAGCCAAGGGCAAAGCCTGCCTTCATCTTCCTTGATGTGTGTTGGCAGTGCTCGACGCTGGCTGGATTAGCTTGTTTAATTTGCTCCCTGTGTGGGTTTCAAAGCGATAACTGCATGAAAATGACTGGGCTTCAGTTAATACTAAAGGGCTCCTTATTCTGATATGTTGATTTGGGATACAGCTGCTCTGAGGGGTGCACATCAAGCCCCTCTTAGCTGTTTGGCTTGCTGCTGGTCACAGATGTGGTCAGAGATGGTCCCTGCCCGGTGCTCTTCAGGCAAAGATGAGCAAACATTGCATCCCTGTGCTTCAGAGATGATGGGATGAGCCACGTGCCCTGATGTCACATGGCAGATCTGTGGCAGCTGTCTCCTGAATCCCAGATGGACCCATGGTTATTTTCTGTCCAGGCACCTGGCATGCCTAGTGATGTGCATGTCTTGTGGCTTGACTTTGGCTTGTCACTGTGCACAGAGCCCTGCAGTCTTCCTTCTCACTGCTTACAGCACCCAGGTCAGGCCTCCTGCCTGCACCTCCTCCCTTTCCAAAGTGCCAGGTTGGCTATGAGAGGAATACTCCTTGGCTCAACAGCTGAGCAGCCAAGTTCCTGGTGATCTTTGTGCTGGGATGTGTCAATTCAATACTAGAAAAAAAGAAACTCCCCAAAATGTGAGAGTTAGGGTGAGGGTTGTGTTGATGAGCTCTGCAGTGCTCATGACTGGTGTGTTAGCTGATGCCTGCAGTTCTGCCTGCACCTGAAAAGCCTTGGGTTTTGCATAGAGAATGACCTTGCACAAGAAGGAAAAGTAACAAGTCTGCTGCCAGCCTGTGGGTTTCAAATGGCTTTAGGAAACATTGCCTTTTAAAATAACAGACAAATACTGAGGGTAAACTGGCAATATTTCAAAAAGATGTCTGAGTGGAAGACCTAAATGTTTTTCGAAGTATTTAGCGGTGCTATCTTCTCCTATAATTAGTGCACTGTAGTACTGAAGACATAATACTAAATTAGTGGAAGCTAAATGTAGTCTTTTCAAGGAGTCAGTAGGCTCTGGTGAGGTCACACTTTGAGTATTGTGCTCAGTTCTGCACCCCTCACTACAGGAAAGACACTGAGGTGCTGGAGTGAGTCCAAAGAAGGGTCTGGAACAAAAGTTCTGTGAGGAGCAGCTGAGGGAGCTGGGGGTGTTCAGCCTGGAGAAAAGAAAGCTCAGAGGAACTCTCTCTACACAGAGGGACACTCTCAATAACTGCCTGTGAAAGGAACTTGTAGCCAGTTGGGGATTGGTTTCTTCTCCCAGATAACAAGCAATAGGACAAGAGGAAACAGTCTCAAACCATGCCAGGGGACATTTAGATTGGACATGGGGAAAAATTGCACCATGGAAAGTTGAATCACCATCGCTGGAGGTTTTTAAAAGACATGTAGGTCTAGCACTTGGGGACATGGTTTAGTGGTAGCTTGGTAGTGCTGGGTTAATGGTTGGACTTAATGATCTTGGAGGTCTTTTCCAACTTAAATGATTCTGTGATTCTCATTCAAATCCTGCCCTCTGTCCTAGCCCTGATATTGCAGCTACTTATCTCAGTACAATTAATCCCTGATTTAGCTTTGTGCACATGGTTGGAAACTTCTGAGATGTCACCACCTTGGGGAGAAGTAAGGAGTGACTTCACTGGGTGCCCATTGTGGCACTCTACTTGTGCTACCTTCTTTGTTGGCTGGTATGTACAAAGAAGGATCGGTACTTGCTCTGTGTCTCTCAGGAAAAGGGCGCTGTGCTGAACTTATTTTTCTCATCATTTAGCTTCATTGAAGACCTTATAAGCTTATGCTGGTGTATATTTGGTTACACAAAGAATATCAGAGAGCCTTTGTTAAATGTTTGCCCACTGCAGCTTTTCCCTCTGAGGGGGCAGCACTTGGGGGCTGCTCGTCCCAGCTTTGGATCAGGGTTCTGCAGTGCTGCTGTGTCCTGGACAGAGGCAGAGCCCTTGCCCAGGGTCCTCCAAACCAGAAGCACCTATATCCATGGGGCCCTGCTTGTGGGTCACCCAGGGAGGCTGAGCTGCCCATCCTCTAGGGGAGTGCATGGACAAAGTGCTAGGTCAGCTCCTTGTTTTGGGACTTGATATCCTGCCAGCTGCAATTAGGGAGCTCAGCAGTAGTGCCAGGATGGGATGCTTGGCCTTTGTGCTGTGGTGCTGATGAGATGCCTGATGCTTTGAGACAATGTTCTCTGCACATTGTGGTGGTGCTGGTGAACACTGAACCCAGCCTGAATAGTCCAAATACCGTAGCATGCTGCAGAGCACTTGAAAAATGACATCACATGTAAAATAGTGGCCAGACTGGGAACTTACACTTTGCTTTTGGCAGGCAAAGAGGGCAATCAGACAAAGCACAGAAATGAGCTCTTAAAGAATTTTCTAAGCAAGACTGGATTGGGTATCCAGTTTTGCCAGGGAGGATCCTTTTATGTGTTCCTACTTGGAGTAATAAATGATCTGATTTTAGGATAAAGTTGCTTGCTTCTCTGCATCATGTTCTGTTTTGGTCCTTTTAATGCCGTCTGGAGTGGGAGAAGGGAAAAGCTTCATCATGAGTTCTTTATTTAGGCTGTCTGGTCTCCTCTGCAGGGGTGGGCTGGCACTGTCCTGACTGCTGGTCTGTGCCCATGTAATGATTTGCTGAAAGATGTCACAGACAAGCTCTGTTCATAGCTCCCTTGGGGCTGCTAAAACCCACCCCTGAGGACTGCACAAATGGACAGAATTACCAGTGAGTAGGTGGCTTAGAGACTCCTCTTGCTTCTAATTCTCTAGTCAGTGCTCAACAGTGAGCTAGAGGAAGATGCAACTATCCTTCTAAGAGGAAGGTTTTATCATTTATGCTGCATTTTTATGTTTTGTCTCCCATGTGGAAGAAGTTTGGATATATTCTTTGAAAAAGCTTTCCTTCTAAGCCTCATCCAGGCACAAAGCTAAGCTTGTGAAGAGAAGTAATGGATGGGAGGGTTGGAGGGGATGTGCACTTCAGATTGACAGAATTTCCTGGACCCTGATGCTAGCTGGCTGTTTAATCATGTTTGATGATGGCACATTTCTTTCTTGGAAGTTGTGATTTTTATATACTTTCTTTTCAAGTTGTTCTTCCAGTTATCATTATTAATAGGTAGCACATGCAAACTCCATAATGAATTTTGTTTAACAATACCAGGCATATGGCTAAATGCTTGTATTTTGTCATTGTCATAACCTATTGCCCTCCAGTTCTTTCACAACTAATTTTTTTCTTCTACTGTGTAAGAGATTTGGAGCAGGGCCCTACTATTTTTCACTGGTCATAGAGAAACTTTATGAATTTTCATATCCTCATGCAAAACATGGCTAAACACAGTCATGCAGAGGAAGAAGGGGTGAAAACCCCCCACTTCTCTAGTAGAGAATTTGTAGTCTCCATAAGTAAACTCCAGTGAAAATGAAACTGAGCTGTGTGAAAAGCCATGAGTGGGATGGGGCGTAAACCACTCAGTCTGTTGTAATCCTAGTGCTTTACAAGAGCTGATTGCCAGATCAAACTTGCTCTGAAACAAAACAAACAAAATGAGAACAAAAGGAAGGAAAATTATTGTACATCCAGCTGCCCCAAAGCTCTTAGTTGCTGTAAAACCTGCCAAAATCTACCCAAAGAGACCATATGGCACCTTCCAGTAGCTGGAGAAAGCCGTACAGGGACTTTTTAAAAGGGCAGGTAGGAACAAGGGGGAATGGCTTTACGCTGAAAGACAGTGGAATTGGATTTGGTAATGGGAAGAAATTCTTGACTGTGAGGGTGGTGAGGCACTGGCACAGGTTGCCCAGAGAAGTTGTGAATGCCCCTTCCCTGAAAGTGTTCAAGGTCATGCTGAATGAGGCTTTGAGCAACCTGGTCTAGTGGAAGGTGTCCCTAGACTTGCACACCTTTCTTGGAACCCCTGGAACTAGACAGTCTTTAGGGTCCTTTTCAATCCAAACTATTCTGTGATTCTGTGTTTATGCTGAGGATTGTATCTGGCATCTGTTGCTGTCAAAAATGAAACAACCCTGGACACCACCAGAAAAATATCAAAACTAAACAAAAATAACCATCTTTTCTTATTCAAAATTGTATTCCTTCCTTTCATTGTTGTCTTTTGCATGGCCAGGCCAAGAAGTATTCCATGAGTCATGCCCCGTTGGAAACAGCAAAGGGAATACGTGATGTCTGTCAAAGGCACTGGGAGAAGGCATGGGAGTGTTGTGATAAGCAGCGTGGTGGCGACCTCTGATCTCTTACGTAGGTCCCAGTTTGTCATGCAGCATTAAAAGCTCCTTCATGGGAGTCCTGGACTGGCCACAAACCCTCCTGGGGCATTAAAACGCCTGTGGATGCATTAAAGGAAGAGTCTGACAGGGATATACGTTACTGTGGGGAAAGTTATAAGCCAAAATTAGTGCTAGAGTTAGGCATCCTATGAGAGTTTCACAAATTCAAATGACCATCTTCCCACTCTGCAGGCTCTCTTTAGCTCGTGATCACAGGCGTGGTAGGTGAGACATGCTGTATTTATAGCTTGAAAGTAATTACTTGGGGATGCGCCTCAAAAATGGCACATCTGCTAGAAGATTTGTGTTCTTAAGATGAAAATGTAAATACTTTAATAAAAGGGACATAGAAAGAAGGGCATAGATGCTGGCAGGGTTTTGTACCCACTCTGTCTGAGTGTAACTTAGGTTTTCACTCATTTGTTGGGGCTTTACATCAAGCAGGCAATCTTGAGCTTGAAGACTGCTGAAGTCACTGATGTGTTACCCGTACTCCTTCTCTCACAGACTTGCTCTTCAAGCCTGCTCTTTCATCTTAAAGGGAAAATAAAGCAAGTTATAATTCAGAGGCTGAAGAAGGTGCTTAAAAACTTCCACATTGACGGGGGTGTAGCTGCAGCAGGCATCTTCAAAGGGAGGCTTTGGGTCACTCATCCAGGATGTGATGCCAGGCAGGAGAGGGATCAGGGAGCCAACTCTGCTTCTGGGTTGATAAGCTTAGGAGAGCAGTTGGTGTCCTTGTAAAATGCCTGGGATCTCTGTACAGGCAGCACTGTTGGGACTGGTGGTGATTTGGTTGTCGAGACCTTGAGGCTCTTTTTGGCACAGCATTTTCTTCACTCTGCTAGCCCAGTGGTCCCTGTGGCCATCGTGGCCATGCTCCCAGCAGAGCTGCCAGCATAGCTCACCACATATTTTGCCTGGGGCATGGCTGGCAGGCCATGGTGGTGAGGACAACCCACAGCCCTCTTCCTCCTACAGAGCTCATCTCCTATATGTCACTCTGTCACTTTCCCAGCAGCATTGCCTTTTCTAAAAGTAGTATAAATCTGTTTATAGTCTGTATTAAAAAAAAAAAAAAGGCAATGGAAAATACTGTGAATTCAGGGTCTGTAATCTTACACACTTTTTGTGTTTGTGAGAGTATCTGTGAAAGCACCCATCCTACAGTGAGTCAAACACTGTCTTCTCCTCCTGGGCAGTTCCTTAGTGGGTAGCAGGTTTTCACTGGGAGGTGTTTCCTGGGTGCAGATGTGCCTCTGAAGTAAGTTCCTCTCAAAAGGTCTTCTCAGGCATCTCTTTCCTTGCAAAACAAATGAACAAATTAAAAAGTCTCCATTCTTTCACTTTATATTGTAGGGAGAAAAGGGGAAAGGATAGATCCCCAGCAGATATTGGGGATTCTAGAACCATATGATAGGGCAGCTCTCATGCTTCCTTGTGCTCCCATGCTAGCCTTGTGCAAGTCTGGCTGCTCTTGAAGACAGAAGATCACATATTTAGGGAAGTGCCATCATTTTTAAAAATAATGGTGTAAAATTGTGTATTGAACTTGAGAGCTCAAGCTTATTCTCTTTTTATATTGCTTTTTGCTTTTTATGATTTCATGGATGATATAGTAAATTTAGTTTGACTCTCTAGTAAATATAAGTAGGCCTGTAGGAATTGTACTATTTGATTGTGTTGACTATATTTCAGAGAGATTTTTTTGAAAATAATGTGCTTTGGCCTAATGTGGTTTCTGCTGACGTTAACAGCAGAAGCTCTCTCTGGATTTCAGCAGTGGAGGGGAAGGGAGACTTTTGCTCTTGCAAATCCAGTCTTTAAAACATCAACAGAGAGTAAATATCCACAAATATTCTTAAACTAATGCTTTCCCCATGTTTTTGCCATGACCACTATTGTAGCTCATTTGCAAGTGCTTGCAGCAAAGTGCTCGTCTTTTTTAGCCTTAAGTGTTGTAGGTCTCTCTTCCTTTCTTTTCTCCCCCACCTTAACCCATACCTTGTTCTGTAAGTCATACACAAGCTTTTTCTCACCACACAGCTGCCATATTGCTCAAGTGACTTTGTTTTTCATATTTGCTCCGATGATTTCACTGAGGTGTTGGGTAGCTGATGCCTCCTCTGTGGCACTGCTTTCCCAGGTATTGCTCAATAAATGCAAATGCAGCTCAGAGGTCAAAGTGAAGCAAGATTCTTGTGGCTTAAATCAATAGAACCTGGGAGGTGTGTGGCATGTGTCATAACTCTTCCAGGTTCTTTACTTCTCCTTTGTGAATTTCTGAGTAGTAATGCTAGAAATACATTTAGGGATTTCCTCTCCCTTCTCAAGTTAAGTGAATACCACTTTAGACACAGCACTGCAGATCTGGGCCACAGGTTTTAAAAGGGAGTGGGTGTATATTTAGATATTTCTGACAATTTTAGACTAAGTTATTTTTTTGTTTTGTTTTATCCTGCAGAAATATCTGTGCTGGCCATCGAGAGCAGCGTTTGTTTTCTGACAGCAGCAATAGGAGAGGGTGCTTATGGACAATAAAGGTTTGGCTGCTGCTCACATTCCCAGCCCTTGTACCCTCCCAAGGGTCACAACTGCTGGGTTAGAGCTGTTGAGTCTTTTAATCCCTTTAGGACCTAATACCCTTGGCTCTGAGAAACAAGCCTCAGGTACCTGGGCATTACAGACATCATTTTGTAC
This sequence comes from Thryothorus ludovicianus, assembly GCA_013397245.1. NCBI lineage: Eukaryota > Metazoa > Chordata > Aves > Passeriformes > Certhiidae > Thryothorus > Thryothorus ludovicianus. The sequence goes on from VZTB01004761.1 coordinate 2,787,050, forward strand.
AGTCACGCATTGAGTGGCTGGTTTGAAGCTCTCTGATGTAGAAGCCAGAGCCTCATTTTTGCATTCAAAGCTCATGTCCTCTGTGAAGTGTAGCTGCACAGAAAGTACTCCTGGTGTTAACAGTCCACTTCTTTCTTGCATGGTGAGTTGCTGACAAGTCCTCCTGCTGATCTTTCAAGGGAAATGGAAGAGATTAAGTATTGAAAAAACCCCACAGTCTTGGAATATATGAGAGGTGGCAGTGCTATTGCAGAGTATGGATTCAGCTGATGTGAAGGAGTGATGAGTTAATGCTCTTACTTTCTGGTCTGGGAGGTGACAAGGAGTGAGACAAGTGTTATTTGAGAACACTTGTGAAGAGGGAACTGGCACAGCTCCTGTTTCGTATCTCCTGGGTGATGAATGAAACCGCTTACAAATATTTGTCTCCCTTCTGCCACATTCCCACCTTCTGCACATGTTCGTGGGGTTCTTCCCTCCTCTACAGAGAAGGCCCACAAACCATCCTGGGGGCAGCTCTGGGAATAGCACTGGTTAAAACACTGGTTGAGGTACTTAGGGGAGCAGAGGGCTGTAGTTTTGCATCCAGCACAAAGTTTTACATAAACAAACAACATGTATCTTGAAGAAGCACTGGACTTTAGTCCTTGCTGCTCCTCATGGTCCCTGGACTTGAGCACTGGTTCAGTGCACCCAGGTGGGCAGAGTTGAGGTGTGTGACTCAAGTTTAAAGCAGAATAAAAACTTACATACATCTTGGGCTTTGTTATAGACTCTTTGGAGTTTAAAGAGGAGGTTAAGGTATGTGCACAAATAGAGCAGTGTGAAGTATTTTTCTTGTCAGATCAAAAGGGATTAGAAATGGTAGAGTGTAATTTTTATCATTCTTAGATAATTGTTTCAAGCAGGCCTGAATCAAGAAGATTAAAGAGAGACATTTTTAGGGTCCTTTTGCCTTTGGCTGATTTTGGATTCACTTTTAGTGTTCTCAGTGAAATGGGAACTGGAGCATTCATGAGATCCATGAATGTGCTGGTGGCCCCACTGTGCACTCGTACACAAGTGTGTAGTGGGAGGCCACCAGTAGCTCCAAAAGCCAATATTTGCAACACATAACCCTGGAAATTCCACTACCCTTTGCTGTCTGAGAGTGAACAGTGATACCAGTATTTGTAGGTCTGTGAAAAAAGTTGTGGTTAGCCATAGTCTTCCTGAGCCTCATTTTCATTTTGGAGAAGGATTATTTTGCAAATTGGCAGCCTTACTGCTTACTCCATGGGGTCTGTTTGGGCTCTCACCTCCTGTACAGCCATCATCTACTGAGTCCTGCCCATCTTAGTCTGTCTAAGTGGAGAAGAGAAAGGTTTCTCATCAGTACTCCTTAGCTGATTGTTTTCAGCTCTAGGCTGATCAAGTGGTAAAAGGGAGAAAATATGCTAATAGGGAATAGAGAAAGGAAGAGGAAAGAGTTCCACAACACCTTACAAAATCACTTTTTCTGCCCCAGAGAATACACTTTCGCTGGAAGCAAAATGATGAGGGATTAGTGATTCATGGCCTGGTCTGATCTTTGTGTCATCCCTTAGGTGATACAGTTATGTGTGTCAAAACACATGCCTGATTAGCATCTTTCTTCAAGCTAGGAGAATTCAGAATGACTCTGACAAAGATTTTATTTGAAAATAAAAAATTAGCTGCTGTTTTCTTCCCTGAATCTTGAGATACTGGTAGGGCTGATGCTATACATCACTGAACAATGGACTGATTTATAACTCTTAAGTATTATCCACACCAGCTACACTGAAATACAATACAAGACTAACTAACACCATTTTCAGGAATCTTAATGAGCAGGCACAACCAGAAGGGTAAACAGGAACAAATAGGGTAGGATTTCTCACTCTGGAAATAAGTAAGTATCATCACTTGCTTATGGTCCGTAGAGTTGGCTGAGCTTCTTGAGCTGGCTCAGCTCCTTGTCACCAGCTGCTAAACTACTTTTAAAACAGATTAAAAAAAAAAAAAGTTGAAGATATTCCTTATGTTAGCTTCCATATAAACAATGGCTTTTCCAGTTTGCTGGAGTGAAGCTACAGATGGCACAAAGATTGGTAGAGGGGGAAGTAAAGGAGCTCTGGAGAAAAGTGACCCTTTTTCACAGAGGACCAGGACTTCAAAATTTGTTGTAGATTCATACAGCTGGAACACTCTGAATTGAAATTAAATTCATAACTTTTTACATTTCTCATGCAGGAAAGCAGAAATGAAGACCCCTCTAAACCTATGGTTCCCATTTCCACAATATTGTGCCTGGTTTCTATTACAACTTCGTTGGAATCAAGCTGTTTTCCCAAATCATTTCAGTTACAGAAACTCCATATTCCAGTTCAACATTCTTTTCCTGACTAGTACTGGTGAATTATGCTAAGGATTTTTCAGCTGTGCTGAGTAGTGTGAATTACCTTTTCAGTGCGCCCCAATGAAACAAAGAATGCAGCCATTTGCAAAGTAATGAACACAAAAAAATGCAGACAAACCTTACAGAATGACTAATAATATTGTGGAAAGTAGCAACCCTTAAAAGGATTTAAGAGATAAGTGAACATGAGCTCAAGTCTGATAATGTAGCAGAAAGTCAAATGAGACTCTTGAGCATATAGACAGGGAAATTAAAGAGTGGACAATGGTGATTTATGATCATAGAATGGTTTGAGATGGAAAGGATCTTAAAGATCACCTAGTTCCAACCCCCTGCCATTGGCAGGCATATCTTCCACTAGATGGGGTTGCTCAGAGCCCCATCCAAGCTGGACTTGAACACTTCCAGGCATGGAGCATCCACAGCTTCTCTGAACAACTTGAAACCTTCACAGACAAGAGTTTCTTCCTAGTATCTCACCCGAACCTGCCCTCTTTTAATTTAACTCTATCCCCCCTTTTCCTATCCCTACCTGCCCTTGTACGTCCCTCTGCAGGTTCTCTGTAGGCTCCTTTAGGTACTGGAAGGTGCTCGAGGGTCTCCCTGCAGCCTCCTCTGCTCCAGGCTGAGCAGCCCCAGGTCTCAGCCTGTCTGCACGGGAGAGGTGCTCCAGACCTCTGAGCCTCTATATCACCCTTGTCTGGACTCATTCCAATAGCTCTACATTGTTCTTATGTTGATGGCCCCAGAGCTGAACACAGCACTCCAGGTGGAATTTCACAGCAGAGGAAGAGAATCCCCTCCCTTGATGTGCTGGTCACTCCTCCTTGGATGCAGCCCAGGACATGTCTGGCTTTCTGGGCTGTGAGCACACACTGCCAGGTCGTGCTGAGCTTCTCACCAGCCACCACCCCCAAGTCCTCCTCAGGGCTGCTCTCAATCCATTCTCCACCCTGGCTGGATTTGTGCTTGGGATTACCCTGACCCAGGTGCAGGATCTGGTCCTTGGTGAATGTCACGAGGCTCACACAGGACCACCTCTCCAGCTGCCAGGCTCCCTCTGGGTGGCATCCCTTCCCTCCCACGTGTTGACCACACCTCACAGCCTGGTGTCATTAAACCCACTGAGGGTGACCTTGGTCCCATTCTCCATGTCACTGATAGAGTCATTAAATGGTGCTGGTCCCAACTCCTGAGGAATACCACTTGTCACTGGTCTCCACTTGGATATCAAGATGTTGATCACAACTCTGAGTCTGATCATCCAGCCAATTCCTTTTCCACTGAGTGGATCATCCATCACATCCATGTCTCACAAGTCCATGTCGATGATGTCAGTTTCTCTTATCCACCACTACCCTGTAATATGAAGTCACTGAATTTCTCAGGCACAAATTGCCCTTAGTGAAATTGTGTTGGTTGTCACTAAACACTTCATTATTTTCAGTGTGCCTTAGGAGTATCCAGGAGGATCTGCTCTGTGAGCTTGCTGGACATTGACAGGCCCTGAGCCAGTAATTCCCTGGGCCTTCCTTTTTTCCCCTATTTTAAAAATGGGAGTTATGTTTCCTCTTTTCTCATCAATGGCAACTTCAGTGGGCTGTCACAACTTCTCAGCTATGATCAATAGTGGCTTAGCCACTTCATTTGCCAGTTCCTGCAGGACCCACAGATTTGTCTCATTTGACTCCATGGGCTTGTGTTCCTTCCTCCATCCATCTTAAGGTCCCTTAGATGTTCTTGAACCTGATCTTCTCTTCCAATGGGTGACTCTTTGTTCTTGCATTCCCCATCTTTGCCTTCTGTGACTTGGCTGGTATGGCTGGAGCACTTGCTGGTGACGGTTGAGGCAAAAAAGTTGTTACCTCATCCCTTTCCATGTCTCAGTTAACCAGGTCTCCTCTTTTCTTCTGGAGATGGCTTTCATTTTCCCTAGGCTTCCTTTTATCACAGATGGACCTGGAGAAGTTTTTCTTGGTGCCTTTGACATCCATGGCCAGATTTGATTCTACCAGGGCTTTATCTTTCCTAACCTAATTGCTGGGACAACTTCTCTGTATTCTTCCCAAGCTGCCCATCTTTGCTTCCACCCTCTGTAGGCTTCCTTTTTGCATTTGAATTTGTCCAGGAGCTCCTTGTTCATTCACCCTCCTACTGGTTTTCTCTGACTTCCTCTCATTTGGGCTTCTTCAGAGCTTGGAGGAAGTGATCCTTGAATATCAGCTTACTTTCCATCCAACTCCTCTTCCATCATGGAGTTTATCCCAGGGTTCTCTACCAAGAGGGTCCCTTGTGAAGCTAAAATCTGCTCTCCTGAAGTCTGGGGTCCTACTTACCCTGCACCATTCTTGCTAAGGATCTTGAACTCCACTGCTTCATGGACTCTGCAACCAAAACTGCCTGGCAGGAAGGGCCACTTCCTGCCTTGGGATTATACCTTGTTTTGGTATGATCCCAGCACACACCAGACATGCTTTTGCTGGTGAGCCTCCAGAGTCTGATCACCTGCTTTCACCACGGCAGGTTGGACAGCAGGCAGCGAGACAGTCAAGGACAGACAGCAATGAGTGATGGAGATTTACCCACCGTGACCTTGAGACTTGCAAATTGTCAACTGCAAAGAGTCAGGGAAAGTGCTTCTGCCTCTTGGGGAAAGGACAGAGATGGCATTGTTTTATGCCTCTTGATAACTTGCCAGTGAGTTTTATTAACACCAGTCTCACAATGAGGTCAATCAATCAATCAATTTCCATATTTGCAGCATATTTGCCAGAAATGCCTTAAAGCACTTTCCAAACATACAAATGTCCCTGTGAAATCTTTACATAAACAAGAGGGCTGGCGAGGGGGGAATCAATGCAGTTTTTATGTATGTATTGATATTTCATACTATACGTTATCTGTAAATGGGTAGACACATTTTATATAATATTTATGACCTTATAAAAAGCATGCAGCTGTGATGCAGCCCTCTACTTGCCCTTTCTTTTCCACCTGCTAAAAGGTCATTGTGTAATTGCTGAACTGCACAAATCACACTTCCTCCTGGCTAGAGAATGCAGTGGAGCTCTTACCTCTCAAATGTCCTAATAATGATGCAGTCTTAAAAATTTAAGTCTTAAAAATGCTTATCAAATGGGAAGACTGAGGTCTGAGATAATATGCCAAAGAAACCTTTATATTCAAATTATCTGTAGAGTGGTACCATGGCGGGTCTTTAACCAAGGCAACAGTATTTAGGGAAATAAACCAACTGGGACTTGAAGTAATTCAGATTTGTAAAAAATAGTGGACTCTTATACAGGAGTGAAACAAAAGGATTCAGGCACAGGATGATCCTGTTTCTTGTGAGGTCTCAGTAATATCTATCATTGTGCATATCCAGATTCCTGAAAGAGGCAGGGGATGATAATTGAGCCATATATAATAGGAACAGGGAGCTGAACAATAAATTCTATGCTCAGTCAAGCACGGCTTAGTTTCTGCCTGAGTTTCATTTTCAGCAATTGCTAGACAGTCAAGATTGAACTCCAGACAAGCAGAGGTAGGACCTGGATTGCATCAAGAATTATGTGTTAGTCATGAGAATTACAGCGTGATCTATTATTAGAGCAACAGAAAATAGCCTTGTGAAGCAAAGGAGAGGCTGAGAAGCAGAGAAACAAGACCTGAGAGGGATCTCACTGTGTTAAAATTAAAGGAAAATAGCAATTTTCCCTTGTGGCAAACATTTTTAGGCTTTTTTGGTGAACTTGGCAGCATTAGGTTTATGGTTAGACTCAGTGGTCTCAGAGGTCTTTTCCAGCCTAAATGATTCCATGATTTTATTCTGCAAAATGTGCCTCACAACTAGGAAGGCTCTCCTATATCCAGATATGTCTGTATTTCCTGCCTCCTCCAAGGGTTGGATGGCCCTGACCTTTCCAGGAAGATGAGCATGGATTTGTTCTGTGTCCTTAGAGGCATCAACTCCCTTTGCTTGGGAGTACCTCTGTAGCCTGCTGTGACACCTGGCCAGATGCCCTGTTGATTGAGGGACAGATCCTCACCCCCGGACTCAACTTTCCAGCTTGATCTTAGAACAGTCCTGTCACTTTGGACTGACTTGGTGGTCTGGACTCTCCACAGACCCTGCATGATTGCTGTCAGGGCTGGAGTGCCAGCCCTTGTCCAGTTGGCCTCAGAGGATGCATGGCTCACTGTGTGTACAGGATCCTCCGGCACCGTGCCGTGGACAGCAGTGACAATGCACTGGAACTGTGAAACCACCAGCTCTGCCAACGCTTGTGCTCACACAGCTCAGCACAGGCTGCCCCCAGAGCTCCTTTCCAATTTATCCCTACCCCTCCAAAACCCCTCCCACTTCTAAAGTGAAATATTTTTGTGGAATCTAGTTCAGGCTTGCAGCATAGACCAGATAGAAAACATTAACTTTGAGTTAAGCAGTCTTAGAGTGTGTCATCACACATTTGTGTTGCCAGGTATGATATTCCAAAACTGAAGGCTGACCTGGTACAATGAACTTCTCCAGTGTACCTTTGTAATGGGAAGAGTACACTCAGTTGTGGAGTTGCAGATTTGTTTTGTTGTGGTGTTTTGGGTTATTTCTTTTGTTTGTTTGTTTTGTTTTTTTTTTTAAGTAGAAATGACTATGAAAATATTGTCCTTTCCTACTTATAGAAACTTGTGAATAGATTTTTGACAACTTTTCCCTTGGAATCGGCCAAGAGTTGGCAGTCTGATATGGGTACTGTGGTAATGGGTATCTGCTATGGACCTCCTGATTAGGAAGAAGTAATAGATGAGGCCTTCAGACAAAATGAAAGGAGCCTCATGTTCATACACCCTCATGCTCATGGGGAACCCAAAGGATTGCTGGTGGAATAATACAGCAGGGCACAAGCAATCTAGGGAGCTTCTGGAGTATGCTGATGATGTTTCTGGCACAAGTAGGCAAGGAGCCAACAAGGAAAGGTGATTTCCTGGACCTGATACAGACAAGGAAGAACTGGACTGGGACATAAAGTCAGCCATGGCTGCAGAACCGTGAGGTGGTGGAGTTCAGGACTCTGAGAGGAGGGAGCAGGGCAACAAGTAGCCCTGGATTTCTGGATAGCAGACTTCAGGCTAAGAGAGCTGCTTGGAAGAATTCCATAGGACATGGCCCTGGAGAGACAAGGGGTCCAGGAGAGCTGGGTCATATACAAGGATCACCTCCTCCAACCTCAAGATGGGATCATTCTGAAAAGAAGGAAAATGAGCAAAGAGCAGCAGACTTAAGCAGTAAAATTAGCCTCTGGGAATCCCAGGCCCTTGAGGCCAGAGGAAAAGTCTGGAACAAGGAGGACTTAGTGAAGGAGGCTCAGGCTAGAGAGCACTTAACCACACTGGACATGCACCCCTGAGAGCTGAGGGACCTGGCTGATGTCATTGCAAGGCCATTGATTATCTTTGACTGTCAAATGATCATTATGACTGGAAGAAGTTCCTGAAGATCCTTTAGAGCTTCTGTATCAAGAAGGGCAGGAAGGACCTCTGAGAAACTGCAGGCAAATCATCCTCACCTTGATGCCTGGGAAAGTGAAGGAAAAAAACTTCCTGGAATGTATTTCCTAACACATGAAGGGACTAGAAGGTCATTAGGAGTTGTCAGCATGGATTGATTTATAAGGATGAAATCACCCTTGAGCAGCCATTTTACCTTCTACAAGGGGAAAGCAGTAAATGTTTGTTTGGGATGTTTTTAAACTGTGAGGATACTTAAACACTGGGACAAGTTATGGAATCTCCATCATTCAAGATGCTCCAAACCCAACTGGACACAATCTCGGACAACCTGCTGTAGCTGGCGCTGCTTGAGCTGGGGGCTTGGACTAGATGATCTCAAGAGGTCTCTTGCAAATGAAGCAATTCTGTGTGAATTTATTCAGCCTGTGTAGATTTTGCAACTGAAAAATATCTCAATCTATATTGTGACAGTCAGCAGCAACAATGAATTAAATAAAATAGGATATTTTCTAAGGCTATTATACAAACTGCATTGAAGTCATTAAAAAATCCCATTGATTTCAAAGGGCTTTGGCTAAGTTCCAATACTCCTTATTTAAATAACTATCTAAATGGCCTGATTTTCACAAATATAGGGAATGCATCTGCTCCAGAGGGCTTCACTTGGCTTTGATCAGACTTTAATTAGTTGTACTTGTTTAAAATGTTTTAAAAAAATTTGAAGATTTGGTGGTTTTTTTCTCTTCACAGTCAACAAACTCAGTAATTCCTGGAGGGGTATAGCTTAAACTTTCCCCAGAGCTCAACCTTTTATATAAAATAACTTCATACAAAGTATTGCTATAAAATACAACCGTGAGCATGAAAAACCAGCAGCACGATAGAGAGACTGTTCTGTAATCTCAGAAGCAGACCAAGGCTTTTGGTGTATCAGGCTTGTAAGGGCAAAATTCTGGGGCAAAGTGTTGGATGGTGTCATCCAACAATGTGTTCCACGTCAGGTATCAAGAGATGGGAATGACTGGGGATTTCTTACGAGTGACAGCTGTGTGGGAGACTAATTACAGTGACGGATGGTTTTGCCTTCTACTTAGTCAGTAGATGCAGGATGTGTGAATGATGATGTTTCTGAAAAAGATTGGTAATATAATATTCTAGACTGACTAGAGATCTGAGATTTGTTGTTGAAAAATTCAGATTGGAATGCTGAAACTGTTTTCTGAACACCAGGAAGCTAAGGTGCCAGAGGGAAAGTAGCAGTGACATTCTGGTGCAATGTTCATCAGCTTTATTCATACTTTATTAAAACCAATAAATTAAATACCCTTAACAATTACAATTATTAAAAGCCTAGGAATGTGAAAATCTCGTCCTTAAAGAAGGTCACCTGGGCAGTGTTTCCTGTTCTGCAACCAAAATGGGTTTAATATCTGTATAAATTATTTTGTCTCTTCTACATCTGAAATTATTCCTCGGTTAAATGACTATAATAAAAACCAGGCCTTTAGTTCACAGGGATATATTCTTATGAGCCATACTCTAGTTCCTACTAAGAGGTCAATATTTTTCTTACATAAGTACAAGATGTTATTACTTGGTTTTTTTTTTAATTGCTTATAGACCTATATTCTATTTCAAATCATTACCATGTCTTAAGGTGTATTCAGCCAGAGCCTCTTGCGTGGTGTCGATTTCTTCTTTGGAAGCATTGGTGAGTGTGGCTACATCTATATTTCTACCCTATCTTCTGCAGAAAGAATAAAAAGGGCTCTGATTGATGCATATGACTATGGGGAAAGACAAAGGGGAAATATCCAGCCTGGTTAAGTGCAAACTGGAAATATCAAACCAGACAGCTAGCTAAGCAGAGGCAGATAAAAAAGTTATAGATAGCCATAGAAATACACTGAGAATTACACTTAGCCCAACTGAGGAAAGACACTAAAGAAATAATTTCCCTCTTGAAGATACCTGAAAGTTTAGGCAAGAGATAAAGGATAGAAAGAGATACCTCCCCACTGCCAACCTTTTTTAATCTCCTAGTGAAAATTTAGGGTGTAAAGATAACCTTAAAAGAGATACTTGTGGGGTTTTTGCTGTAATAACAAGAAGTGGAAGAAATAACAAATGCCAGAAGAGGAAAAGGTTTGTTCTTTAAATGGTTAAAGGAGATTGTGGTGTGACTGGAAAGGACCAGCCATAAGGGTAGTGAGCAACGACAGTGAGTGCTTCCATTTCCCCAGCTACCCCTCTCACTAGAGAGCCATGCTGTTATTCCACAGCAGGTAACTCATCTGAAACCCACCCTGAATCCTTGTGCAGCAGCACGTTGAAAATCCACGTGGTTTGTTGGTATAGCTTGAGAAAGAACTTCTGAGCCTTCTCAAGAGAAAGCATATTATTCTGTGAAACAATTTGTTCTTGTTGAATTAAAGAAAAAACCCCAAAATTCCAGCATTCATCATTTTTACCATTGTAAGCTCCAATGAAGCTATACATGTTTCAAGTTTACATGAATGTCAAAGAGGGAAAGATACATTTTTGGCTCACAGACTTTTAAACTTGTTAAAAAGACGCAGATGCAATGACTGATAAAACTGAAGCCTACGCTTTCTTGCTTTGCTGTGGAAGGGAGGAAGTGGTTTTTCGTCTAAAATGCAACACCACTAAGAACTAACTTTTTCCATGCCTGAGTTGTACCGTGATCTTTGTAGCTAGATTTTTGGCACCTATAAAAATATGACTAATAAAAAAGACTACAGTTGAAGAGATATGTGCAGGATCCAGCTACCAAAGTGAAGTAGACTTCATCTCAATGTGAGCATTCCTCATCAAAATGCTTCTTAAGGTTTCTTAAGATGGAGTGCTGTTCCTCCTCTCTACCTGCTTTAGCTGCTGCTGGGGTGCAGCTGCAGGATATGACTACATAAGAGAGCTGTCAATACCTTGAGCTGCCAGGAACACCTGAATCCATGGGGTACCTGCTTGCTGCCATAAATTTCCTTACTTCCATTGCACCCACTCTCACCAATGGAAGAGTTGGTTCTATGTGCTGGCTTCTCTTTTCAAGGAGCACCTAGGATGTCTTGTGGGGTGAAGCTCTTGCATTTAAGGAGAAAGAGGATGTTGTGGCAGAAGGTTTTTGCTGTGATCCTGTACCTGAAGGTAGTAGCTTACACAGGAAAAATTTTCAGGGAGGATGGACTCTTAGATGAGGCCTTCTTTCTGCCCTTTGGCTTTGGGAAAGGGTGGGGGTCTGTGCAATTTAGGGAGGGAACCACAGAGCAGGGATTGCCTGGGGGCTCTCTCTTGGCTTCCAGAACCAGCAGGATTCACCTTGATTGCTTATAGCAATCCCCACCTGCTGGGTGCTTCCTTGAGTGATGCCCTCTTCCCACATATTGTGATGCACTGGAGAAGTTGAGCTTCTGCTCTGGCACAACCACTCAGACGGCTTTGGCTGAAGAGGGGCACAGAGATGCTCAGCAGGTGCCCTGTGAGCCTGTCTGGAGCCTGCTGCAGCTGCCTTTGGCCTCTGATTGGTTTTCTTTCACATAGAAACTAAGGTGTTGAGAGGGAGAAGGAGAGAAAATCCCAAGTACCTGGGCCACTAAAAGCATGGAGGTGGGTGATATAGTAAAGTCTTGCAGTTTGGATGAGGCCAAAGGGTAGGTGATACTGAGGTCTTTGATTTAGTTACTGAAAATCTATTAGATCTAATTTTATTTGTAGTAAGGCCTCATTGCACTAATCAAAAGGAGTAAAAAAGCTACCTTTTAATGGGATAAATTAGTTTCAGGATTTAAAGCAGTACTTGAATTCATTCTTCAGTGTTGAAGAGTGAAGATTAATTGCATTGGCTTCTTGCTATCACTGCTTGGTATATTCAGACCATCTATGTGTGTGTTATCATAACTGTGCAATGGCTGGGAGCTTTAGTGCATGCAGCAGAACTATGCAGCCTGACTTGGGGCTTCCAGAAGGCACCAGGATTAAGACTTTGTCTCTGAACAACATTTTCATTATCTTCTAATTGGTGTCTTGAAAGAGAAAGTTTTGAAAGATGCAAATGGAAACTTTCCAGAAGCGAAAATCCCCTGAAGCCCTATATACCGTTTTTCAGGTTACCTATATGTTTTTTTGGTCTTACACCAGCCTGCTGAGACAAGGCATTGTGAGAGCTCTCTCCCAGTTTCCCTTCATTACCCCAGCCCTTACAGGGCTCTGATGATGTTCTGATGATTTTCCCTCTGTGCCACTGGGCAGGGCTGGGAGAGCAGGTAGAGTCACAGCTATCTGTATGATTCAAAGAGCAATAAACCTCTTTACAAACAGCACAAAACCCCACCCCCACCTCCTCCAGGTGCAAGCTTTGTGTGTGTAGGTGGCTAGAGCCAGGTGGGAATGAAGAGCTGCTGGTGGCTGGATTGCAGCAGCCAGGTGCCTGATCTAGTCCTTAGTGATGTGCTGCAGTCTGCTTTGGCTTTGTCTCAATGCTGGGGTGACCCCCACCTGGTGTGGTGGCATCTCTGGGTGTCACTGGCTGGCACTGTAGCTAACCTGCCAAATTATCAGGAGGTTCTTCCAGATGGGCAGAAATACACGTGGAAGTGCCACATATCCAAGATGTACGGTGCTAGCTGGAAACAACCCACAGGAATGACCACTCTGGAAACAGCCTGGGTGTGTGCATCAGACCTTTGTGTGCCAGAGAATGATCCTGAGGTGATGGGGACAGGCAAAGCAGTGGCAGACATGTTAACTGTCTGAGTGTCTTTACCAGCCCTTCATCCTGATAATCAAGAGAGCCAAGGGTTCCTAAGTATCTGCTGGTATCTGGTTTTCAGGAAGTTGGGGTAGTAGGATGCATAAACTAGGTTTGTTTCCACCAAACAGCCAAGGAAAATGCATGCTCCAAGGGTCTAAAGGGTGTAAAATAGAATTATTTACACGCAGGATGTTTCTCATCTCTCTGCCTCCCAGATTTTAGCTGACTATGTAATAGATAAGGATGTAGGAAAGGAATCATCAGGCTTACATTATCTTCTTGCAAGGAAAGCATGAGCACAGATTTTGGAGATGAACTACACCCTGCACTATGGTTAACCACATCAACGAGCAAAAAGTCCCCTTGCTTATATTAACAGTGGGATCATGCTTGGCATCCTTCTTGATAAAAGCATGTTTTGCTAAGCCTGTTTTCTGATTTAGTTTTTTACAAAGGATGTCAGGCCTTGCATACATTGCTAGAGAGTCTTGTGCTGCTGCTGTAGTCCTTGGCCTTTCAAACCAGAGTAAAAAGCACAGTATGAACCCAAGTGTCCTGGGGTTGGGCCAGCTGCTGGATCACAGTTCCTTCAAAGTGGGTGGCTTTGGGTGTTCTGATAATTTTGCTGTTTGCGTTTTTTTGTGTCCTTGATCCTAAACGTAACAGTCATTATAACATCTGGCATGTGTAATGTGCTGTACATAGAATGCAGGAATCATTTGCTTGTCAGAGCTGGCAAGCAGCCTTCCCTTAGGATGGAGGGACTGTTATTTAACATCCCATAGAAATACATACGGAAGCTGGAAAAGAAGTAAATACAGAAAAGGAAGCAAAGCTTTCTCAAGAACTGAAGAGGGAGGGCTATTATTTAACACTCAGGGATGCTCTCTATCCCTAGTGATGCTCCCATGGGGTCTTCTGAATCTGGGCTAGCCTTTCTCTTCACTCTAGCAAAGGCTGGGTGGGTTCTGATGCAGTGAGTCCCCAAGAGAGCTGGCAAAGGCTACTCCAGAGTGTCCATGTGGAGATTGCAAGGCAGCGTTTTCAGTCTTGGTGCCTGATTTCATTCAAGCTGGCACCACACCTGTACAAGGGAAAGAAAATCAGCCAGGCAGCTAAACTTGTACTTCCTTCTGATATAGCAATACATTTTGTTAGAAACAATCAGTCAGTTATAATCCTTATACAACAGCTGCAGTTTCTCCTCTCAGCCTCTCACACTGTGCCATTATAAATAGATTGTCATATTCCTTGCAGCATTAAATTGCTTTCTACATTCCCAGTCCCTGGGAGTACTGATTGACTTGGGAAACATGCCATTTTGGTAGCCCTCCAGAAAAAGTGATTACTTATTTTTGCATCTGTTGCCAAACCCCTATAAGTATGTTACCATTAAAAAGTCAGTATTTAACCACAATTACCATAAGGGGGTATTTGATATGACAGTTGTTTCCTGCTGTGTTATGTTTCTCCGTACACAAAAAGTAAATGGGTGGTTTTAATTAGAGGAGGGGACCTTCCTAGCTATAGCTACACTGCTTTGAATACACAATACATTCTTGCTTCTTTAACCAATGCACAGATTAAGGATTTAGAAGAGCAACCCACCAAAAATCCAAACAGAACGATACCTGTTGTAGGGAGCACGCAAGCAAATACAAATGTGAAGTGCCTAAGGACGGTGCTTTAAGTGGTGTGGTCATGTGGCTTTGAGATGCCAGAAGAATAGCAATATTCCCAGGATTTGCCTGTCCTGTGGCCCAGTGCAGAAATGTAAGCATGGCCGTGTGCTGGGCACTCTGGAGTCGGGGATGTGTCTCTGTGTTTAGCAAGATCTATTGCCATAACGACCTGATCCTGCTTTGGTGAGTCAGTGCAAACCTCCCCACTGAGGTGAATATGATACCATAACCCTTTAAAAACCTTCCAAGACAAGATAAGGTGTCTCATGCTTAGCTCTGCAAAATAGGACATTTTGTGCTGCACGGTTCTTAATGAGGCAATGTCTGTTGCATTTTAATAGCATTCTCTTAGGCATTGGCCCAGATTGGAGCTCCTTCAGTGGCTGTTTATACACTAAATGTTGAGTGCTTATTGATTAAAACGCAAATACAGCCTCAGAAGCAGTGATCAGTCCCGCCTGACCAGGGTCCAGCCTGATGCCCCTTTGTTTTTTCCCCTCTGTCTAGTCCCATGATCAGTGGATTTTTCACTCCAGAGGGAGAGGTGCAGAGCTATTTTTGTCTCTATTTTATTCTTCACCAACCCTCTGTCTAATCTGACTGTGCTGCCCCACGAGAAGGGATGAGGTGGGCTGAGAAAGGAGCTGAATCTCCCCTTCTAGGCCAGCTGCTATAAAAATACAGTTAATACTCAAAGGCTAGGGGAGGAGGTGACATCCATAAAGTGTCATTTTTGGGAGTTGATGACCATGGGAGGGACCCTGAGGGACTCATCTCTCAAGAGAAGTGAAAGATGGAGGAGACATCAAGTTTATAGCTGAGGCTTAGGGTGGATATTAGCAGGTTCCTCTAGGGCAGCATACAGAGACTTTCTGGTGAACCTGATGAGCTTGTGATCTGACAGGGATCTCATAAATGTATGTTCCTCCAGGGATTGGTGGCAGGTACAGACTCTGGTTTGGGTCATGGCTTTACACTTGGATGCTTCTCCTCTTCTGAAATGCTTCATGAAAGTGAAACCTAAACCCTGAGACCTCAGAGAGCTTTTTGGAATAGGTAAATATAGCAATTTCATAGTTTTGGATAAGGGCAGGATTTCTAAAGGTAGCCATATGTCTATTATCATCTGCTGTCCTTCTGTGAGGGGTTCTGCTTGATGTGTATTTTAGTATTGGATTATAGACAACAGGCTCTTTCTTGATTGATGGTAGAGAAACATGGGGCAGAAATAATTTGTAATTGATGCTTGAAAAAAGGTATGGATACACAAAATTCTATTCCTTTGAATTGAGTAAGATTTAAAGTTACTAGGCTGCCTGAATACCATTTTATATCTGGTCTGTGGAGTGTTATTACAGGCTCAGCCTATTTAGACTGAGCAGATACTTATTGCATGCTAATCAAAATACCTACTGATTTAGCACATCTAATGTTTTTCATCTAGCTAATAGGAATCTCTTCAGTTGTTCTTTTTCTCCATAAATCCTTCTAATGTCCAGTGCTCCTTTTTAATATGCAAGTCCTTTCTCCTGAATGTGAAGAGGAAGATTAAATAGTTTCCTTACCATATCACTTACAAAGAAGTAGCTCTATATTACTGAAAGCAGCTGTCTAGTAAGTACTGTAAAATCAGCATCCTTTTGTACTTTCAACCAGAGCATTAGAGAGCTTCATGCCTTGGTGCACCATCAAATCCAGATCTGGGAGAATACCACTCCTAAAATCCTAGATCCTAGAGTTTTTTCCCAAAGTAAGGAAGAGATCACAAACCATTACATATCTACTGTATTTTCCCTGTACTACCTTATTGCTGAGCTGCAGTGCCTTATCAGCACTTCCTTCTGTCATTCCCTGTTGCCAGACCTCTACAAAATGCCTGCAAAGCCTTCAACGTGGAGTAGGAAAGATGATGCCTGTCTCCAAGTTATGAAGATTGTTTACAATCCAAATATTTGAAGATGTTGCTAGTTATATGGTAACCAGTACCCGTGTAACTCAATGCTTTAATTAAAGGTTTCTGTTGACTGAAGCACAGATGATAGCTGATTTAAAAGCTGTTGCTGCAGCTAGGTTTTATCTACCTCTAAAGCTGACACCAGAAAACATGTAACTCAGAGCAAATATAAATTAAAAAACCAAAAACATTGCTGGCTGGTTGCTGTGCAAACGCAGTCAGCTATGAGCAGTGTGGCATAACAGGAAGAATATTCCTGATGGGGAAAACTACACACTCTGAGAAAACCTCCAGCTTGAATTTTCTTCTGTTTTGTCACTCTCTATTGTTTTAATCTCTCCCAGGACTCTCTGCCCACAGCAAATACCATCTGAACAACTTTTTATGGGCTCTTTGCATCTTCTTACTTCTTCTGTGGTTTGGCCAGCATTGTTGCTATTGGTGTTGGATTTGGAGACTCAATTATTTGTGCAGTAGCAGGTAGTGAAGGACTCGGATTGGCAGTGCAAAAGCATGAGCTCAAACCTTACCAGCTTCCTTTTTCCTAATAAGTGTGAGCAGAAATCTTCCCTGAGGGGGATTTTAAGAAGGCATCAGCTGCTCTGGAGATGTATCCAAACCTCTGGACCTTTTTAGGTTTGCCCACCACTTCTTACAATCGGGAAAGAAATGCATGACTCTTTGAGGAAGGTATTTTAAGCTTATTTTCTTTAATCTTCTGGGTTCTGTGGTTGTGACTCCCCTGAGGTCATACAGATATTTTTAAATGAATTCTCACTGCTTGAATAAAAAGAAAATAACATCTTGGTTTTCACTTCTGTATTCTCCAGCTTCATAACTTTGGGCACTCCCGAAATGAAGCTGAAGTCGTTGGGCCATTTCAAGGGTCCTTTTGTATTTACACTAATAACAAACCTTCTCCCTCAAAGAACATTTGCCATACTTCAAATGTTTATTGTTCAGCTGGGCCAGTGAACAGCTGTATTGAGCAAAGCCCCATGTGACACCCATTGCATTCCTGGGTGATTATAGAGTACTGCCAGCGACTGTTCAATGTGTACGTTGCGGTAGAATCTGCACGGCCCGGAGCACAGAGAGGGGGGAAAAAAATGCCCTTGCAATCTGAGTATGAAATCATTACACAAGGATATGAAAAGTGAGGAAGAGGTCCTTGCACCCCTGGTTAAATGTCTTCTGTGCCTCCTTGCAGTGAATTTGTGCCTGTTTTTTGACAAGGGAGCGCTCAGCCTGTGTGTTCGTGTGCCTCGGCATGGAGCCTTTGGAGCCGTTTTCCCCAGAGATGGCTCAGAGCTTTTCTCCAAACCACATTTGCATTGGAAAATGGAATCTGTCAAAATATAACATGTTGTGGGCTCACACCAGCATTCAGGGGGTAGAGGAAGGGGACACATGGCTGCTTTGGGCCTCTTCAGCTTGTTCTGAGTGGTGCCAGACTGGATTGATGTGACAAGGGGAAGGCATTTCGTTTCAACCAGCAGCACTCCTATTGCTTTTCACTTGATCAGTGTAAGTTGGAGGGAATGTTAACATTAAAATCTAACAAAGGCAACAGCACTTCATATTGTGGTGTTGTTGAAGGGAGGTATTTCTGCACTTTTGAATTGATTTATTTTGAAATAATTTATAGCTAACAGAAAAACTTAAAAATGTTTTTAAGTTTATCATGACAGAGTTGGAAATGCTGGAGTTGAATGTGTCCCTGAAACTACATAATTTCTTGCTCTGACCTGTGCCAGATACCAGTGTCTGAAAACTTAAATTTCTAGAACAAAAGCTTAGGAGAATTTTATTCTCTGACTCATTTATAAGCCTTTTAAAAAATTTTGCCATAAGTAACAAAGTTACTCAGCTTTGCTAATAGGGGAGTTTTAAAATCATCCATGGTGCTTAGATTGCTGCCCTGCCACAAGCTACTGTCTTGCTAATGTCATCCAACAGGCATAAAGGAAGAATGAACTACCACAACTTGTTAATAAAAATAGTTTTAGTGCTTGGGATTGTTTCAAACATGTTCTGCTTGGATGGATTTTTGTGCTAGGAACAATGTTTTTCCTCACCCCCGAATCATCTAAAACAACAGAAAGGGTCATGTAGCTGTCTTTTAGAAGTTCCCAAGTAAAGAAGGAAATTATATTCAGGCAAGCCTTTTAAATTGATTTGGAAGTCTCATCTGGTCTTGCATCAGAGCCTCCACTTCACTAGCCCTCTGCTGTGTGCAAGCTGGCTCTACTCCTCAGCTTGGCAAATAATAGTCTCAAACGTGGGTTAAACTGACAAGTGGCTCCTTAAAAAAAGCCTTTTTTAACATGGCTCTATGAGAATTTCCAGCAAGACCGCAAAATGTTTCAGGAACGTTGGATCCAAAATTAGCTCCTTCTGATTAACTTCCATGCAGCAGGCTGTTGCAGGGCCACCTCGATTCTTCCTGTTAATATGGCTTATTTAAGGGGCAGAATAATGATAGTCTTGCAAAATTACTGCTTTTGCAGGATTTTTGCTACAGTTTTGATGACTCAGAGTTATCATATGTGCTTCTTTTGAATTACATGTGGCCAGTAACTGTTAACACTTTTGCAGGGTATTAAAAATTTGAAACTGTTTCATGGTAGCATTTTTGTTAGGAAATAGGAAATGAGGCTTTACAGGCTGTGCAGAAATTTAGTGCAAGTTTTGGTTTACTTTTTTTCTGATGCTATTTTCTACAAAATTAAATACTCCTTAAAAGAATGTTTTAGTTCATGTAACATTATAAAGGTTTTCATTTGGAGTGAATAATTTCTCCAAACCCTAGAATAGGCTGTGCCTAATGAACTTAAAGAATTATTTTTCTTGGGAACCACTACCTCAAGTCAAATTCTTTGAGACTCACTTTTATGAGATGGAGAAACTGAGAATGGAGCTGCTAATCATGATACAAGCCCCATCCCTGAACCCAAGGGGAATAAAAAAATCACTTTTTGTGTACAGCTCTCAATCTCTGTCTGCTATTACCTTGCTAAAAAACTTCTCTGAATGTTTACTCACTACCCTGACGTAAGTGGAGGTCTGTTCAATGCTTCTCCCTTTTTTGATCTGGAGTGCTGACTTTGGAGGACATTTTCCCTGAGATAGTAGAGAACAAGATACGATTTTCCCTTGAATTGCTTTCCAATCCCACTCCTATCGAGCCTTAATTAGCCCAGCAGGTTCAAAGGGATGGCCATTTGTGTTTCCCAGTGGGGAAAGGATGCAGCCCGGAACAGCAGGGAGGTGGTTCTGTGTATAACTGGTGTTTCTGATGCAGAGCAGGGAAACAAGAGATGGAAAGGGCTGTGACCTGAAAATTAAACTGTGAGCCCGCTGAAAGTTTAGAAGAAAGATTTCAAGTCTTTTGCTGACTCTCAGATGGTTTAGATATAAATGATTCATCAGACCTTTGGGTGAGGAAAATGCTGTTATTTGGAGAATATGCTCCATAGCAATGGAGCCACAAGACTCTCAACTCTAGGGAGGGGAGCAGGGATGCCTCTGTGGATCCACTGGCATGCCCTGACACATCCTCCCCAAGGTTGTTGCAGAAGAGTCTCCACTCTGTACTGGACTTTCCCACATGGATAGTGCAGCCTGCATTTATTTTCTGTCTGTAATACTTAGGGAGAAGTGTGGTGCACTGATGGGAAGCAGCTAAAAATGAGCAGGCTAAATCTGTTTAGACCTGCAATGTATTTCAACTTTGACCTTTGATATCTCTGGCTGCCACTGTCTCGCGTCTTCTTTTATCAGAGACTTTCAGTCTCATGTCAATTTTAAGACATGGGCTGAGGGCCTTGGGCAAATATTCACTGGAGATTAGGAGGAGACTTTAATGAGCGCAGCGCAGCAGAAGCTCTCGCACGACAGTGGCTTTTGAAAAACCTTTCTCAGGGCAGTTGCAGCAAATCTGGAGCACACCCTGATTTTGTTCACTTGAGATGCCAGCTGCAAGGCATGTTGTTCCATGTGCATTTTCCTTTGCGTTTCACCTGCTAAAAATGTCCGCTCTGCGGCTGCTGGGGGCTTGGAATGAATTTGGGAACACGTCCAAAAAATGGTGGGTGGGTGTGTTGCGTGGGTGAAGGGTAGTGGATGGAAATCCTCGTCAGATGAGGGGATACAAAGAAAAGATGATGCCAATGCACAGCCTGGCCAGAGCCGGGACAGAGGGAGGGGGGGAACATTTGTTTCCACGGGGTGCCTCAAGACGCTGACCCAGATTTGTGACGCCGCGGTGGTGGGGTTTTCGCAGCGCTGACTGCGCTGGCAGCAACTCAGCAGGAAATGGCTGGTGCAGCATGAACCATCCATCACAACCCTGCCAGGGTGCTGAACCAACTACCTGGAAGTCTCTGAAGCTTGATGGCTGGATTGGGAATTGCTTCCTGCTTCTTCCCCTTTTCTTCTCTGTAATTGCTCAAACTCTGTAGAAATGCTGAGCAGTGGAATCTGTCTGCAGTCAGCTGTGTCTTTGAAGCAAGCCCTGCCGTGAGCAGGTGATTACACCAGGTAAACCCCAGAGACCCCACCTGGATCACCAAAATCAATGGGTTTGTAGTGATTTGAGTGTGGTGTCAGGTCCCTCAGGATATACTCACCAGGGCAGAGCTGACTGCAGGTGCATCCACCTGCCTACGAACTGCTTCAGTAAGAGTTTATCCCTTTTACCTGCATCCTAATTAGTTGCTCGGTGACCAAAAAATGATCACTGCTTAATTTTAGTGTTTTCCCACCATCAGTCAGGTAAAACTATCAGTGCTCTTTTACATCTCGTATAGTTCTCTTGAAGGAAATATTCAAACATATACAAGATGCAGAATTTGGACTGACCTAGAACTTATTTAATAAAACTCTTGAGTTCGTTGACTTGCTCTTTGTGTTTGAGTTACAGAAGCGCATCCTCCTTCCATTTTAACCTGCCTTCAGAGTTCCAAGCTCAGACCTGTAAGAAGCATCAGGGTAAACAGGAAGGCTGGACTTGCTGGTAAGGCAAGTTCAAATTTTAACTGAATCCTGCTGAGACCCATTTTAATGGTCACAGGCTTGTACTTCCTGTTTGTGTCCCCTTTTCTTCCTCTAGAAAGTAGGAATGATTCTATTGGCCTGCCATCAAAATCTAAAAAAGCTAAAGGAATTGAGGCTTAGAAAGAACTTAGAAAGGGGCAGACAAAGCACAAACTGGCAGCATCATACAGTCCTCAAGGAGATTGTATTTGCTTCATCACAGAGCAAGGCCACTGGGAAGGTCGTGGCAGTTTGGCTTTTTACTCAACCCCCCTACCCAGGATCTGGAGGGTGGCTCAGCCTGGCTGCAGGTGTGTGTGAGCCCTTGGGTCTGTAAGGTAGCTGTTCTTGGGATACTTAAGGTTTTTACAATTTCCATTTCTGAAGAGGTAACAAGAGAAGAGCTGGTGGTCTGCTCCATGAACTGACCCTGAGAAATGTCACTACTCCTCCAGTTTTGGCAGATGAGTCATGACCAATGTTGTCCTAAGTGAAAATCCTCTCCTTATGTCCCAGGAGGAGCTGTGATGGGTATCTTCCTGCAGGCCCACTTCTGTAGCAACTTGGCGAAGCAGGAGTTGGGTCTTTTATGTGGGACAGCTTCAGGCTGGCAGCAGGGAGCTGAGTTTTGGCACCATGCTGGGCTCCCTCTTCATGCATGAGGTGACATTGTTTTAACACTTTGTGCAGGGAGGTGTCAGCTCCCCTCGTTGCTGAGGTCCAACACATCACTGCTATGTGATGCCAGCCCCATATCTGCCCTCAGACATGCTCATCGTGCCTGCCAGCATTGCAGCATTGATTTCATTGAAGGGAAGCCCTCAGTTTAATGTGCCAATCTCTTTTTTTATTTCTTTTTTTGTTGTTGTTGGTTTTTTTTTTTGCCAAGATCTCCTTGGCACAGGAGAGAGGGGCATTTGTCAGGAACTGAAGCTATCCCTGAGGTTTGCTGGTAGTTTTTAAATTTGCTACAGTCCATGAATGACCATGGTGGCTGCAGCTTCCAGATCACCCAGGAGGGAGTCAGTCACCCCAGGCCAGGGGGTTCTGCTGTGCTGCTCCTTCCAGCCTGCCCAAAAGGATGGATGAGGGAACAATCCTGCCAGCACTGTACTGGATAAGGCCATTCTCCATAGTGAAACACTTGGTGTAGTCCCAGTGGTCAGGATATGTCCCCTTTGCCTGATTTGGGCTGCAGAAGGGCTGGGAGCATAGTCCAGTCCATGTGACTCTCCCATTTGCTGCCTCTTCAGCTGAACTTTCCTCTGCCCCTGGTAGGGGAAATGCTGACCGAGACATGTCTAATTCTTCCCTATCTTTCTCAGCCTGGACTTCTTTCCTTATCAGAGTGGCCAGAAATAACCTCTGCCTCCTGTCCAAATGCTTTTCATGCAAGATTGGCCTCCCACTACCCACACAGGAGAGTAAAGTGCACAGCTGGGGTTTTGTCCCTAGGCAAAAAAAGACAATCGTGCAGTGAGCAGGGGATTTCCAGAGGCGAGTTTTGTCTGCAGCTACTGGGGATTTTCCAGAAAGGATGATCCAAAGTGGAAGCCTTGAGTAGTTCTCGCTGCATCTGTTTGTGTAGGTCATGTTTCATGGCCTGTGTATCACAAGGCATCGCAGGGAAATATTAGTGTTTTGGATTCAGAGGGTTTTTTCTTTCTTCTCTTCTGCCATAGATTTCTTCCTTTAATTTCCCTCTTATTTTGATGTGCTTCCTTGTGGTTACTAGGTAAGAGAGAGACTGAGGCACTGGTGTAGAAATGATCTGTATGGAGACAGCGACCTTGATATGTGTAGATAGAAAGGGGCGAGATCTTCAGCAGAAGGCAGATGGGAGCAGGGACACTGATGGACTCAGAGGTTGTTCCTGTGGGACACTGATGGACTCAGAGGTTGTTCCCGTGGGACACTGATGGACTCAGAGGTTGTTCCTGTGGGACACTGATGGACTCAGAGGTTGTTCCCGTGGGACACTGATGGACTCAGAGGTTGTTCCCGTAGGCAGGTGAACCTTCATGAAGGAGACTGTTCAGGCCAGGGCAGCTCAGGCACAGGGTGTCCCATGACCATGAGCACATTGGGGAGATGTGTGGGAGTGGCAGAGGTTTTACAGCTGCTGAGGCCCTGAGTAGAAGGGGGATGATGTGGCAATGAAAGAGCCTGCATGATGCAAGTGATGCACGTCTCTTGCATGTTTGGTGCATGAGGTATGAGGAAGCATGGGGAAAATCTGTGAGCTTTGTAGGCAATTTTATCCATATTATATATTATTTTTGAAGGCTGTTCAGCCATCTCCATCCTCCGTCTCTCATTTATTCAGCTGGGCACTGCTTCTCCTGGCATACTAGCACAGGCGAAAATGGTAACACTGGCTACACCTTATGGCTAACAAAAGCATCTCTTAAAAGTCAGGATTAGACCTAGGCTTTTGACATAGCAACCTCCCAATGTGACACTTAGTAAAATTTTCCTTTTGCCTTGCTCTTGCATAATGTTCAGCTCTTCCACATTCAGCTGGAGATCAGAGGTAAATCTGTGGCACCTTCAGTAGGGCCAGGATGTTGATTTCACTGCCAGGCCTGGAATAGAGGTTCTTGAATGCTGGGCACCACTAAATAACCCTTGTAATGATTTCCCAGGCCTTTTCTTCTCAGAATTCAGGAAACCTGAGCATATATTAACTTTATATATAAGCTGGAAGCAATGGCTCTGCCATCAGCTTCAGCAGGCAAGCCTGGATAGACCAGTGCTGCTGTTACCCCATCACTGCTGGCTGCAGGTCTGCTCCATCCATGGCAGTGGAAATAGCTGGGGAAGGGAAAACACTTCCCTGGGGTCAGGGTCAACATAACAAGACACTGAAGCAATATCAGAGTTCACCACTTGCTTCTCTGAGGCAACCAAAAGTTAAACATTTGGCCCATCAGAATGGCTCGAGGGATGTGCCTATATGAAGTGAAGCCTTCAGTCAGCAGGTTGTTACTAGTGGCTCTGGTAGCAATGGCAAAATGTCTGCCCTTCTTCAGGATTATTAAAGGGATTTCTTGATAGCTTTCACCATCCCTGTTAAGTAAGGACATGAGCCTCAAGCGGCATAAAGAGACAAAACTGCCTTGGTGTCATCGCAGCCATTCTGCCCAGCATGATGGGGAATGTTGGCCTTCATTACTCATTTTTTCTGATTTCCACTCAGAATTACTCACACCACTTTTTCAAATGGGATATTTGTGGTGACTAAGCAGGATTGAATGAGTCTAGCACAGTTCATGATATCTTATGCTAACAGAAGATCTTATTTTTAATGTACTAATTTATGAAAACTATATATTCTGGGGGAGGATGGGTATTATATACGAATATACTATATATGGGATCTCTCCTTGTGATGACTATCAACTTTCAGGCAGTTGATAGTGCTTCCTATTTTGTATACCACCATATAGAGCTGGATTTAATGCTCCATGGGGCTATGTCAAATGCACTAAGGGAACCGGGACGTAAAAAGGCATTTAAATGCACAGTAATATTTAGCTCCCAATGTCTGTGCAGAAAGGAGTGGTCTGAGACATTTGCCAACACTTGTCCACAGCTGTCCCAAGACTGTCCCTGGTGTTCCTACTGTGTGGTGACTGTACAGTACTCATGTGTTATTGTGCTCCCCTGACACTGGAATATCAGCTTTACACCCTTGGTGGGAACAGCTTTCTGGTGTCCATTTGCCTCTGCAGGCCTAAAAACCTGGGAAAAAGTTAGTCAGCAAAGAAAAAACCTAGGGATTCCTTGTTTTTCAGCCAAAAGAGAGGTATTTTCAGAGGAAAACAAAAACAAACTGGCTGATTTTGTCACTTAGATCTGACCTGAAAAGTCAAGAGCCCGATATCCTGCCTGTGAATTTGTATTTATGCATAGCATGCACTCAGGAGGTGATGGAGCTGCAGCACTGTACCAGCAGGAAGGTGTTCTGCACCAGGGGGTCTTGTTCTTGAAATCTCTCAAATCTCAGGGGGGATTGCAGTGTCCCTAGGGAATGATTGTGTTTCATGGCACCTGACTGCTGAGAAACTGTGGCACCATGAAACCCTTGGGTGCATGTTACATCTTCCATTGAGGTGGCATTTCAGCAAAACCTCTCTTCTCACACCCAGTGAGGGCAATTCTCGGAAAAGAAAATCCTCTCTCTGCAAGGTGGTGGTGACCTGGTAGGCTGTGAGCTGCATGCAGGTTGGAGGGTAGTCACTGGAAGTTTTCAGCACCTTCCCGATGTAATTACCACCCCTGTGACAGTTTGGATTTCTAAATGGTTAAAGCTTATGAGTCACCTTCTGTTTCTCTTTTCCATAGCTTGATAATGAATGTTTTTTTCTTAAAGTCTAGCCATGACTGATCGACTCCAGTCATCACTGCTGTGAATGATTGCAAATTGTGCAATATTGTCCCCTGATGAAGATTTGTCCCTTGATGAAAAGGGGTGACCTCATCGTTTAGGGCCCAGTGTGACTCTTCTCCCAGGCATTTTCTTCATTAGCAGGGGTTAAAGTCACAGAGGAGGAGGAAGGCTCCTGTAATGGGAAAGATCAAACTCAAAGATTAGGGAATGGCTCACTGAAACCGCCTGAGATTGTCACAGCTCTTTTCACTCAGTAACTAACATGTGAATTGGGGAAATTAGCTCACTAAATTTTTATGTGCTTCTCGAAGTGTGTGAATATCCCAGAAAAATTAAGAGGCAGTGAGTGTATGATGGAGTAATAACACTCTGTTTTACCCACAGCATAATTAACACGTGGAAATTCCTTTCAGAGAGAGTCTTGAGGTCAAGAGGCAGAGAGAGGGATTAAAAGAGTGAAGGAAACACTTAGAAGGCTAATGAGACTGCTCCTAACAGCTCTGTTAGAAGGAATCAGAAGCACTGAGGAGTTTCACCTTCAGGAGCACTTGCCAAGGTTTGGATGTTGTAGCTGTTCCTTGGTTGTCCACCGAAGTGTTCAGTCAACTTTTTTGCTGAATCCATTTGCTGTCAGAGGCTCAAAATGGAATATTCAGTCACAGAAGTTGCCCATAATGCCAATTTGTTTTTGTGGCATCAGTCAAAAGCATTTTGTGTGTGCAAATGTGCCTATGCACACAATGTTAATTGGAACTATTTAATATTCAGAGTTGTTCAGACCTCACTAAGTTTTATGGCCACAAAGTCTGAAGCCATGACATTGTCAAGGAGAAATGTTGCATTTATCACCTTTTTGTTTGCAATCTCCATTTTACACACTGACCTCAGCAACTGTGGCAATGAAGACAGTCCTATCAAGGAAAAAAAAATCAAAACAAAGCCTCCTAGCTGCTTACACATGCATGTTCCCAAATCCCACACTGTGCTAGGTTGGAGTTTTACAAAATCTTTTCTTTATAAGGGCTGAATAAGCAAATTTATTAAAAAACCTCCTTTTCCCTTCCTCTCCCCACTCTCTACCCAAATGTGCACTAAAATCGTCACACCAAAGTATGCTGTTTAAACTAAAATTTCCAAGCTCTTCCTGATATCTGTGTTTCTTTGGAATATCTTAGCAAAATGTGCATGTCCTAATCCTCTGAGCAGTGGCTTGAGGTCCCTGCTGTTCCCCAGCAGGCCAGGCTGCAGGACATTGAGCCAGCCAGGATGACAGAATGCTTGGAAGCTCCCATCACTCTCCTGAGCGCAAGCTGAAATTTTATTTACACAGTTTGCCAGAAAAATGTTAGTCATGAATGAAATATCCATAAGATCACTGTCCTCCTAAGCTTTTATTTCATCTATTTTGAAAGGATGTATAATCCTATAATACAATGCAGCCTTTCAAGGAATGCTGTAGATGAGAGATGACTTGTATTTGCCGTGACAAATGGAACAGATGAAGAGACCTGTTGTTTATGGCCCATGGTGGCAGTTACATACATCCTTTGCCCGATGAAGCAATCCCTTATTTGTGTATTGAGCACTAATTGTTTGTGTTTGCTCCGTGTTTAACACAGAGAACATTGCTCACTCCCCTGTCATCTACAATGAGTGCTAATCATGGGCAGTGGAGTCAGACTACTACAGTGAGTACTACACAAAGGGCTGCTGATTTTGTTAAACCTTTACATCACTATTACTTTCCTCAGGAGCAGACTTTATCCCTGCCAGGTGCCCTGTACTGTCCCAGGCACTTCTGGGAATTAGGGTGTCACTCAAGAGTTGGGAGGGAGGCAGCCAGAGAACAGGGTGAACCTGGGATTCCTGGGAACTTCAGGACTCCTCTTCTCTTCTGGTCTTGATGCCCTGATGAGAGAGCGGTGGGAGAATGAGGGTAAAGGAGAAGCAGTGCTCTGGCTATGCTTGGGATTAAAACTGTGTTTGCTGGCAGGGAAAGCTTTGGTGATTCATTATCAGAGCCTCCATGGGTCTGAAACAATTTTACTGCACATCTCTCAATCCCTGTTCTGCTCATCCTGCAGATTACTAGGCGACAGGCAAAGACTTTTGAGAAAAAAAAAAGAAATCAGAAGTCAGAAGCAGCATCAGAGCAGCAGCTGGCAGAGCTGCTGCAGATAAGGCTTGTGACCATTTCCATTACCCTGTTGCTCAAGTGCTTACAGTTCAACCATTAAAATTAGTTCAGAACTAAAAACTGGCATGGAGTTGCTCATCTCTAAAACTGAACATGCAGGAAGGAATGGCATGGGGCACAGACCTTCACAGAAATTATCCAGGTGTGCACTCGGGGCTTTGTCCTCCAAAGGTGCAGGCAGCTTGTATGGCTGAGTGTGTAATGCACCCCAGAGCTTCTCCAGGGGTGCCAGTGAGAGCAGCACACAAGCACGTGCTGCTGGACTTGGCTGTGCTTACTGCTGCTTCTGCACACTCAGCTGGGCTGGGTTGGGACATTTGCTGGCCCCTGTCTGGCCATGATGAATAGTTTTTATTTGAAAGAAATATTTTTTTTATTTGAAGATAATGCAAACCCTGTATTAATCCTTTACCTTTTTTTTGGTTTTTTAAGGAATCTTTTTAGGGGAGTTTAGGGGAGACAAGCTGTGCTCTTAAAAGGGTAATGAAAGTCCAGTTCTCATCCCTTTCTGTCCTCCTAACAGCTCCTGAGCAGTGTTGCTACTGCTAACAGTTGTGTTGTGAGGCTTCCCTTGTGGGCAGGAAAGTACACCTTTGGTATACAAGGGGGAAAGTCCCTTTGGAGTGCTTATTTCTGAAGAGGTCATCCTACATTGTAGGAAGTAAAGAGATAGAGAAAATAAATCTTGAACTTGTGCTTGTACAGACACACAGCGATCTAGTAGCTGCTGTTGTTAACATGTGTGTCTACTGAAATGCCTCTGGAAATACCTCTTGGAACAATTGTTTTTCTTCAGTGATTCTCCGAGGCGTTTCTGAAACACCAGGTGTGCCTGATCACTGTGTGTGTGGTGGATTTTCTCTGGCCAAGCAGTGAAGCAGAATGGGAATGGGACGTGCAGGGCCACCAGGATGTTCAGGCTGAGAAAGTTGGGGCTATTCAGCCCAGAGAAGAGAAGGTTGAATGCAGACCTCAGAGCAGCATTCCAGTATTCTGAAGGAGGGCTACAGGGAAGGCACAGAGGGACTCTTTCTCAGAAGTGTAGTGATTGGACAAGTGAGAATGGCTTCAGACTGAGAGAGGATAGGTTTAGATGAGATATTTGGAAGAGATTCTTTAGTGAATGTCTTGTGAGTGAATTGGTGAGGGTGGTGAGGCACTGGCACAGGTTGCCCACAGAAGCTGTGGATGCCCCATCCTTGGAAGTGTTCAAAGCCAGGCTGGATGTGGCTCTGAGCAACCTGGTCTAGTGGAAGGTTTCCCTGCCCATGGCAGAGATGTTGGAACAAGATGGTCTTTAATATACCTTCCAACCCAAGCCATTCTGTGATACCTTACCAGATGAAGGGTGTAATCCCCTCTGTGAGGGTGGATTGTGATACTGCCCATCAGGGAACATTAATCTCATAATGGCCACAGGCTCAGCAGATCAGGGTAGGTCTGTTGTCCCACCTGAAGAAAATAATTTAGTCCCAGCTCCCACAGGGCTTGTGTGACCATGACTTAATTAAGACTCATCAAGTAAGAATCTTTCACTTCATTATATCATCACTTTTTATTTTTACACTCCTTCGATTAAAACCTTGAGTAATTACATGCACTGTTGACTTTGGCATCTCCTCTTAGATCTCCAGGGATAAGCAGTGGACAGGGAGGTGACTCAGAGCACTGGAGTGATGCGGAGGCGGTGTCTAATTTAGGCAGGGACAGCTGGGTGCCTCATCTGGGTGCTTTGGCTGCCTCATCTGGATGGCATGGCAGCCTAGAAAGGAAGAGGACTGAAATCCTGAATGGAAGTCCTGTGACAGGATTCGGAGCAGACTCGTGATATCTGGAATGACAGTGTTCACTATGGTATCGCTGCATCTGGCAGAGGAAGAAAAAAATCTCTTCTTTACTTTCTTGCTGGCCAGATTAGGATTATTCTGGAAATTAGGAAAACTACTTTAATCAGACTAATAGTAAATGTACACCGTCACGTAGGAAAAATCCTTTTTATTTTCAAGGAAATCTGCTTCATTTGCCTGATGCAGCGTGAATGATTAGCACAGCCCAGAAATATTTGCACAGTGCTCTATCCTGGTGTACAGGTGATTGTTTTACTTGCTTTAGCTATCAGAACCTTTCTCTTGTGCTAGGTTACAGCTACTTACACTGGCTTCCACAGCATTTTAAGGCTCTCACCATCTCATAAATAACATACAACGCCCTGCAAGTTTTCTGTACCTTTATTATTATGTCTCTGTAATTATTGGCCATATTTTGGAGAAGAAGGAGGGAAAGCAGTGTTCTTTGAGCATATTCATAAAGGCAAAATTGATCAGTGTTTTAGGAAGAAGAGCAGAATTTGAACACAAGGGTGAAAAACCCCAGACATGGTGTATGCTGTCAGCCTATGTAAGTTTGTTGCTGTTGATTCACATGGAACCAAAATTCTGATGAGTGTTCTAGCATGCTCTTAATGGTTTGGTCTTGGTTCTATCCTGGATTCTTCTTTCTGGGATTGCTTCTCACCCTTTTATGTCCTAAACAGTCTGGGTTTAAGTCACTTGGGATCTCTGAGCTACCAGTGGTCCCCCACTTTGGACAGGATCCCATCTCTCAGATGGTCACTTTGGAAACTGCAGGGCCACTCCTGGAGTATGGCACCCGCCTTCTGACTAGATTGCAGAGTGCCAGGTCCTCTTTCTCTTGTTTCAGGCAGGGAGCACAGAGGACTGGTGGGCATGCTGACAGTGCTCTCAGGATGGACAAGATCCATTGCTATGACCTCAAGCAAAGCTGCCTTTCAGTGATGAGGAAGGAGGCAATCCTGGGGGTCAGTGTGGTCGTCATCATGAGGGTGGTGTGGGCATGGCACCACCACTGTTTTCATCTCTAGTGACTCATTCCAGCCAGATCTCAAAGGATGAGCCATGAGTTAGAGATCACCTGCAGAAGGCCACTGTGGTGAGGTGATGGAGCAATGGGATATTGCAGGGTGTTGATCCTCAGGGGAGGGACAGCCCGTCCCACAGCTGCCTGAATATGGCATGCATTGGTTGAGGTGCTGCTTGAGGCAGGGAAGGGGCTGTAATTAGAGCTTGCCCATCCAGCTCCTGACATCTTCAGTTTGCTGCTGAACACAGAAATAAGGGCTGAGCTGACCAACCCCACCAGCAGCCACTGCAGTGGAGCTGCAGCAGTGCTCACTGAGAGACTCCCGTGGCCAGAGCAGAGCTGTGTAACCCAAAGCCAGGATGTGAACACATCTCACTAGGAGATGTCTTTCCAATACATTCCCTGCACCTGCTGCAGGGCAAAATGCCTCTTCTGGGATCTGGAGCCAGGACCACTGGTGCTGGCAGGGATTTTACAGCCAACTCAGAAGCAGCCATGTGGCTGCCTAGTGAGAACAGAATACTCACAAAGACTGAGGGAGCTCATTAGAGGTCGGGAGAACTACAGGAATTGGCTTGCACCAAGGAAAAGGACTGATCAGGTGGTGGCTGCATGCCAAATTGCTTTCAGCAAGTAATAGGGGGAAAAATGGTTATTGGTCCAACCAATGCATTAATCTCTCAAGGAGGTATCTAAGTAGATGGTAGGTGTGGTGCTAATCCTCAGTGGGCTGGTGAAGCAAGTCCATAGTGTGTAATCTCCACTGCTGACATCTCTTGTGTGAGTCCCTGCACCATAGTTTCACAATCCATCAGTTGCAGGATCGTTAGCGTGGGAAAACAGAAGTCATGACAAATGCCTGGGACATTAACATTCAACCTAAAGAAATTTGGGTTTATATTTAGTACCTTGCTATATAAGAAAAGGGCACTGCGATTTCCAATTAGGAACAGTCAGCCTAACCCGAGCTGGGTAATCTCCCTGCTAAGTGAGAAAAAGCATTTTGCACAAGATCTGTATTTATGGCCAAGTATTGCTTGCTGTGCCCTCAGAAAGGGGCACAAGGAAGCCAGCTTCTTCTTCTGCCTTGATTACATCATGTCATTTTCCTTCTACCCAGAGGGGTAGAAGTCCTTTAGGAAGTCCCTCAAACTCATGAGTAAACCAAGCAGGATTTGCCATAAAATGTTTAACACTTGCAAGCATTGATTATACTGTCCCATTGCTGTCACTAATTTATGTGGTAGGAGTGTAGTTTGCCTGCTTAAGGTTTTTTTGCAAGCATGCATCACGGCTCATCTAGCAAGAGTCAAATTGATCTGTAATCCTCTCTTACCCTCTTCAACCACCAGTGTCCTTCCCTCATCTCCTGGTGGCTTTGGTACATATTGATCTCACAAAGGAAAAGAGGACACCTAAACCATAGTGAGAGAACATGCTTGTTCCCCTTGGAACAAAAACCTTTTTAGAGGCTCAGTGAGGCCAGAGCATCACACTAAGATAAAAGTGGCGCAACCTACCAAAGAAAGAACTTTGCAGCAGCAGCACATGAGCTGATGTTCTGCATTCATCACCTCACTGGCAGGGATTACCAGGAGCTTGGCCTCCTGTACCCACTCCGGCAAGTCTTGCCAGCCCCCAGCATCACAGTTGTTGGGCCAAAAGTTAAGGGGGATCCCCAGGCATGTTGTCAGACTCAGCTGGCAGCTGTAAGAGCAGAAGGAAGTGAGGAATGGTTTTCTGGTTGGAGGGAAGCTCTTTGGAGGCAGGAGATGTTTTTGATTAAAATCTCATCCCTTTCAAAGGGAAAATTTCTTTAATGAAATCTATGTAAACTCTGATGGGCCTCACTAGCCTTTGGTACAATTGACTGGCAAGGGAAGCACCCTCTGCAGTTAAACTGGTTTGTCATATCAGCATGAGGAAAATGGTGAGCGTAATTATTGCTCACTGCCTCAGGGAAGTGGAGGAGGGAGAAAACCTCATCCTGTGACCCAGAGCACTTTGCTCATTCACTAATGAGTTGAAATTCTGGAGCCCATTAACATGAACTCCACTCTCCTTGTTGCCTGCCTTTGGCTGCATGAGGGTGATCGCTGGTCACTTGACCATGGTGGGAGGAATGGGACTTGTGAGAGAGGCAGGGGATGCTGAGAACTCTCTGCTGTACCTGCTTGGCCCATGCTGGTGATAAAGCAAGCTGTGGCTTGCACTGAGGTAGTCATAAGTAGAACAAGGTCAACTGCCTATTTCAGTCAACATGACAGAAATAGAGTTGATCTCAATAAGATCCCAGCTCTTTCTTCCTGTTAGCTCCTCAGTTCCAATTTTAGGATTGCTGAAATCAGGCTGAGGAAGAAGCTGTTTATCCCATGGAGGGGAAGTTGCTTGAGGCCCAGGCCAGAGAATGAGAGCTGCTTGAAAATGTACTTGAAGAAAGGTTTTGCTAGCCCACGGGGAGAGTCTATGTGGTTCAGGAGTTGTTCCCATCAGTGTAGCCATGTAGAAGGTGTGCTGGTCAGAGAGGACCTGTTCTTCTTTTCTTCTGGCAGCAGCTGCACTGAAGGAGGGAGGTAGTTGGGCTAAGCCATTTAGTTGGCCAAGAACAAGCTTCCAGGTTTGCAAGTCTGCACATTTGTTAAACTGTTAAAACTGTGGCTTTGCATAGAGCCTCCCCTGCCTGCTGCCAGGGAATATTGATGTTCTTTTCACTGAAGGTGAGATGCTGACAGCTCTGTCTAGCACAGACAGAAACAGGGTGGGGTGGAAAGTGGCACTGAATGTTAATCTAAATGCAGCAACTCACAGCACAAAGCATCCACCATAAACAAATGAGTGAGGATGTTCTCTTAGGACAAATGTTTGGAGTGGTTTCATGAGAGTTCAATTAGTTTCCTCCGAAACACCTGCAAATGCCAAAGTGCAGCGCTGCTGACGGCTGACTGAAGTGCTTTTCCTTGAAGCCTGCTTGTGTGGTCCTCCACCCCCTCATCTCTGTGGGCTGGTGGGAGGGCTGGGAGCCTTGTGTCCTTCCACCTGGTTGATCAGGTGAGTGAGCCTGGAGAGAGGCTGTGGAGGCTCAGGTGGTCTTGGAGCAAAGGAGTGAAGCTGATGATATCTGCTTGGGTGATGTTTGCAGGTGGTTCTCTTCTGCTCTGTGCCCCTTTGCCGTTTTGGCATAGAGCCTGGGGCAAATTCAAGAACACACCTGGTGCAAGGAGAGGTAGAGGAAGGGGATCTGTGCCTCTTCTGCTGGTTCCTGTCTCAGTAGGATGGCAGGCAGCGAGGCAGGAGCAGCAGCTGGAGGTGACACAGGCACAAAACGCTGGGTTAAAAAAAACCTGCCCAGAAAACTGGCAGCTAATGCCCGTTATCTGGGCTGCTGTTTGACCCCCAAAAGTCAGATCACTTATGTCAGTGAGTGAGGCTGGTGAGAGGTCAGCTCCACTATCGACACAAATCTGCTGTCTGGAAGGGCTCCATTTGCATTGCACTTTTTCACACCTCTGACCTTCAGAGACTCACTTAATGTTTGCAGGCAAGCAGGACCAAAACTGTGGTCCAGGCAGAAGGCCTTATATGAAAGCTGCCTGTGGAGGATGAGAACCAGGAACTGCCCTTCCCAAATTAGGGCTATACAGAGCTGCTGCTCAAGCAGCTACAGTGGCAGTTGAAACCAGCATCTCTGATGATCTGTTCTGGTACGCTTCCAAGAGCAGATAAGTCATAAAGGTCATATTCCTGTCCTGTTTCCCCTTTTGTTTCTGGGGATGGAGACAGAAATAGGCAAGACAGAGTATTCTCACTGTTGTGGCTCAGGAGAGAGGAGCCACATTGGTCCACGAAAGAAAAAACAGGAGGGAGAGCACACCAAAGGTAAGAGTTGTCACTTTTAGCGGGCAGGGAGCCATCCTCCCTGGCATGAAAAGCAAAGGCTTTGCCACCTGGCTTTGCAGGGGGGTAGGAAGGCTTAGGTCTGCCCAGGATGACACCTACATCCTCTCTCAGCTGAGGTGCTGAAAGGAGCCCCAGAAGTGCCCTGTCCCACTGTGTCAGCTGCAGCATGCCCTCCTCTGCCCCTGCCAGGCTGCCAGGCCAGGCCAATCGGATATTTGCCTCTGGGAAGGAGACCTTGTGCACGGAAGGCTCTGTTTGCTCTCACGGCATTGATCGGGCGGGTTGGGTGTGACGGGGAGTGGAATTTGGCCCAGCTGGCGGTCAATAGCTCTGCAGCACTCTCGGCTCACAGCGATTGTCAGGGCTGCAACTGTCTGTGCACTTATTTTCCAACACAGCCAATCTGAATAATTCACCTTCTCTGATCCCTTTTTGAAGCCAGGAGGGACTAGCCTTTATGACCCTAAAGTGCTGAACAGAGTTATGGGAGCGACTCCAACTGGAGTTTTTCCAGCCCTCTTGTTCTGCTCCTCATCACCAGTGTCTTCCCCTTTGGCTCTCCTAAGGAGAGACAGAGTGAGGGCTCTCACCGAAGCTCTAAGAAAAGAAAGTAAGACTGTGTCTGGCGTAGAGGCAATTTATAAATGAAGACCTTCAGAAAGCAGTTCCTTTTTTCTTTTCATACTCTTTTACTCCTTTCCTTCCAAGCCCTTGGCCCCTCCTGGGCAGCACAGATGTGCCTGTCCTGTCCTGTAGTGTCCTACTGATGTGCTTCTGATGTGCTGCTTCCTGTTGGTGGTGTGGAGGCTGCAGGAACATACCTGAAGGCTTCTTGTAACCACAATCTCTTCTGCTCTCTAAGGTACAAATACTTTGGGGAGAGCAGTAACTGCCTGTTCACTCAAACAGCCGCAGTTTAAATGGGAAAATCGTAACAATAGAAGGACTGTTAAGAAAATAATAATCTCTGTCTGTCCTGCTGAGATTCCTGGCCAGGCTGCAGCCAGAGATTATTAGAAAACCTCAAATAAAAATGAGCAGGTTGGACCTAGGCAGATTTGAAAAACTAGCTGATTTTACCAAAGCAAACTCCTATTTAATCATTCCTCTGTTGCTTTAAAGGTGGCATATACAGCCAGGTAAGTGGAAATATGTTTGTTTTGAAGCCCTGGGTAAATGTCATATAGAGAAATTAAAATGTCAATCTGTAGCTGCATTTGTTTAATGAAATTGTATAAACAAGACTGTGAGCACACATCATCTCACCCCAGCACCTTAAAGGCATTGAAGCACTTCCCACTCCTCCCAATGTGCAGCCATCCCCACACTCTGCTGGCAGAAGGGTCAGGGGGATGCTGATGGGGCTGATGGAGGCAAACTCCCCCAGGTTGGCTTGGCCTCTAATTCATCAAACTAACTCATCCATCTGCAGCAGCTCAAGGTGTTTGCAGGGTGGTCTCAAGCTGTCATCTGCCACCAAGTACGAGGAAGGCAGGGGTGCCTGCAGGGGCTGTGGGGTGAGTATCTGATCACAGTCTCATGGCAGTGACCCAGAGCTGAACTGGAGCAGGCATGGTCAGGAGATGTGGGCTGAGTTCACCTGTCTGACTGCCTGTGTTGTTGCTTTTTTTTAAAGGATGCTGCTCACCACCATTACCTCCTTGCCCTAACTGTCCTGTAGTGTGCCCCAGGGAAGGGACACCTGGCATCACCTGTGCCTTACCAAACCCACACAGGCTGGTAACACAGTGGAGTTACAGTGCCAGAGCTGTTGCATTTCAGTTTCTCACTTAGGTCATTTTATAGCAGCTTCCCCACTGGGGATAAGCCATAAAAAGCAAGCTGGCGTACCAAGATGCATCTTTATGTTTACTACCAGCTCTCATTTTCCTTATAAATTCATTTTGTGCACCATTTCAATCCCACCCCCTTGCTTTAGAAGATGAACTGTTTGTCTAAAACAGGTTGTTTCCTCTCATACCAGACGATCACCTAAGAGGGAAGTTTATATTTTACTAAGGTGCCTTTAAAACAGGCTTCCAAAAGAAAGGGAAAAGGAGGATATCCCTTTCTTGCAAAAGGCTAACAGAATGGCTAACAGTGGTTTTTCAGTTTTGCCTGTGTAGTGAACTGACTTTTCTAACAAGGACAAACAAAGATGCCATGCAATGTATTAAAACCTAACAAAAATCAGAGTGCTTAAAAAAAACAAACAGGCAAACTTAAGTAGTGAACACATAGAGGCTCAGTTTAGCCCCCAAGGACATTTTCTTTCAGCCAATTCATGGGATACCTGATGAATTACAAGCTACAGGTTGTGGTTGAAATACTGTGCTGGTTAGCACCTTTGTTTTCCCCAGCTTCCCAGTTTTCTGCTCCACTGTGTAAGCTGTTGAGTCACTTCAGAGAAGTCACTCAGCCTCCTGCTTCCCTTTTCTGCCAGTAAAATTGGGAACTTGCATTGCTGTGTTCAAATGACAGTCTCAGGAGGGATAGGTGTCTGTCCTTTGTTGTCTTTACATGCAGTCTGGTACTGGCTTTGGCTGTTACTGTGCCCCTAAAACCAGAATAATGCTACCCCAGAGAGCAGCCAACATTGGAGTGCCCAATTCTGCAATGATATTACAACAGGAGAAATCCTTTCTTCATGCATGACTCCAGAGATTTGAATGTTCAGGGGACAGGACAGCATGCCTTCTTCTCTGCTAAGGTGCAGGGCAGGTGCTGTACATGGCTGTGTTGATGAAGGCAATTATGTTCTGGGTCTTTTTCTAATCCTAAACAAGATAAAAGTTCCCTGACTGTAGAGTGGAAGAATGGTTGATATGAAAGAAATTGTTCAATAAGAAGGAACTGTTTAGTTTGAGAACATTTAAGAGGTGTCTGTGTTGTTGGCGAGAATTTTGATGGCTTCTTTTTCACATCTGTTAAATATTCAGCTTATGTTTTTAGCAATCTTTACCCTTTTTGTGAGGCTGAAGGGCTTTGATTGGATTTTATGCAATTAGTATACTGTGAGAGTTTGTGAGGATTTGCTTCAATTCTAAGATGATTTCACTTTGTCTGCTTGTGGTTTTCTTTAAACGTCTGAGCAAGTGCACCATGGTGGCAAAAGCATTTGAGGAAAATAAATGTCAACATTCCATGTGCTGCTGCTGCTGGAAGTGGGAATTTAACTAAGATCTGCCAGCTTTCATAGCAAGAATTTTTGTGTGCTTTTCAGAAAATAGAAGTTTAGTTTTTAGGCAATAGATAAGTCTTGTCTGTTTTGGGTGTTGAGTTACAAGAGCAAAAGCATTTAGAAAGCTGTTCATTGAACATGCTCAGAAAAAAAGTCACAGCAGGCTGTGGTTTCTGAGAGCAGGAAAAAGGCCAATCTTATGTCATAGGCCAATAAAATGTATTAAGCATGAAGGCACTAAAATTGTGTAGGAAATCCTGTGAAACTGGGGTGGAATAGCAACTTACAGTCGACGTTCTTAGAAAAATAAAAAGTTAAGTAAAATATGAGGCAAAGTAACATTTGGCCTCTCTTTGTATTGTAAGAAAACTTGGCAAAGGCTGAGTATCCTTCATAAGGGAGCATTGCTTGCTGTGAGTAACCTCTGCACAGCTCTCCTTGTGAGGAGAACTCCATAAGCAAGTCACAAAACATTTTCTTGGTGCACATCATTAGTACTGCACTGAGAAGTTTGTTCAGAAAGGAAAAGGTTTCTAAATCAATGGTTCCAAGTGTTTTCTAGCAAATATTTGCCTTAGGAGATGTCTAGCTTTGGGAGATGCCCAAACAGGAACATGGTTTCCATCTGCCCTGGTTGGAGGGACCATTTCAGGTGGTGAATTGAACACAAGCCCATGGGGAGCTCCTTCCCCAAGCCCAAGCGTGGCCTCCAAGGGAGGTTTTGAGGGAAGCATGAGCTACCCCTCCTCTGCTGTGAGCCCAGTGCCAACCTCAGTGAGCCGTGGACCAAGAGGAATAGGGAGCGTGGAAGCGCTCCAGTGGTGTCTCACAGTGTTTGGGGCGTCTGGCACCAGCGCATTTCTGCATCGAGCCGTTCGCTCCCTCGCTGGGGAGGGCAGCTGCTCATGCAGCAATTGCACAGCACCGTTGAAGCCTGGTTTGCATTTATGTGAGGACTTACATTTTATAAGGCTTCAGAAGGAGGTAATACCTCCAGGCTGTGGCCTTTGCTGGGTGAAGTCACTCTGTGACTTAATTGCTCAAAGTCTTTCCCCGCATTTGCTCTCAGTGGGAGTGGATTGTTGGAGGTGAAGCTGCTACAAGTGAGAGCCTTCCCCCACTTCCCCTTCCTTCCCAGCGTTCAGGGGAGCTGGTGCCCTGCTGTGGTATCACAGCACTGGAAACCAAAAGCCTGAGTTTGTGCTTGATGAGTTGCTGTCCTACAAGGAACATTTAGGAGAAGCAATGGATTGTTTAAAGAATGGATGTGAGGAAAAGGATTTGACTTGCTGTTTACGTTAGAACTGCTAATAAAAAGGACAAGGAATTCAGTGCTTTTAAAATATTGCTCTCTGTTTTAATTTTTTTTTTCAGAGTTGCTGAGTGATGATATTACTGCATTTTATACTTTTTTTTTTTTTTTTTGCAATAGACCCCGTTGGATTGGTAGATACGGCTTGAAAATCCCAGTTGAAAAATTAATTGTCTGCATACATCCCAGAACCAAAATCTTTGGGGCCTAATTTAGACTTAGTATTAACATGCTGACAACTTCTTACCGGCTCTAACTTCACCTTTCCTCCTGTAGCTCAAAGGGTTGGCATTCCCGGTTGTAGGTGAAAGGCTTTGTCACTCCCATGGTTAGGAAAGACATGGGAGGATGCATTGCTCAGGAGATGCCACTTTCCCTGTCTCTGACTTGGTGGATTGATGTGTGATGGACTGGTACACGATGAGATGTGGTTGCTGAACCAGGAAATGTGTAAATAGGTTGCACAGTGAGGAAGGAAGGGGTGCAGAAATCCCATGCTGCTGCCAGCTACCCTCCAAGTGTGTGATGAGCTGATCCATGTGGCTTGAAAATCAATTCACAACTTGTAGTGCTCATGTAGCAAAGGTGAGAGCTCATTATTTCGCCCATGTCAGCCTCTGACAGAAAGCATGAAAGGGATTCACACTGATCCTTGCAACGAATCCTTAGAATCTTGTTCTTCATCCTGTGCTGCTTTCCTTTCTACACTGGGAGAGTCCAGTCTAATCTGAACATTCAGGATCTTTACTGGACAATGTGCCAAAGCTGGGTTCTGAGTTTCCATAACATGGAGCACCTGGATCCACCTTTAATCTGGGGGCAGGCAGGCAGGGGCTTCCAGGCTTGGCTGTCTCTGGGCAGTGTGGGGCACATCTCCTGCCCTCCCTGTGACTTATTGTTTTTGTGGGGGGAAATTACTGTTCTTGTACTCACAAGTATTTAGTGTGGGCTTGTTCTTACCTGCTCCAACTTCACCCTTCCTGTTGTAGATCAAAGGGTTTGCATGCTGGGCTGTAGGTGAAACTCTCCATGCTCCCATGGTCAGGGTGGGCTCGCAGGAAGCATCATTCTGGAGATGCCACTTTCCCTGCCTCTGCCTTGGTGGATTGATGCGTGTTGGACTGACCCGTGAGGAGCTGGGCTTGCTGGGTTTTCCTCCTCCCAAGCAACTCGCGCGGGCTTCTTTGTGACAGGGAAGGACGGGCTGCTTGGAAAAGCACCTAAACAGCATCCTCTCGGGTTGGCGGGGCTGGGGCGGTGGGGCCGCGGCAGCCGGTGCTGGTGCCGCCGTTCCCGCTCCCGTTCCCGCGGGACGCTCCC